>QEPC01009864.1:543669-593320 GCA_003113815.1 Sphenodon punctatus | reverse complement strand
GGGGGGGGGGGGGGGTTGCCAAGTCAGTTTCTTGCCCCTGGGCCCATTCCAAACTAGCTATGCCTGATTTGTTCTGACTTTCTGCCTCGACTTCAGCTCCACCTCCCGGAGAGGAAGGGCCACCCCCGGCTGGGTCAGTGCAGGGAGCTGAATAAACGTTCCAGCTGGGGGGTCTGGAAGCGCCGTGAGGCGGGCTGGCCTGTGCTGTGGCCAATGCCTCACCCCCCGCCATGACGGACAGCCATGGCGGTTGTCATGGCGACCCCCATGCCAGGGCCGGGATGGTGGCGTGACTGCACGTGCTCACCCGCGGGGTGGCCCTCGGGCCTGGCTATCTGGTCAGGGACTGTAGCGGACCCACATTCGGTGATTAGGCGCTGGCCCAGGCAGGCCATAGCAGGCCAGCGTCAAATCTGTTAACATGCATGTCGACCTATTTATTTGGCCAGGCATTTAACAGGCAAAGTTAAGATGGGGGGCGGGGGGGATTTTAGGGGTATTACAAATATAAAATCTGGTTTTATGGGGTTTATCTTTCTATTGTACATGTATATTTTTGATGTTAGCCACCCTGAGCCTTTAGGAAAGAGCAGGGTAAAAATCTCAATAAATGAATAAATGTCAGGGCACAAACCACCAAGGTTTAACAGTCATCAACTCATCATGCTCTTTCCTTCTTGCATGTTTCTTTTAACATGGGAAGGGACAGCGTGGTGACGGTGTAGCAAGGCTGGGGCGCCTGGGGTCATGTCCCAATTATGGGCCCCTCTAAGGGCGAGGAGGCAGGGTCTTCCTTAGCAGCAGCTCTCCCCAGGCCCCCAGCCAGCCTTGTGTTGCTGCCCTGTTTCCCAGTGAGGCAGCAATCCCACCAGGAAGGATGTTTTAAGAATCAACAGGGCCAGCACTCCACCCCCACTCACTCCCTTTGCAAGCGGCCCGAGCGGCGCTAGAACATTTTCAGAGTGGGTGGCAGCAGAGTGTTGGCCCTGCTTCCTCCTCCCCCACCCACTCTGAAAATTTCATACCCGTGCTCCAGCCACTTTCAAAGGACCTCGAGTCCAAAGCCTGCGACTAACTGAGCCCCCTCGCTCCATGATAGCTACACCCCTAGAGGGACACTTTGCCCTTTTAGTCCTCCAGCCTCTGAGAGACAGCTGCACAGCATCATGGGATTGCTAACGCTGGCAGGGGCAATACCTGAGATAAAACTGAAACAACAATGGATGCTAACAGACATGACGCTGGCCTGCTTCGGCCTGCTTCGGCCTGATTGAGCCAGCGGGCTGTCTGTAGCCGCTTCCAACCGAGGAACTTAGAAGCGCCTCCTGAGCCCCCGCGTTCAGAGGAAAGCCGCGCAGGGAGTGTTTCCACGCTCCCCGTGCTGCCGGAAGTGACGTGCTGCCTGTTGTTGGCAACGGCGGCTGGAGATGCAGGGCTTTGAAGAGGCACGTTCTGGAAGCCTCACTTTTCAGGCTTTCAGAACGCGCCTCTTCAAAGCTTCGCATTTCCAGCTGCCGTTGCTGCCGACAACGGGCGGCACGTCACTTCCGGCAGCGCGGGAAGCGTGGAAACACTCTCTGCGCGGCTTTCCTCTGAAGGCGGGGGCTCAGGAGGCGCTTCTAAGCGCCTCGGTTGAAAGCGGCCATAATGTTCGTTTCAGACCCAGAACAAACCCTGCCCCAGCTGGGCCCGGACTATGGGTCTGGATCAAAGCCGGCCCAGAAGCCGCCCAGCTGTGCCAACGTGGACAGAACCGGGAGGGACCGTCTGTTCCCGGCCCCGGCTGCTCCCGGTGGGGGGGGGGGTTGCCATGGTACCCAGGCATGACTGCCCGTCATGGCTGCGTGAGTGATGTGGCCGGACGGCTGCACGTTGCTCCAGCCGAAGGAAGTCGTGGGTTCCCACAGGCGGAGCTTACCTAGCTCTCCCCCAGCTGGGATAGACATCCTGGAAGATGTTTGTTAACCCCCATTGTCACCTGCACACAGGTATACAATATCCCCAAAGGAAAGTTGGTTACCATTAACCTTTTTTGTGTGTGTGTGTGAGAACAAAAATGCCCCGGGGTAGGAATCTACCCCAATGTGCTTTACCATGGGGTAGATTGATAGAAATCCACTCCATCGCATTCCATGTTCGTTTGCACATTCAAGCAGTGTAAGCGCCAAGGGACTGGAGTAGAAATCTTCCCCAAGAACCATGCAATGTCATTTCCCCCCCACCCCAGCACAGAAGTTGAGGGTTAAACTGGTGTAAATTAAGTTGAAAGGGCCCATGCTACCGTGGAGACAAGTCCGGACTTGTGGCATTGAATAGGACCTTGCATTGCAAATGAACCCATTTTCTCAGCTCATCAAGCCGCATACACAGGGGCGTCAGCCTGTTTTGGGTGGGTCTCCTCTGCCCCTGACAGATAACAGAAGGGATCTACCCTTTTGTCTTCTCCCCTGGCAACCCTTGCACGGTGTGAGCTGCCAAGAAATGAAATGGCAGTCGGTTGGCCATGCAGATCAGATTTGGGGAATTCACAATGGCAATGTTACTCCATGTTAAACGCCACAGCTAGAGAAAAGGTTCCAATCCACATTGTCGCTGTACACAAATTTCAGCCCCAAAAGGAAATATCCACCTAGCTTTACAATGACTGGCTTCAATTGAAGCTGGGGGCCAACGTGGCTAGTACTGGGCACTTTTAGAAGGACTGCCGCTCCGGTTTTACCCACGCCAGCCTGCTTCACCCCTGGGCTGGCCGGTCTGTTTAAAACTGCTCGGCCACATGAGGAGGCAGCACTCCAGAACATCTCAGAGGATCGCCCGCACAGCGGGCCAGCCAAACCCGAGGCACCGGCCCTAAGCAGAGCTGCTGTCCATCTGCTCAGTGGACCCACGCTGCAGCTCCACTTTGCCCCGGACAACATCATAGAATTGTGGGAACCAGCCTAGAGTGTTGGACAAGCCACCTGCAACTCTATGGTTGCGGGGGGGGAGGGAGGGCTCTGTGTGGGTGGACCACAGGCTGGAGAAACTGCTGGGTCCATTTAAAACAGACCCAGACGGGCTGCAAGCGGGCGGATGCAGGGGTGCACCCCCGGCGCAGCTCCAGGGACATGGGGGACCGTGGAGGGTAAGTTTTAGGAGGATTGATCCATTAGTGGCTGTTAGCCAAGCAGGTTCGGGGGCTGTAACCTCTGTCTATCAGGAGCTGGGAGTGAACAGCAGGGAATGGATCACTCCCTTAGGAGTGACCTATTGAGTGCATTTCCAAAGTGACTGAGTGTGGCCACTGTCGGAGACAGGATACTGGGCTCGATGGACCATAGGCACCGACTATGTTCTTAACCTTTTCCCTCCCATGAGCCACTTTGAAATTGGGTACAAGTGCTGTGGGCTGCGTAGGAGCTGGGGGCAGTAAGGGGTGTGTTCAGGATGGGGACAGGAAGGTGAGGGTCCAGCTCATGGATCTATGCCATGGATCCATTGCCTATTCTGGAGTGTACGACTGCACTTCGGCCTCCATCCCCCTGAGTGCTCGAGAGTAGGCATTGGATCGGTGGGCCAGACCCAGGATTTGGAAAGGGACCAAATAAACCACCAGGATGAGGCGTTCCTCAGGAATCGGTATGGAGAAGGTCGTTTGAGTCTCTTGCCGGTGGTGTGGTATCTATGTCACTATGTGGCTGCTGACCGTCAGATCCCAGCTGATCCATGGACCATGCTTTCTGAGCCATCATCCTGTTTCTTCAGAGACAGTGGGTGTTTTTACACACACATTTCTCCTGGATGTTTGCTGTTACATCCTGAACTTTCTGTGTGTCTAAATCACTCACCCAGATCTTTANGATGAGAATGACAGCAGGCAGGTCCATGTGGCAAGGATAAGGGTAAACAGACCATAGGTATAGGAATTTCAAACCAAACTGAACCAAACCGAATTTCCAAACTCAAATTTCAAACCGAACTGAACCGAACCGAATTTCCGAACTCCGTTCTGTTCACCCATCCCTACAGGGGCATAAGGAGAAAGACGGTCCTTTGGATATGCAGAGAACAAGCTGTTTCGGGCTTTAAAGGTCAAAACCAGCACCTTGAATTGTGCCTTGAACGATATCGGCAGCCAGCGCAGACTCTGGAGCATCGGTGTAACATGTTGCTGGTGATTTCCCCCTATCAAGAGGCAGACCACAGCATTGTGCACTAGTTGCAACCCCTGAACAGTCAGGATGATATCCAAAGGCAGCCCCATGTAGAGCACGTTGCAGTAGTCTAGCCTTAAGGTAATGAAGGCCTGGATGAGTGCGGCCAGGTCCCTGTCTGACAGAAAGGGATGCAGTCTTTTGTTAGAAAATATTTTGAAAGACGTCTCCTTTTGTGGAGGTTTCTTTCCCCCCTACTTTCTCTGCCCATGTTGCCCTTAGAGACAAACTGGAGCTGGCCTGACAGAGTGTGGTAATGAATGAGATTAATTAACAGCAAGAAGACTTCGGAGAGGAAATCCTTAACGAGTTAATTCAATTAGAGGAAACCACTGGTGAGGAAAGATCTGTTGAGCTTTCTCTTACTTAGGCAAATGCAAAGCTTAAACCAAAAGCTGCTGGCTCTACAGGTCAGGGGGGGTGTCTGAGGCTGCTTTTATACGAGGCGCTAAAAAGCGCCTCCTGAGTCCCTCATTGAAAGAAAAGCCACGTGGGGAGTGTTTACATGCGCCCCCGTGCTGCCAGAAGTGACGTGCTCCCCGTTGTCATAAACATGTAGTTTATCCCTCCGCACCTTCAAATCCCTCCTCAAGACCCACTTCTTCCGTGCCGCCTTTCCCAATGCCTCCTAGTTGCTTTCCCCCAATTACTTACGGGCTGCCCTCCCCTGCAGACTCCTGCCTAACTAACCAAGCCAAGACTTCGCAGCCACTTGCATGTTTGTTTGCTTCTCCCTTGTCTTCCCCTTGTCCCCTCTCCTTGTTGCCCCCTCCTTGTCTCTTTAGATTGTAAGCCGTAGGCAGGGACCGCGTCTTTATCTTTGTTCTGTAAAGCACCAGGTACACTGCTGGTATGCTATATAAATGCTTTTTATATGAGCAAGGCGACGGGGAGGGGGGGGGGAGCACAAAATGGCTCTGCTGCAGAGCACCCACACAGGCGGAGTGCATGGAGAGGGATTCACATCTGCTGCTTCCAGCGTGGATACAGCAGCCACAGAGGTAGCCCCCATTCACTCCCCTAGGGGGAACACGCCGGGCCGGCCTTTGCAAGTGACATGTTCTGGGTGCGAGTGCTGGGGGAACCTGGGCTCCCCAGAGCTCCCTGTTAGTTCTTGTGACTGCAGGCCGCTTTCCCTGCCCGCAGTGCCTATGAGTGGCGGGCCTGTCTGCTGGCGTGGCTGGCTGCTGCTGTTCATACAGGCAGGGGCTGTTGCCACGGAGCTATTCAGCTTGCCGGCAGTGCTCTGGGCGTGGGTGCTCCGAGGCTCACGGGAGTGCACATCCAATCCACACACCCCCATCACCGTCAGTCAACAGTCGGATCCGTGGCCCCGGGGTGGCCGTGCAGGGTAGCACCTCATCTAAAAGCACCCTGTGCGTGTGGAAGGGGAGCACATCGCTACTTCCTTGACTCCCCCAAATCCCATGGGGGACCACGTGGCTCCTCTGAGAGCATGAGGCAAGGTGCATTGGCCCCTGTCACCCATCTGCGTTGGGCCAGCCTTGGTGGCTGAGGGTGCTCCACCTCACACACCCCCACCCCATGAGAAGTGGCAACCCTGCTTGCAGGAAAGGGGTGGGAATAGGGCTCTGTTGGGGGAGGGAGGCTGCCAGGGCTCAGCCCCAGTCATTAAACTGAAGAGAGGAGGGGCCGAGCCCTGGGAAATATTCCCAGTAGGAATCTGCACCCTAACGAAATGTGAAAGGACAATATTGGCCATTTCAGGGTTGGCCCTGGGAGCCGGGAAAAAACGGGATAGTTGATTTAGCTTTCATTAAGGACTTTCCTGCCCCGCCCCCTGTGCTGGCCGTCGTAGAGATTAAATCCTTCTTTTCTGTTGTTTAAATGGATACAATCCTTGTTCTCTAGATGATCCTCCCTTGCGGATCATCTAGTCCAATGCCCTGCTTGGATACAGGAGGTCTACATCTACAACATCCTTGACAGCTATGGGAGGCAGGTTAGTTCAGTGGTTGGGTTGCTAGTTGTAGAACAGGGTTCCTTTCCCTGCTCGGACAAGCTCTGGGGCAGGAGGCGAGGCTTCTGGGAGTAGGGGGGATGAATTCTGGGGCAGGTTTGGGCTCCGGCAATTCATTTTTTCCACCAATCTAGCGGTGGTTGGGAAGAGGGACTGAAAGTCTTGCATGCTTCTCCAGGTAAGGGCCAGGATTTCCAAGGGACGCATAAGCCCCAGAGCCTGCCTGCCCCCTGTCTCTGGGTGTAAACTAACACGACGGTGCTAGGGGTCAGGCCACCACCGTGGGCCAGGATTTGGGCCAGGCCCCCAAACTAACTTTTGGGAGTCTGGCTACTGGGGAGGGTGGGGAGACGCTCCGACGTGCATCCAGCTGCCCCCCTCCCTGATGGGTGGCCATGGCAGCCAAGAATAGTTGCCGTGGTGACCAACCCCCGCCACTCTGGACCGCGGTGAGTAACGCGGGCTTTCAAATGTGAAAGCACGGATGGATCTCGACCTTGGTGGCGGCTAGTCCGGGCTGTGACTTGGAGATTTCACCGGATCACTGCCTGAGCTAGCCTTCCCCCCTCCAGTCAGGATCTAACCCAGGGAAACATCTGGTGGGTGCATTTTAATATGACGGTGGCCCCCGGGCTAAAGTGTACTAAACCCAGCCACCATCACGCTTGAAAACATTCTCTCTCTCTCACTCTCTCTCTCTCACTCTCTCTCACACACACAAATTAAGTCCTGGGTTAGACAGGCCAAAATGCTGGGATCTGGCAAATAGCGTGCAGCTCTTTCCCAATGGTCGGCTAAGAAGGTGCAAACTCTGTACAAAGGCCAGTTAACCAGACTCCGAGCTGTCTTGGATGGAAAGATCCCTGTGAATGAAAGCATTCAGGTGTCTTGCAACACGCCCCTATCTGATCATCCCCAATTGTCTCAGTGTCTGAGCACATCACATGTTTCCACTCACTACCCTCGCCCCCCCCATGCTTTTTATTCCGTGAGGGGAAATGGAAAAGAGAGGGGCTAAGCGATAGATTACTCAAAGCAAAAGGAAAAGAGAAAAAAAAATCCTATTGAGTGGTTAATTTCTAGGGATGGCTGTTCTGTCGCTGCATTAATGCAGATCTTTATAGATATCTATAATAAAACAGAGCTCTGTTGAAAACAGATCCTCTGTTTTTTAGATTCTCTCTTTTTGCTCTGGTTTTCATTCATTGCAATGAAGCATTGCTAGGCTGCATTTTTTCTAGTCTGAAAAGGGGTGTGGAATCGACATGGAAACACCTCTGAAAGGGAGGGGGCACACACTGTGAAACAATAGGGAGGAGGGTACAGAGAGAACTCTGTAATCCTTTGTAAATGATCAATCCCCTTATTCTACCTAGGGAGGCACCAGCGATATAGTTAGTATTTGTCAGCAAAGGAAGGGGGCAGGGTTCAGGTTGGAGGGGAGGGCTGGAGGAGGCTTCAGTGAGCGTTGTATTTCAAAATGACCAGTCGTCTCTATCTCCTAGCAAAGTGGGAGACTCAGGCCGGGCAGCGCAGGAGGCGACGTGCCATATTATTTACTTTACAAACCCACGGTAAGTTTTGGAGGGCTACTAACCATAGCTCTCGCAGGTACCGCCCATTACTGGCTAAGTCTCCAAAAATGCCTGTTGCACGTGCTAAAATGAGATGATACAGATACAGAGCTCTGGATCAAAATACAGATACAGCTACCAGCTGCACTGCACACCCCTATTAATTTCCATTCCCTCTGTATGTGAGATCAGGAGTTAAGTGCCATTGCAGCCTTCGAGAATCTACCCCTAGTTTAACAGAATCATCGAGTTGGAAGGGACCTTGAGAATCACCTAGTCCAATGCCCTGCTTGGATACAGGATGACAGCAGCTACAACATCCCCGATAGGCGGTTGTCCGGCCCCTTTTTGAAACCTCCAGCAACGAAGAGTCTACAGCCTCCCCTAGCCAACGTGTTCCATTGCCGCACGGCTCTGTCTGTTAGGACGTTTTCCTGATATTTAATCAAAATCTTTCCTTGTAACTTGAGTCTTTCTAGTCCTGCCTTCTGTGGCAAGGCAGAACAATTCCCTGCCATCTTCTTGGGGGCAGCCCTTTACATATTTGAAGACTGCTCTCATGTCTCCCCTTTATCCTCTCTTCGCTGGGCTAAACACATCCAGTTTCTTCAACCTTTCCATGTCAATCTTGCTTTCCTGGCCCTTGATCATCTCTGTTGCCCTCCTCCAAAGCTGCTGCAATTGGTCAATGTCCTTCTTACACTGAGGTGCCCAAAACTGGACTCAGTACTTCAGGTGACGTCTCACCGAGGCAGGATAGAGAGGAATTAGTTACCATTTCCTGTGACTTGGAAATGCTTCTGTTAATTCAGCCTACAGCTGAATTAGCCTTTCTTGTAGCCACATTCCACTGCTCGCTCACGTTCGTCGCTGTGGAATGCCCTCCCACGGGAGATCCGCCTCAGGTGTGGATCTCCTTACTTTCCGCCGTGCTCTTCCGTCAGGCATTTGGCAGGGGGATGGGTTAAATGGGCATAGGGGGTTACTTATTTTATTCAGACCAGTTTGTTGATTGGATTTTATTGTTGTTTTTAATGTTTTATTCATGTTTAATGTTTTATTTATCTGATGTTTTATTATTGTTGCATGCCGCCCCGAGTCCCTTTTGTGGAGAGGGGTAGGATAAAAATAATGGAATAAATAAATAAATACAAATAAATAATCCTGCCTAGATCCTTTTTACGTGTGCTACTGCCAAGGCCACCCAGGGAGTCTGTGGCAGAGCAGGAAAAGGAGGAATGTAAATACAGAGTGCTAGGTTTGTACCCTGTCCACTGGGCTGTCCTTCTTCCAAAACATCACAAAGCATTTCTACTGGAGATATACTGGAGTCAGAATGTTCCTGTGTGATTTACTCTAGGATCCTGGCTAACTTCTTCAGGATGATCTCCAAAAAGAAATGCAGAGACGTCTCTGCTAACAATGGATGAGCCAAAAAGGACTTCTGAGGTTTGGGACCTAGTGTCATCTCATCACAGCTTCCAGTGAAAGGAGGCTATGAGAAATAGAAAGAGGAGTCTGAGATGAGTCAGTCAAAATCCACCGCTGAAGGTGGAAGGATGCAGCTGTTTGACAGCGTTCTATACCCGATGGGTTTTCATTTACCAGCTTGACAGAAGCAGGCGGTGGCAAAGTTCCTATGACGACTGCAGCACACAGGGGGGAAAACAAAAGAGAGAAACCATTCATCTGACTTTCTCTCATTCCCAGTTCTGCTCAGTGCAGAGGCTTGGATCCCCAGAAGCAGAGGATTTCAAACTGGGGGCTCATGAACCCAGAGCTTGATGTGTTTTTTTTTACTGATATCCTGACATAGGAAGGATGTTAACAAATGCTTAGGCTCGGCCCGTGGGCCACCAGCGTGTTTGCTGGTCGGGACACAAGATGTTGCCTGGGATTGCTCCCGGGTGGGTGTCTGGGCTGTGATCCCCAAGACCTTTGGGATCACAGCTAGGCTACAGTCTGTCCGACCAGACCAGAGCAGCCTACAGAGGGTCACTCTCATCATGGCCCAGTCTGGATCAGGTCTGCCACCATGATTGCCCATTATTGTGGGGGTAGGGGGCAGAGTGGCAGCACGGCTGGGCAGCCACACAATCGTGCATCTTCCTGCCTTCCCAAACATTTGGCGGCATGTTCTCGAGCTGGGTTGTGTGTGGCAACAACCATTGTGTCTTTGAGGCTCGTCAGTAACTAAGCAGCCTTTTATTTGTTTGTTATGATTTTTATCCTACCCTATCCCTTAAGGCTCAGGGCAGGTAACACAATAAAAAAGATAACATACAAAGTAAAATCCATAAAGTACTTATAATACCACAACCACCCCACCCCAGGGTCTACCACTGCCTGTTAAATGCCTGTCCGAATAAATAGGACGTAGACCACTTTCACACCTCCTCCGTGCATATTTTGGCTCCGCGAGAGACTGCGGGAACCAGAATCTGAGCGGGGTTTGACCGATCTGAAAGCACACACCCCCCTCCCAGCCCCCACGTGGCTTTGCTGAGAAACACATGCAGAGGTACAGAGCAGGAAATCTGGCTCTGTATCTCTGCGTGTGTTTGCCGGCAAAGCCGCCGGGGCGGGCTTTCAGACCAGCCAAACCCGTGCAGATTCTGGCTCATGCATTCCCTCCTGCAGCCAAAATATGCGTGGGGGTGGGTGGGTGGGTAGGTGTGAAAGTGGTCTTACATTGCCTCTGGATGATGCTCAGACTAGGATGTTGGTGAACCGTCAGGCGAAGGACGTTCCAGAGCAGTGGAGAAACCACTGAGAATGCCTCTCTGCGGGCCCTACGGACCTGGGGCAATGATAGAACTTGCAAGAGGGTGCTCTTGGCTGATCTTACAGGTTGCAGAGGGGTAGGGATGGGTGAACGCGCTTCGGAAGTTCGGAGTTCGGACCGAACTCGATCTGTTTGGTCGACCGAACCGAACTTCTGAACCGAACTCGAATTTCAAACCGAACCAAACCGAACCGAATTTCCGAACTCCGTTCTGTTCACTCATCCCTAGTGGCAACACACACGAAAAAACCTGGTTTTGAATGGCCGAACTTGGTTCGGAAGTTCAGAATTTGACCGAACTCAGTCTGTTCGGTTGACCAAACTGAACTTCTGAACCGAACTCGAATTTCTTTTTAATTATTATTATTATTTATTTATTAACAAACATTTATATAGCGCCAGCAGTGTACCTGGCACTTTACAAAGTAATAAAATAGACACGGTCCCTGCCCCTAGGGCTTACAATCTGAGAGACAGGAGCTGGGGGAGAGACATAGGAAGGGGAACAGAGGGAGAGACAAGGGGTCTAACATTCATGAAGATGCGAGGTCTCAAGTGCACGGACTTGGCTTGGTTACGATGAGAATGACAGCAGGCAGGTCCATGTGGCAAGGATAAGGGTAAACAGACCATAGGTATAGGAATTTCAAACCAAACTGAACCAAACCGAATTTCCAAACTCAAATTTCAAACCGAACTGAACCGAACCGAATTTCCGAACTCCGTTCTGTTCACCCATCCCTACAGGGGCATAAGGAGAAAGACGGTCCTTTGGATATGCAGAGAACAAGCTGTTTCGGGCTTTAAAGGTCAAAACCAGCACCTTGAATTGTGCCTTGAACGATATCGGCAGCCAGCGCAGACTCTGGAGCATCGGTGTAACATGTTGCTGGTGATTTCCCCCTATCAAGAGGCAGACCACAGCATTGTGCACTAGTTGCAACCCCTGAACAGTCAGGATGATATCCAAAGGCAGCCCCATGTAGAGCACGTTGCAGTAGTCTAGCCTTAAGGTAATGAAGGCCTGGATGAGTGCGGCCAGGTCCCTGTCTGACAGAAAGGGATGCAGTCTTTTGTTAGAAAATATTTTGAAAGACGTCTCCTTTTGTGGAGGTTTCTTTCCCCCCTACTTTCTCTGCCCATGTTGCCCTTAGAGACAAACTGGAGCTGGCCTGACAGAGTGTGGTAATGAATGAGATTAATTAACAGCAAGAAGACTTCGGAGAGGAAATCCTTAACGAGTTAATTCAATTAGAGGAAACCACTGGTGAGGAAAGATCTGTTGAGCTTTCTCTTACTTAGGCAAATGCAAAGCTTAAACCAAAAGCTGCTGGCTCTACAGGTCAGGGGGGGTGTCTGAGGCTGCTTTTATACGAGGCGCTAAAAAGCGCCTCCTGAGTCCCTCATTGAAAGAAAAGCCACGTGGGGAGTGTTTACATGCGCCCCCGTGCTGCCAGAAGTGACGTGCTCCCCGTTGTCATAAACATGTAGTTTATCCCTCCGCACCTTCAAATCCCTCCTCAAGACCCACTTCTTCCGTGCCGCCTTTCCCAATGCCTCCTAGTTGCTTTCCCCCAATTACTTACGGGCTGCCCTCCCCTGCAGACTCCTGCCTAACTAACCAAGCCAAGACTTCGCAGCCACTTGCATGTTTGTTTGCTTCTCCCTTGTCTTCCCCTTGTCCCCTCTCCTTGTTGCCCCCTCCTTGTCTCTTTAGATTGTAAGCCGTAGGCAGGGACCGCGTCTTTATCTTTGTTCTGTAAAGCACCAGGTACACGGCTGGTGCTCTACAAATGTTTATAATAATAATAATAATAATTAGAGTTACAGAACCTTAGAGTTGGAAGTGACCTCAGAGGTCATCCAACCCCCTGCTCAGTGCAGGAAATCCACAGCTGCAGCATCCCTGACAGACGGCCGTCCAGCCTCTATTTAAAAACATCCAGCGAAGGAGAGTCCACCCCCTCCCTAGGCAGCCTGTTCCACTGTCAAACAGCTCTTACCATTAGGAAATTCTTCCAAATGTTTAGCCAAAATCTGCTTCCTTGTAATCTGAGCCCATTGGTTCTTGTCCTGTCTTCAGGCGCAACAGAGAACAAGTCTGCACCATCTTCTCTGTGACAGCCCTTCAGATATTTGAAGACCGCTATCACGTCTCCCCTCAGTCTTCCCTTCTCCAGGCTAAACATACCCAGCTCTTTCAGCCTTTCCTCATAGGATGGTTTCCAGACCCTCGACCATCTTCGTCGCTCTCCTCTGAACCTGTTCCAATTTGTCAATGTCCTTCTTAAAATGCGGTGCCCAGAACTTGACACAGAACTCCAGATGAGGTCTGACCAGCGCAGAATAGAGTGAAACGATGACTTCTCGTGACCTGGACACTAGTCTTCTGTTAATGCAGCCTACAATTGCATTAGCCTTTTTAGCAGCTGCATCACACACCGCTGACTCACGTTCAGCTTGTGATCAACTACATCCCCAAGATCCTTTTCACATGTACTTAATGTTTACATGTTTATTAGTAATAAACACACTGGCTGGCTGGAAAAGCCTTCTCACATCACTTAAAAACCTTCACTTTAAGCTGCATCAGTTTGATAAATGAATTATAATTATAATCATTTATAATTATTATTTCTCTAGCATTTTCAAAATTCTTTGCAATCCATGCCTAGTTCACCTCCTTATTATCAGGATTGTGCATGAGGTCAAGTATTTGTATTTGTATCTGTGGTTTTAATATTTGTTTTCATTTGTATTTGCACCTTCCATCTGGGCCTGGCTGCAGTGCCGGAGGGAGGCGGCAATTCTGACAAAGCAGTGGGCGCTGCAGGCAGGGAGGGCTCAGTATAGGCTCCCTAAGCAGGCAGCCAAGCTGAGAGTCAGAGAGCCGCCCGGCTCTGAGTTTTTAGGGTCCAGTTTGAGACCGTAGAGACCATGTTTGGGGGGAAATTAGGGGGTCATCCGGTATCCAAATATGCAGTCCTGGTGTTTGTGTTTTGAACAAGAAACTGAAAAGGCCTTTTTTGTTGGTGTTTTATCGAAACCTGAAGGCACGGCCCTACACATTAGTCCCATTTTACAGATCTATAGCTTAGGTGTAGGCCACTTTTAGACATTTAGCGGTGTGCGGCGCGGATACCTTAAGGTATTTCGTTCGTGCTTTTAAAAGAATGCGCGGCCGGCTATAACGCACGAGATGTCGCGTCTAAACCCCGCCCGCGGGATTTTTACACGGGGCACGATTTCAGTGGCCTAAGGAACCAGCTCTCAAAACAGTGGGGCCGAACCCATGCCCTGTGGATCCCATGCACAGCCGTGTGGGAACCGCATGCAACCCCCCCCCCCCCCCATTGTTGGCACATTGTGCCACGCGGAAACCGACTGCACGTATGTGCGTACAGAGATGCGCGCGGGATACGCTGGGGGCATGGGGTCGGCCCCAGGGACTTTGGGCCCCTGAAAGCAGCAGCTAACTCCAGTGCACCACCCCCACTCTAGCTGGATCCAGGCTCTTCCATGAAGGGTTGCTGTGCCTGTTTAGCCACCCCCCCCTCAGTCCCCCAATTGGCCCTTACTCCAGCCTTGCCCCATGAGCTTCCGGATTGTCCGCCTGCCAATCATCATCGTAGGAAGCTGGGTGGATCATTTTGTCATCACACCCTTCCTTCCGCTCTGCTCTGATGCCCCCCCCCCTCTCCCGGAACGTGCTTCTGCTTGGCCCTGATTCTGAACCTACTTCTGGCCCCGATCCTGCACAGTGTCTGGCCCGGATTCCCTGCTCCCATGACAGGCTGAGAGAGAGAGAGTGACTTGCCCAAGGCCATCCAATGAGTTTGTGGCGAAGCAGGATTTGAACCAGGTCCAAGCCAACATTAGAGATGAAGGGAATCGTAGATTTTGTTCTCACGGATATAATTCACTTGTATGGATCGCTCTCCCCCCCCCGAATAGCCAAAGAACATGCAAAACGGAGATGTGCATATCTGTCTTTTTGGTTATCTTGGCTTGGATATTTTGTTTGTTTTGGTATTTTGGTTATTTTGGTCATTTCAGCTACTTTGTTTCTATTCCAGCACATGCCCATCAGGTCATAAAGGAGGGAGCCATTCCCTGCTGACCACTCCGACTTCCTGACAGTCAGAATTCTCATCCCCGCCCTGACCATCTGGACTAAATATGTTAGCAATTTTTGGATCTAGCCTTTGTAGCAGGGATGGGGAACCTCAGGCCCAGAGGCCATATTTAGATAGATAGATAGATAGATTTGATTAATTTTTTAATTCCTCCTTTCTCTGAAGGCTCAGGGCATCGTACAAACAAGCAAATAATATAGAGAAGATAAAACCCATAGACCTCCTCCCCACCCAAATCCTAACCCTGCCTGTTAAATGTCTGGCTAAATGAATAGGTCTTACACTGCCTCTGGAAGATCATCAGACTAGGCTTTGGCAAACCCTCAAGAGAAGGCAGCTCCAGAGCCATGGAGGAGCCACCAAAAATGCCTCTCTGCATTACCAGGGCAATGGACCTCGGCCAATGATGGACCAAATACAGTCTCCAACTCGTCTTTATCTGGTCCCTTTCCAGTCCCTGGATCTGGACAAAGGATCCAGTTCCTACCCTCAAGACACCAGAAGAGTGAGCTCAGGGGAAGGGAGCAGAGATGAGGCATGCACACCATTAGAGGTGAAATGGTACCTAATTTGGTACCTGGGTAGGTAATACCCATGTTTTTCGAATACTGTTTTGGGCATTCAGCGGGCTATCTGATTGCTGAGCAAGTACCTGGGTACTTGGAAAACTGGTAATTTCCGGTACTGATTTACTATCGGGATGGAAAACCAAAAAATGGGGACTATGGGTGTTTTTACACACACATTTCTCCTGCATGTTTACTGTAACATCTGGAACTTTCTGTGTGTCTAAATCACTTACCCAGATCTTAAACATCCAGCTCTTTGAACCTCTGCGTAGAACTTCTCCCAGAACTTCTGTGTGTAAAACGTTCTCTTGGTAAACTGCTTTGCTCCAGGCAGCTGTGGTCACTTGGTTTCCATGGCAGCCCGTCACCTCTACAGCTGCGGCTACTTTCGGCTGCCTCAGGGCAGTGTGTGTGTGAAGAATGCATCCGGAACTTACTTATGGACTTGTAAACCAGAAGATTGAAAAATCCGGAGCTTTAACGTGTGTGTAAAAAATGCCCCAGAAGTCAAAATTCCAGGAAGAAGTCGATATTCGAGGACACCGGGTTCTGATTCATCCCCGATATGTTTGAGTTTATTAGGGTACTGGAAATTTGATGGGTATATCCGTTTCTGTGGCTACTCGTTTCAGCTCTCTAATTGGGGATTGACCCATGGCAAGAATCCGTGATCTGGAGCCTCCTCTTCATGAACACACCCCTTAAGAACCTCTGCTCCCTGCTTCTCAGATCATGTACTATTTTTCAAAGTGGTCGCTGGGAGGGAAACAGTTCCACATCCTTGGTCTACGGAGGTTCCCAAAATATGGGTCAGGATACCAGATGGGCCCACGCCGTCTGCAGGTGGAGCCATGATCCCAATTGATCATTGATCCACTTGGCACAGCTTGGTTGCTGTCTTGGGTTAAGAACATAAGAAGTGCCATACTAGCTCCATCTAACCCAGCATCCTGTCTCCGACAGTGACCAATCACGGTGGCTTGGGAGAAGCACCCGACAGGTCACAATGTGGGATCCATTGCGTGTTGTTTCCCCCCAGCTCCTGTTGCGGGACTACAGTTAAATCTCAAAACTGGGTCACTCTGACAAAGTGTAATCACAGACTTAACGTGCTTTTTGGAAAATAAATTATCCATAAACGTTGTATTTAGAGCACTGAGCAGGCGACTGGTAACTGTCGACGAGGGGGGGGGGGCACAGATGTGGGGGCCGGGCAAGGGTTCTCTAGAGCTTCTGAAAAACTGGGGGAGGCACGTGCCCCCAATGCCCCTCCCACGAGCTGGAAGCAGGGAATCTTTTCTCTCCCAGGGGCCACAATTAGTACAGACCCTACATAGAAGTTGGGGATGGGGTTGCTTTAGAGGTGCGCTCGGGAGAGGGGGATGGTGGAAGACGAGTGTTCAAATCATGGATCGCCCCCCCAACTCTGCTCTGCTTCACCCCCGGGCAGGCCATCCATTTAAAGGCAGTCTGCCCGGGGGTGAGGCAGAGTAGAAGCAGAGCAGGCTGTCCATGCTCTGGGGCTGCTATGTTTGCGGTGCTCCCGGAGCACTGCAAGTGGAGCGGGCCACTCTAACTCGGCACATCCGCTGGGAGAGGAGCAGCGGCCTGTCTATCCAGCTCCGCTCCGGGACAAGGGTTGCCCCAGCAACGCTGTAAGTGGCAGCCTAAAGCAGCGGCGGATCTTGGTGCAGGGGAGGGGGGCTCTATGGGGCAGGGGAGGGGGGCGTTGCGCTGGCAGACTGCCGGCCACTGCAGCGCCGGCTCCATTTAAACCCAGCGCTGTTAGGACTGCGTTCGGGGGATGTAGGGCTGGGCACCCCCAGAGCAGGTCCAGCTGAAGACACCCGGTGCCACAGATTAGAGCAGAAACAGGTACCCAATTTGGTACTCATGGGTAATACCTGTATTCTGGGGTCCTGTTTCAGCTATTCACGTTGGTACCCAAATACTATTTGAATACCCGAAAAACCCAATTCTCTGAACTGTCTCTTGGCGGCCGCTGTTGAGGCCGGAGGGTGATAATAAATGTGATGGGGGCCTGCTCTGCTGCACGTGGGCCAGAGACGCACCGTTACCTTTACTTCCAGTCCACCAGATGCAGACCCCTCTGCTGCCCCGGCCTGGGTGGGCAGCAGGCCCAGAAATGGTCCCCGGATGAATCCAGGCTCACAGTCCAGGCTAAGGGCTGCCAAGGTGAGACAACATGGACCATAGTGGGCCGGTGCATCCGTTTGCGGCCCCATCCCTGCCAGGGATTGGGGGGGGGCACCGTCACTTGTGATTGGCTGCCGTGGCTGCCTGTCATGACGGGCGGGGCATTGGGGGCACACTGGGGTTTGTCCTGTTTTCCCACTGGGGGGTGAGGTGGGAGAGTGCTTGACAGCTGGCCCAACTGGGCACCCGTTTATTCTGTGCCCTGGCCTGACTCCACCAGGGCCCACCCTCCTCACACGCTGGCTACGCATTTATTCTTACCCAGAATGCTGGGTTCGATGGGCCACTGATCTGACCTCGTATGGCACGTCTTATGTTGTTAT
Organism: Sphenodon punctatus; assembly: GCA_003113815.1. NCBI lineage: Eukaryota > Metazoa > Chordata > Lepidosauria > Sphenodontia > Sphenodontidae > Sphenodon > Sphenodon punctatus. Next base: position 575,542 of record QEPC01009864.1, on the reverse strand, counting down.
AGCCTCTCACTCATGGGGGGGCAGGAGGGGGAGTCACTGAAGCCAGGAACTCTCTTCAAAGGCGGCCTGAGCACCCCTAGGAAATTGTCAGAGTGGGCTGAGGAGGGAGTGGGGCCGACACTGTGCCCCCACCAACTCTGAACATTTTCTAGTGGTGCTCAGTGCCCTGCCAAGAAGAAAGTTTCTAAAGTGGATTGCCACTCGGGAAGATCCCTCCTCCTTGTCCCGGGGGGGGTGGGAGGGCATAATTGGGACACGAGTCCGGTCCCACCACAGTCTGGCTACGCCACTGCCCTAACTAATGTTTGTCAGAGGGACACTGTCCCTGTGAGCAGGTAGCCCCATAACTAGGTTCCTGCAACACCTTCTGAAGCACTTGACAGTGGCCAACTAGGCAGGCTGCTGGCGTGACCCAGAGTGGCCGTGTCTCTTTTGCTATGAGTTACTGCAGAATTGAAGAGAACTGGGGTGTTTCCCCCCCCTCAGAACGCTGTTGTTTGTGACTTGTAATTCTGCACACTGCCCCGTCTGTCCTTCTCACTCCCCTGCCAGAGTCAAGGCCCCTCAGCTGGTACTGGCTGACGCAGGTTGCATCCCTCCTGACATTCCTGCCGCCAGCCGGGTACAGAACATTCTTGCCACTGAAGGGGGCGGAGACGGGAACCCGGCGCAGCTGCTCCCCTCGGTCACCTTGAGCCCTCCAGAACTTTGCTTTGAATGATTTTGGATGCAGTCAACTTGTTTTCTCTCTGAGACACACGGGGAGTTTCCCAAGAGCTTGAGGGGGAGGGAACGCAGGGGGGAATTCACTAGGAACGCGGCATGCAGATGGCTCAGTCCCACGGCCTTCACCTAGGAAAGAGAGGGATGAGGCCTCTGTCTTCTCTTGTGCTTGGTCTCTTTCCAGGTGGAAAATTAAATAGCCAGCCCAGCTCTCCAACCAAACTGCAAAGGGAATTGAGAGGCCGCGTGGAGCCTGATTGTGCTCTCACATATGCTGGGGGTTAATACAGGAGTAACTCTAGCGATGTCAATGGAATAGCATCGGTGTAAACGATAACAGAATGGATCCCCACGTCAGTACTTTAGAATTGCTGCTTGCGCTACAACTAAGAGAAGCTACGTACGACTAGTAGAAATGATAAATAGCAAGACCAGAACCCCACCATGACTGATACTTTACCATTATTCTCCCAATCCTGTCTTATCTTTCAGGTAGGGGTGGTTGGAACCGCTATCCCCTTTCCAATCAAAATTCCAATTGGAATCCTATTGGAATTCCAACTGGGGAAAAAAAAATATATATACATTTTTTTTTAAAAAAAGCCACTGCGTAGGCACAAAAGGGCCATCAACTTTACCCAAGTCGTATTGCTGCCATTTTGGGAAGGGGCAGCCATTTTGCATGTGCAAAAATGGTCACTGTCCTCGCCCAAAATGGAGTTGATGTTACCACCACCATTTTGGGTACGGGTGGTGGCCATTTTGGACAGACATCGCTTTTTATAACAATAAATAAATATTTTGTCCGATTCCAGTTGAAATCAGATGAAATATTGCTCATTCTGTTTTTGATTGGAATGGGTGAACTGGCCCATACGAATCAAAAATCGACACAAACGGAATTCTGTATTCACCCCTACTTCCAGGATCCTCTTACTTTCCTTAAACCGGATAAGGTGTTGGCTTTGGACCTAGAAAACCATGGTTCAAATCCAGCCTTTGCCCTGAACTTACTGGGTGGCCTTGGACAAGACTCTGACTGCTATTACACAAGGGGCTATTAAAATAACGGGATAATACCGTGCATTATCATTCTGCAATTTTTGCAATGTGTGAATTCACTATTCCCCGTTTATTTATTTATTTATTTTTACATGCTTATTCCCCGCCCCTCCTGCTAATAGCAACTCTGGGCAGCTAACAATATAAAATTAAACATATAAAATACAATAAAACTAAATATGCAAAAAATATAAAACACCATAAAACCACGTGGTAGGGCACCAAAAATAAAAAAAGCCCACCCCACCTAACCCTCAACCCCCCACCCCATACCCACCTCCCTCACCGAAAGCCTGGCGGCACAGCCAGGTCTTACATTGCTGTCTAGGAGAGGTCCGGACCACACGGACCTCTCCTGGCAGGGGGTTCCACAGCCTCGGCGTGGCCACCAAGAATGCCTTCTCCATAGTCACCCCGACCCCCATGATACTCCATCAGTGACAGGAGATGTCAACCCCATTACCTCCCCACTAGCATCACCTCTGTCTTGTTGGGATTCAGCTTCAGACGGTTCACCCTCATCCAGTCCCCCGCAGCCGCAAGACAAAGAGCAAGCACTGAGACTGCCAGGCCTGGGTCGGATGAAAAAGAGAGGTAGAGTTATGTTGAAAGATCTCCGATCGTTGTAAAAGGCACATTTGGTGGCTCTTACAATGACCCGAGATCTTGCAGCATAAAAGGGAAATAGTGCATTCACACATTACAAAAACTCTGGAATTATAATACCCGGCATTATCTCCAGTTATTATAATAGCCCATTGTGAAAGCAGCCTCTGCCTCAGTTGCCTATCTGTAAAATGAAAATAACAATGTCCTACCTAAGACAGGGTAAATTTAGGATTGTAAAGCACTTTGAGCTTGGAAAGTGCTATAAAAAAGCGAAGTCGTTATAACTGAGCTGCGCTCCTGCAGCTTCTCAACTTCATGAACATCTCCCTAAGTCCCTCTCCTCACCCTGGTCCGTCCTAAATTGTAATTCCCTCGGGGGAGGGACCTATGTCTATTCAGTACCATACTTGATAGTACTGCAAGTAATGCTTAGCTCCACTTAACTGCAGAGTTAATGGGATTAACTCCGGAGTAAGGATTCTTTCCTGTTTGTGTAACTGCTCTACTCTGCAGTCATTTTTGACGGCAGATTTATGGACGCCTCACTGTCCCAGGAGCTATACAATACCTCTGCAAATTAACACCACGGCTACTGTTTATGTGAATGTTTGCCTTGGAGAAACGACTGCCTTTCCTCCACTTTCTGCTTATTTCATGCCAACGGAAGGCCTATCCCATGAAGCTTCACTGCCAGCGAGGAGCAATCCAAGCCCACTGCAAGGGAAATTAATCACTCCTGTTTGTGTATACATCCTACTGAGCAGGGAATAACTTACTCAGTAAATAACTGATCGGTAAATACCACCACATCTAATTACTCCACAGCAGAGTGTTCAAAATCCTACGCTGCCAAGACAAGGAAACATAGTAGATGAGTATTAGGACCCAGGCTACCCAAACCAATACATTAAGGGCGTTCAACTTGAATCAATGCCACCCCCTCCAACATTTGACAGGGAAAAATAGGTACACTTCATGCCACCTGTAATTTGCATAAATGTGCTGCCTGTGTTTATGAACATTTGTAATAGGGCCTTTGACTCACTTTGGGGCTGAGCTGGAGTGGGGGTATGGGGGGGGGGAATTGATGTGTATGGCCCTTTTCACACACACACTCTTAACACTGATAAAATGGGGGTTACATTTTATTATACATGTTTCAGGGCTGCAAGTGTGCTCTATGGCTGTCCCCGCACAGAGCACTCTGGATTTCCCGGCATGGCTCCGTGTGTGGTCCCGAGTGGGTGCTCTGTGGCTGTCAGGAGTGTGCATCTGGCCGCTCCACCTTCAGACGGGCATTCAGATCCGTGACTCCTGGAGGGCCGTGCGGGGTAGCATCTCATCTAAAAACAGTATTTGTCTCCTGAAACCCGTACAAAGCTTGTCTTACTGGGAGCCTTGAACAAGATAACAAAACCCGTTACTGTACGGGGCAAGAAGGTACTGCTGGAAGGGACACACTGGGTGGGTCACAAAAAATTGGTTGGTCCAACCAGGGGTGTAGCTAGGTTAGAATAGGCCTTAGTGCAGAAGATGGACTTCTGCCTTCCCTCCACCCCCCAGGGTCCCTCACCCAGCAGCAGAGGGCGCAGCTGCACCAGGGAGCGTGAGCATCATGAACCCTTGTGCAACTGGCCCCCCTGCCCCTATAAAAGGGCCCTACACTGGGCTTCACACCCATCCCATCCTCTAGAGTTGGAATCTCCGTCTCCTGAGTTCACTTTTATTTGTTTCCACTGAAGTGGAGCTGACTAGGGATGTGCGAACTCGGGTCAGCTGTTTGGAGTTCGGACCAAACTTGGTCTGTTCGGACGTCCAAACTGAACTGAACCGAACATCCAAAACGAACTCGAAAATGACCGAACAGTTCGGTCATGTTCGGGTGAGTTCGGATGAGTTTGGGGCAGGAAAAAACATGACTGGAAGGCCCATTCGGGCGGGAAAAACGTGACTGGAAGGGGGAGGCATCTGAGGAGCAGACTTCCTGGCACCAGGGGTGGAGACCAGGGGTGGTCTCAGGGCCAAATGATACCGATACTGAAAAAAAAATCAGTATCGATATTGGTACCAATAGCGCTATCGAATGTTCGCCAATGTTCAGCTGAACCGAACTCTGCCGAACTGAACAACCGAACCCGAACTCGGTTTTCGAACCAAACGACCGAACAACCAAACATCTGAACCACGTTCTGTTCACACATCCCTAGAGCTGACTGCCTGATCTTCTGGCAGATAACACATGCAAATAATCCAGGACCCACATTCCCTGTGTTTCTCCCATTGGCAACAAGCGGGGAAATGCAGTGAGCATGGGTCCCTGCAGATAATATAGATAATGCTATCTGCATATTTGTGAGTCTTGCTCACTTCAGTGGGGTGTGTAATGTATACTACCTTATTGACCAAATAATACGTGTACATGGCATAATGAAATGAAAATGGCATAAAATAACCACAAATACCTGAGTGAAAGGTCGTCAGATGCCAAAGTTAAATCCAATTCCTACAGAGGCCCAAATTAAATCATATATTTAAATAGAGAGCCTGTGCAGTGTAGTGGTTAAGAGCAGAGTACTTGGAGCAGGAGGCAGGAGGAGGCCTTGATTCAAGTCTTACCTTAGCCATGAACTCACAGGGTGACCTTGGGACAGTCACAGATCTCTCAGTCTAACCTACCTCACAGGGTGGATGTGAGGATTAAGGATTGAGTGAATGAGTTAGTTGTTAACTAACCGAGGCCACTTTTAGATGAGTGGGTCACCGTCGCGTGACCCACTCGCGTGATATTTCAAAATCCCGCGACGGTGGGATTACACGTGACGGCTGTAGGGGATCACGCCCATGGAAGGCGGTTGTGCATTGTTTGCTGACCGTGAATTAAATACCTCACAATCGAGATATTTAATTCGCGGTCGGCAAATAATGCACAACCGCCTTCCGTGCGCGTGATCCCCTACAGCCGTCACGTGTAATTCCGCATTGCAGGATTTTGAAATATCGCACAAGCGGGTTGCGCGTCGGCGACCCGCTTGACTAAAAGCAGCCTAATTAAAGAACTGTAACGAACTAAGAGTTTAACAAAGTTAAAGAATTGTAAGTCACCTTGACCCTAAGGGAGAGGGTGGGATAAAAAAATCTAAATAAATAAATATCCAAGAAAAATGACATCCAAGCCCCAATTTAAATCAAATGCCATTACAACCACCCACATGATCACATTAAATCAGATGCTGTAATACACCCCACGCAACTACACCCATTCTCATTTACACCCACTCCCTGCCTCAACCCACACAGCCACAGCCACCCAGTTACACCCACAATCAACAACCTGCCTCCCTCCCTTCCATGTGAGTAATTATACGGGGAGGGGGATGCACAGGATGCATCCCTCACAAATTCCCTCCCCTGGCCATTCTAGAGACATGGAGATGGAGCTTATGTGGATCAGCGCCCCTCACAAATTTTAGTCTTCTCCATATACTCCCAAGCTCCCTCCACCCCAGGTGTGTGTGTGTAAGTGTGCGTGTGTGCATGGCACATGCCTTAAAAGTTATCCTCTATTGCTGTGACCACTGCTAGATATCCCATAATGCTGCATGCACCTGCACTGACTCCATGGTGCTAACAGACTGATGGCAGGATGAAACTCTTCTAATATTACAAATAATGTGTATGATGGAGTTAGCACATTTATTAAACCTAGGCTATCCAGTTAAATTTTGGGACTAAATGGGACTAATTTTGGGAAATATCTTTCAACTAGAGCTGGAACAGGTACTCCATGGTCAATACCTATATTTTTGAGTACCCTGCCTGATTACCCTCCAAATCGGTAACTTTCATTACCGATTTACCGACTTTTCCATTTACCGACAGGTAAATCAGGATGGAAAACCAAAATGTCGGAAATGTGGGTCGATTTGGGTACCAGAAATTTGACGAATATATCCGTTTTTTCAGGAACTCGGTCATTTCACCTCAACTTCCAACATTTTGAGTTGGCCAAACAGGAAAAAGTCCCGCCCTTCCACAAATAAGCTCTGCCCCCCCCCCCCACACCTACCTCCCAACATTCCAAGGACGCTCTCCTGCTTCTCATTCTACTTAATTCCTTGTCATTCCATCATCTCCCCATTATCCGCTCAAATGCTTTTCCTGGGAGGCAACCTCAAAAGTGGTGGCTACGGTTTGAATCCCGGTCTCTCTCTCTCTCCCCTGAAAGAGGACTAATGGGTTTCAGCACCCAAAGAGGAACTCTCCCTCCTGAAGAGAGACTGTTCAGAGGTATTTATTACACCTGCTACATCTTGCGACCTAACCCTTTCTCTCGTTAAAAAAAAATATAGGGAAATTCCACCCACCCAACCCAATTAGCATCTTGTGTGGACCCAGAGGTGCACACGCAGAGCACAGGGGCTATTCTAGCTAGCTCTGCGTACCCAGTTCTGTCCCCGCCACACACACCTCCAAGCTACCTGAGCTAATGCCCACACAAGACATAAACCTGCAAACCAATCTCCTCTGCGTTTCCGCCGCTGTGCAAGTTCTCCTTACGAACCTGAGATCCTGGGGATGCTATGGGGATGGGAGCGGGGGTGTGTGTCATAAATTACACGCTGAAGACACTATCTCTTCGAGTCCGGTGTTTACAAGCTGCCGCCGGGTTATTGAAGATGAGAAAGTAGCTAGCCTCAAACACGGCTACTCCTGGAAGGGAGAGGGCGTCTAGGCTGGTTGATACATGCCCAGCCAATGACCTTAAGGTGACATCTGCAACCCTGGGGTTATCAGAGGGGAAGCAGCCATGCGGTGGGGCTAAGACCACCTAGAGTGTAAGCTGAGGGCATCAGGGTCTAATTGGGGACAGGGACGAATAAAGGAATAGAGATACTGACCCTCCCCTGGTGGAGAAGACAAGAGTGCTGTTCCATAGACTTCAACGGACCTTTGTAGACATGTGAGCTACAGTCTATGGAGCTAGGAGGACTGCTTCTGGGCCAAATTGAACCCTGGTGTCAGTCACCACGCGCCACAAACCACTTACTCCAGAGAGTATGCCTCTAGCACGAATCCATTGCTTTGCCCCAAAGTGAGCAAGAATTGGTCCAATATTATTTCATCTTTGCAAAGCTAGCTCCGGTTTCGACGGCACATTCACAAGTATGAAATTAAACCAAATCTAACGAAGCTGAAGCAATTGTCCAGATTTTAGTACCTTACCCTGGTATGGTTCCCATGACACTATGATACCTTTCCCGGCACAATTCAAGGTGCTGGTTTTAACCTTTAAAGCTCTAAATGGCCAGGGCCCCACCTCTCTGAAAGATTGTCTCTCTTACCATACTTCATCATGATCTTTGTGGCCGGCCAGAGAACCCTTTTGTGGGTCCCCTCCACCAATTTTGCTCGTACAATGATGATGAATGGAAGGGCGTGCTCAGTTGCTGCTCTAGTGTTATGGAACTCCCTCCCTCTGGAGATCCGCCAGAGTCCGAGACTGAGCGTGTAAGATCTTACATTTTGGCAAAGTGTTTGGCAGACAGGGACAGGGGTTGGGTGGTTTTTAAAGGGATTTTAAATGTATTTCGGGTGTTTTCAGACGTGACAAGTCTCACCACGGCCTGGTCTGAGCCCTCACTCCAGTCGGGACTTGGCCTGGGACTTCCTAACAAACGTTACAGCAGCCGGGCCAAGGAGGGGGCAGGGTGACGCATGGATGTGCGTCCACACATCCTTGCCCCCATATTATATTATTATTATTATTATTATTATTATTATTATTATTATTATTATTATACGCATTAATATAGCACCAGCAATGTACCTGGCGCTTATAGAGAATAAGATAGACATCATCCCTGCCCGAGAGCTTACAACCTAAAGCCAGGGGGAAGGGAGACAGGGAAGGGGGAAACAGAGGGAGAGACAAGGGATGCGACATTCACGAGGATGTGAGAACTCAGGTACATGTTTTTGGCTTGGTTACAGTAAATTTGGAGTTTGTAGATAACAGGTGGGGGATAATCCTGGGTGGGGATGCTTAGCAGGAGTTAGGAAGGGCGGAGCGGAAGAGGTGGGTTTTGAGGAGGGGCTTGAAGGTGTGGAGAGGCGGGAGGCAAGGTGGACCAGGGCAGGGAGGGAGTTCCAGGCGTGCGGAGCAGCGAGGAAGAAGGGACAAAGGTGGTTGGGGGAGCAGGGGAGGCGTGGGAAGGTGAGGGAGGGGATGGAAGAGGAGCAGAGTGCTCAAACGGGTTCGGAGGGAGATCAGGGCAGAGAGGTAGGGGGGAGCGAGGTTGTGAAGGGCTTTGTAGGTGAAGACGAGGAGCTTGTGCAAAATACGCTTGGGAAGAGGGAGCCAGTGGAGAGAGGAGAGGAGAGGAGAGGAAAGGCTGCACATGGTCAAAGCGATGGGTTAGGTGGATGGTCCCGGCAGCAGAGTTTTGAACAGAGATAAGGGAAGAAAGGTGGGAGCGGGGGAGGCCAACGAGGAGGAGGTTACAATGGTCGAGGCGTGAGATGGTTAGGGTGTGGATGAGAGTTTGGGCAGAGGAGACAGACAGAAAAGGATGGATCTTGGCAATGTTGTGGAGGGAGAAGCGGCAGGATTTGGCAACTGAGTCAATGTAAGGTTTGAAGGTGAGGTGTGAGTCAAAGATGAAGCCCAAGCTGCGAGTTTGGGGGACAGGGAGGATGGAGACCCCGTCAATGGCAATTGACAGGGAAGAGGGAGAGGAAGGATTGGGAGGGAAGATAAGGAGTTCAGTTTTAGCCATGCTCAGTTTGAGTTGGCATTGAGACATCCTGGGGGAAATATCGGAGAGACAGTTGGCGAGATGAGCTTGAACAGAGGAGGAGAGGGAAGGAGTGAAGAGATAGAGCTGAGTGTCGTCAGCGTGTAGGTGGTATTGGAAGCCGTGGGAGGCAATGAGTTTGCCTAGAGATTGGGTGTAGATAGAGAACCCCGACCGAGAGTGGTAGAGAGGAGGAGGGGGAGGAGTTAGGAAGGAGCGGTCAGAAAGGTAGGAGGAGAACCAGTCAAGGACAGAGTCCTGGAATCCCAGGGAGTGGAGCGATTCAAGCAGGAGCGAGCGGTCAACAGTGTCGAAGGCAGCAGAGAGATCAAGGAGGACAAGAATAGAGTAAAGGCGGTTGGATTTAGCCACAAGAAGATCATTGGTGATCTTAGCAAGAGCGGTTTCAGTGGAGTGAAGGGGGTGGAAGCCAGACTGGAGGGGGGTCAAGGGACCCACTCCAATCTGGCTTCTGCCCCCTTCACTCCAATCTGACTTCCACCCCCTGGGTTGTCTACTCCTATTGCCTCGACCTCCTCTCTGCCAATTCCTCCCTTGAGGATCACCATCCTCCCTTGAGAAGTTGGCAGAGAGGAGGTCGAGGCAATGGGAGTAGACAACCCATTTAAGGAACTTGGAAGCAAATGGGAGGAGCGAGACAGGACGGCAATTAGAGGGTTCAGAGGGATCCAGAGTGGACTTTTTGAGGAAGGGGAAGACAGTGGCGTGTTTAAAGGCAGAGGGGAAGGAGCCAGTAGAGAGGGAGAGGTTGATGATGTGCAGGAGGGGAGGGGTGACGGTGGAGGCAATGCAGGTCAGGAGGCGGGAAGGAATAGGGACCAGGTGGCAAGTGGAGGGGTTGGAGGAGGAGAACAGGGAGGAGTTTTCTTCAAGGGAGGCGGGAGGGAAGGAGGACAGGAGAGAGGTGGGGGGAGGAGGGAGAGGAGGTGGAGTAGTAGGGGGAGAAGACTTGGAAGCGATATCCAGGCAGATCTTGTCAATCTTAGAGGTGAAAAAGAGAGCAAGATCCTGAGTGGAGAGAGATGATGGAGGAGGAGGACAGGGGGGTTTGAGAAGGGAGTCAAAGGTGGAAAAGAGGCGGTGAGGGTCCTGGGAAGCAGGACTCAATGCGGGAGGCATAGTACTGCTGTCTAGCGAGGGAGATAGCAGATTTGAGCGTTGCCACTCTGGACCAGGGTAAGTACAGCAGGCCATCAACCATGACAGCCTGCTGTACCCCCAGTCGGGTGGTAGCTCAGCCCCTTACCCCATTGGTGTTGGTACTTAGCCTGGGCTGTGAGCTGGGGATAGTCCCGTCTCACAGTCTGGGCTACTGCCACCATGGATTGGGTAACGTGTGGTGGGTGCCTTTAGGCGGTACCCAGTTTCATCTGCTCTAAAGCAGATTGAACCGTGCCACTGTCACGTCTGAAAATACTCTTTATGTGATTTTTATATTGTAAGTCATCCTGAGCATTAGGGGAAGGGCAGGGTATTAAATGTAAATAATACATAAATAAATGAATAGTAAGAACATAAGACGTGCCATATACTGAGTCAGACCAATGGTGCATCAAGCCCAGCGTCCTGTCTCCGACAGTGGCCAATGTCGATCGCATGGGAGAAGAACTAACAGTCCAAAGGGGCGATCCATTCCCCGCTGTTCACTCCCAGCTCCCGACAGTAAGAAGTTCATCCCGTAAGCTATTTGGTTAATAGCCATTAATGGACCTATTCTCTAAGAACTTTTCCAGGCCTTTTTTAAACCCAGCCATACTATTGGCCTTGACAACATCCTCTGGCAACAAATTCCATAAGTTAATTATGTGTTGAGTGAGAAAGCACTTCCTTTCTATTTGTGTTAAATCTGACGGCAGCTAGTTTCATGGAGTGTCCCCTAATTCTAGTGCTATTGGAGAGGGTAAATAACCGTTCCCTATCTACTCGTTCCACATCACTTACAATTTTATAAACCTCTATCATGTCCCCTCTCAGTCTTCTCTTCTCTAAGCTGAAGAGACCCAGCTTGTCAAGCCTCTCTTTGTATGGAATCCGTTCCAGACCCTTTATCATTCTCATTGCCCTTCTCTGCACCTCTTCTAGTTCAGCTATGTCTTTTTTGAGATGGGGCGACCAGACCTGCACACAATATTCCAGGTGCGGTTGCACCATTGATTTGTATAGAGGCATTATGACATCCTCAGTTTTATTCTCTATCCCCTTCCGAATAATTTTTAACATTCTGTTTGCTTTTTTGACTGCTGCTGCGCACTGCGCTGTGGATTTCAGTGCATTGTCCACAATCACTCCCAGATCCTTTTCCTGAGTGGTAACTCCTAGCTTAGTACCCAGCATTGTGTACGCATAGTTTGGGTTATTTTTCCCTACATGCATCACTTTGCACTTGTCCACATTAAATCCCATCGGCCATTTAGGCCCAAGCACCCAGTCTCATGAGATTCTGTTGCAGTTCTTCAGAGACTGCTTGTGTTTGAACTACCTTGAATAACTTGGTGTCATCTGCAAATTTTATTTATTTATTTATTTAATATATTTCTATCCCGCCCCTCCTGCAAGCAGCTCGGGGCGGCTAACAAATTTCAGTTAAAACAATTTAAAAATTTATCACCTCACTCTTAACACCCTTTCCCAGATCATTAATGCATATTAAACAGCACCGGTCCCAATACAGATCCCTGGGGCACATCACTTTTTACATCTCTCCATTGTGAAAACTGACCATTCAGTCCTACTCTTCGCTTCCTATCCTTTAACCAGTTACCGATCCATAGTAGACACTACCTCCTATCCCATGGCTTTTTAATTTTCTCAAGCGTCTTTTATGTGGGACCTTATCAAATGCTTTGTGGAAATCCAGGTACACTATATCTGCCAGGTCTCCCTTGTCCACATGCTTATTTACACCCTCAAAGAATTCAAACAGATTAGTGAGGCATGACTTCCCTTTGCTAAATCCAAGTTGACTCTTCTCCATTAAGCCATGTTTATTAACATGCCCAGCAATTCTGTTCTTAATTATAGTTTCCACCATTTTGCCCAGTACAGACGTCAAGCTTACTGGTCTGTAGTTTCCAGAATCATCTATGGATCCCTTTTTTAAATATCGGGGTTACATTTGCCACCCTCCAGTCTCAGGTACAGTGGCAGATTTTAGCGATAGGTTCCAAATTACTAACAGAACTTCTGCAATTTCATATTTGAGTTCCTTCAGAACTCTGGGGTGAATACCATCTGGCCCTGGTGACTTGTTAGTATTTAGTCTGTCAATTTGCTCTAGAACCTCCTCCATAGCCATGTTGATTTCTGACAGCTCTTCCAATTCATCACTTACAAAGTAAGGTTGCGGCATGGGTACCTCCCCAACATCCTCTGCAGTGAAGACTGAAGCAAAGAACTCATTCCGCTTCTCAGCAATGTCCCTTTCCTCCCTAAGCGCCCCTTTCAGCCCCGGGTTATCTAACAGCCCAACTGACTCTCTAGCAGGCTTCCTGCTTCTGATGTACTTGAAAAAGGTTTTATTATTAGTTTTAGCATCTTTAGCAAGTTGCTCCTCAAATTCCTTTTTGACCTGCCTTATTAACTTTTTACATCTACTTTGGCAACACTTATGCTCCTCCCTATTTACCTCATTGGGACTCTCTTTCCATTTTTTAAAGGATGCCTTTTTGGCTCCAATAGCCTCCTTCACCTCCCCATTTAGTCACACAGGCAGACGTTTGATCCTCTTTCTACCTTTCTTAATTTGTGGAATACATTTAATCTGAGCTTTCAATAGCGTGTTTTGAAATAGTTTCCACGCTGCCTGTAGACATTTAATTCTTGCAACTGCTCCTTTAAGTTTCCCTCCAACTAGTTTCCTCATTTTTACATAGTTCCCCTTTTTAAAGTTATATGTTACCGCAGTGGTTTTATTTGGCATTTTCCCTCCTGTGAGTATGTCAGATTTGATTATATTATGATCACTATTGCCCAGTGACTCCAGCACCGTTACCCCTCGCACTAAATCCTGCACTGCACTTAGGACTAGATCCAGAGTGGCTCCTTCTCTTGTTCACACTTGGCTAGTTCGCAATCCTGCCTGATTCGATCATCTTGGTTGGTGATAGCAGGGGCGAAACACAAGCCAGGCGAGTGTCACTAAGGGCCTTTTCAAAAAATGTACCACCTCCTCCTCCCCAGTGGCCGTCTGTGGTTGTGCCACTAAGGGGGCAGTGCACGGGGGTGGGTGCATCCCCATCAGGGCACCTGCAGGGAGCAACCTGCATTTTCACCAGTTGCTCCGTGCGAGGGTGATGGGTGGAGGTGCATGTTTTGTGGGAGCACGCACACACACACACGCCCACCCACCTGCCACCACTTTCAAATGGGACACACACACCCATGTCCACTGTGTGGGCATGAGTGGGTGCATCTCATTTAAAAAGAGCCTAAGTTACTGATGCATATTTCCCAATAGTCCTTATTTAGGAGGGACGGTCCCTCTTTGGGTGCTGAAGCCCATTGTCCCTCTTTCGGGGGTCCAAGTCCCTCTTTCAGGAGAGAGAGACAAAAAGGCCCAGGATTCAAGCCTCAGGCCCCAGTTTCCGGTTCGCCTCCCAGTTAAAGTCCTGGAGGAGCCAATGGGGAGATGATGGAATGACAAGAAACTAAGTGGAATGAGAAGTTGGAAGGTTCTGTCCCACTTGGAGTGTTGGGTGGGGTGTGTGTGTGTAAATGTGTGGTGGGGTGGAGCTTATTCACGGAGGGATGTGGCTTACTCACCAAGGGAACATGACTCGTCTCTCTGGCTGCTGGAGTTATTGGAACTTAAGGTATGCTGGTGTCCCCTCTGAGAAAGGTGGAGCAGTGGGGGAAAGGTGTTGCTGTCTTTTGTTTGCTCAGTGAGGTTAGAATTCACTCATGATTTAGTCTGATCTACAAAGTCAAACTGAATCGGTCGAACTGATGAAAGTCAAAACTTGACTTGGTGAGAACTTGTGAAGGAGGCACGATCTGCCAACAATAAAAAGCAGGGAATGGGCCCGGTTCAGGAGACAGAATACTGCCCTCCCGCCCCAGTGGCCTAGCAAGGTTACAGAGGACCCAGGATCATGCCCCAATTTATGGGCCCCGCTAAAGCAGGTCTGGTCTTAGAATCTGTGGGGCCCTTGGGAGCCGTGTCCCCTCCCGGTGTCCCCTTCCCCTTGGTTGCCTCCTCTGCGGGGCCCCAGATCGGGCCATGTTTGTGCCCTTGCTGGGAGAGAGTGGGGGCCCCCGTATCCTGCTCTAGTAAAAATGTGGGCCACTGTGAAGCCCCCCCAGAACTAGAGACAATATTGGGGCCCAGGGTGGTCACCCCAAGTTGCCCTGTGGTAAGGCTGGCCCGGCTGTAAGGCTGGCCCTCTCCCTGCCAGTTTTGGGATGCTGCCTTGGCCCCCCGCCCCGGCACTCCTCCGGAGTGGCAGCAACTCCAAGAGGAAGGAAGCATTAAGAGTCAGCGAGGCCAGCACTCCACTATTGCCCACTCTGAAAACTTCCTTCTTGAGGGGCCCTTGGCCTGTGGCCTGTGGGCTGCTATGCAATTTTCAGAGTGGATGGGGCCAGAGCGTTGGTCCTGCTCACTCTGGAATTCATAGCAGTTCTCAGGTGACTTGCAGAGGCACCCCGCTAGAATGTAGGGTCCGGGCTCTCCTGAGCCCCCCTTGTACCCTGGAGCTATGTCACTGGGTAAAAACAGACGCGCGGGCAGTGCAGCCGCTCTCTGTCGGAGACAGGATGCTGGGCTAGATGAACCATTGGTCTGACCCAGTATGGTACGTCTTATGTTTTTATGTTCTCTGACCCGGCCCAGGGCGGGAAACTGCAGCCAACGCGACCTGGGTCCGGGAGGGGCACCAACAAACGTGTCTGTGGCTGGAGAGTCATCCCTGTGGTCTCCACGCCCCAGGCAGGGTGGGGACTGAGCGAAACAAACATGCCCCATCGCCCCATCCCAGCGCCCCATCTCCTGCCATGACAGACAGCCATGAGGACCAGCTATGGTGCTTGGCCATGGAGGCTCTTGCTTGGGGCTGAACAGACATGCTAGCCCG
Source organism: Sphenodon punctatus (assembly GCA_003113815.1). NCBI lineage: Eukaryota > Metazoa > Chordata > Lepidosauria > Sphenodontia > Sphenodontidae > Sphenodon > Sphenodon punctatus. The sequence goes on along the minus strand of QEPC01009864.1, from coordinate 560,262 downwards.
TGTGGGCAACTCTTGCCCCGGACTGTGACCTCAGAGGTTTTCGAAGGACACAGGCTGGACTAGCTGCCTACGTACCTTGGGACCGTCCTGGGCTAACGTCTGGCGGCAGCTAATCCGAAGTGCCAGCGGGTCCCAGGCAGCAGCAAGCCAAAGGGGGTAACTGTGATGTCGGAGCACAGCCTTTGCCTGAGCCTCTCTTCTGGAGGGAGTGGAAGGCATTTGGTGGGCGGGGATAGGGGGCTGGGGTCGGGTTTGGTGGGTGGGTTTGGGGTAGGGGTGCGAGAACGGGTTGGGTGGGGAGGTGGGTTTTGTGGAGGGTGGGTTGTTGTTTTTTATTAGGGTTTTAGGTTTATTTCTTTCTTTTTGTATTTGATTTAATTTTTTGTTAGGGTTTGTAAGCCGTCCTGAGCCTCTGGGAAGGGCGTATGGTCACCTCCTTCGGTCGTTTTTTACCTGACACTTCCATTTTGGCCTCTGGGAGCGTCAGATAAAAAACCACCACAGGTGGCAACCCTGGAAGGGCAGCATATAAATCTTAATTAAGTAATCAATCAATCGATCGATCGATTGATTGATTAAACTAAACATACCCAGTTCCTTCCATATTTTTTCATCAGGTTTGCTTTCTTGTGTTTATCATCTCTCTGTTGCCCACTTCTGAACTCGCTCCAATGTGTCAATGCTCTATTTAAGATGAGTTGTCCAGAACTGGACACAAACTCCTCCAGCTGAGGTCTGATCAGTTCTGAACAGAGTGGAAGTATTACTCGTGCAGACTTGGGAACAAATGCTTCTTGTTCATGCAACCTGGGATTTCACATTAGCCTCTTTTTTTTTGCAGCTTCGTCAGGTCACTGACTCTTTGGGCGGGTAACTTTCCATCCTTCAGGGCGGTTTCTCACCAACTTTCCCATTCAGTGAGAGTTTTTCCAGAACAGTTTTTCCAGTCTTCTGATGAGTGGTACCTTTGTCTCATTAAACCAGGCAGGAACCACCCTGATTGAGAGAACAATGAAGTGACTTAATGTGTGTCTTAATGAGTTGCTTAGCTAGAACAGCTGATCATGAGAACACACCTTGTGATCCCACACGGAGAGGTTTCCAAGTTGATCACACAATGAATTCACACGTCGCTCTGCTAACTCCGATGTCCGTGGGGCCCTGGAAGCTGTATAATCAGCCCTGGATGATCCCGGATCGCTGTTGTCTTGCGTGTGAGTGAGACACTCCGAGTTCCAGCCCCGCTTTAAACTCAGATCTCACAAACAGATCAGATCGACATGTCAGATCTGAGTTTAAAGCAGGGCTGAAACTTGGAGCGCCTCACTGACACGCAAGAGCGTGTCATCTGGGACTGTTTATACAGCTTCTGGGGCTCCACGGACATCGGAGTTTAGCAGAGTTATGTGTGAGTTCACCCAATTCACTTTGCAAAGTGCTCCGGCTTCCCTGAGGCCAGGAGGAATTTTGCCCTTGATTCCTATTTTGTAAACGCCTGGGATTTCCTATGGCTGTGTGTCTAGTTGCAGGACGGCCCACTTCAATGGAACTGTGCCTGCACCAGCTGCTAATGCGTGTGCTATGCCTCTGAAGGCTCACACGCTGTGTTGTCTAGAACAATGGTTTCCAACCAGTGTGTCAGGAGGACCCCCCCTTTGTGGGTCTTAGATGAGTCTCAGTGAGGCACTCCTTAAGTCATGAGAAGCCCACAAGCCCTGGTGTGGCTGTGTTGAGTCCCCTGCTGTGTCCCCTCCTGCCACTTATTCTGGCCACCTGTACACCCGTGGTGAGAGCCGGGGCCAGGGGCCCACATGCCGGGGGTGCCCACACACATGTAATATGTGTATGCACTAGGGCTGCACCGAATAGTAAAAAAAATATTTGTGAGAATTTCCCAGGTTCCGAGGTCCAAGTGTTCGGCCTCGGTGCTCAGTAAAATAAAACTGAGCGCCGAGTATTTTCCAAGGACCAAGGAACCTTACATAGGGGCAGGAAGCAGGAAGGGCTAGATCTTCCTCTAAAGCTATCCTAGCCATTGCCAAACAGTCCAAGACAGTTCCCTTCTCTAAAATTCTGCAGATATATAAGGCAAAGACACAGGTACTTCTAAATTATGGCCAAAGTATAATTCCAGTAACACACGTACAAGAGCTTGAGATAATTCAAAATAAATTTCTAAGAGGCTTGCTAGGGGTCCCCCAAGCAATTCCAGCAGCTGTGGTGCGGGCAGAAACCGGTATTTTTTCAATTTTATGCCTCAAGAAAATTGCACTCCTAAAATTCTGGATCCATATAGTGAATCAAGATGAGAAGTCTCTGGTTTATCTTTGCCTTCTAGAAGAACTAATGAATACTGGCTCACAGATTTATCCCTGGCTTGCTACCTTTTATACCTTTCTTAATCAAACAGGATTCTCAGTGCAGGAGCTGTGGCAATTCTCCCCAGAGCAGCAAAAGAAACGACTCAAGGATAGGATACTAGACATAGGAAGGCAGGAAGATCTAGCAATCCTAACTGGGTGGAAAGCAGCCCCATGGATGAAACATGTCAAAGTCTCTTTTGGTCTAGAAAGCTATTTAGAGCTAATGAGCTCTATGGAACTGCGCAGACATTATACGAGGGCTCGCTTTCAGTTAATTGAGACTGCTATAGTTCAAGGAAGGCATAATGCGTTGCCAAAAGTGCAGAGGTGCTGTCCTTGCCAATCAAACGAACTAGAAACTATAGAGCATATATTTTTGAGATGTCCCTTGTATTCTTCCTTACGAGAGGTCTGGATTTTCTCGTTGCTCCGGGGAAAAGAATAAGGTCAAATGAAACATTTGTTAAACCTTAAAAGATCAGAGGATTGTAATGCTTTGGCATTATTTGTTCATTTAGCCAAGAAACTTAGAACCCGTAACGAGATAGAGGGATAAGGGACCATATACCAGGATATAGAGATACATTGTCCCCCTTACCGCATTGGACCCCTGAGCACCAGAGGGAGGTTGTAAAGTTTGGTGTAACCTATTGACTTATGTCTGATTGAGATTATTCGGTCCATCGATTACCGCAATACGTCCCCCCGTAAAGGAAAGGAGAAATAGTGATCTATTCCCTGACTAGGTAAAGCATAACTAATTAATATAGTGAATAAAGTCCTCTGGAATGGACAGAGTGATAACCCAAACTGTCTTCAGGCAGAGGCTGGGTATCCCAAGCTAGAGAGGCCTATTTGTGTCACTGGGAATAATAGCTGTAATGATATTTATTGCCTGGGTGCCTATAGGAATATCTGGATATACTATGGGAGGATGATTAGACAGGCTAATAGACCTGATTTATTGTGCGAAATTGGGAATTGTGCAGGTGGGGTTCTTTCTTTTCTTTACTGATTTGTCTCTTTTGTTGTACATAGACTATGTTTGCCAGAAGTTAGTAACTTGATTTAGAATCTGCTTTCCTTTGTAAATGTTATTATTGGTGGGGTTTTTTTTCAATAGTCTATGACTATTAGAAATCCCTTTTCTCTGGATTTAGGTTGTTAATTTTTATATTGTTTTCCTTTTCACTAACATGATATGTTATGTGTTGTTGTGTTATTTATGTTATTATTATTACTATTATCATTATTTTACATTATCTGCAAAATTGCATTGTATTGTTTTCACTTTTGGGCCAGGGCAAGAGCCAGAGCCTTAAATAAAATAAACGAACAAAACATAGGGGCAGGAAAATCCCCATATTTTGCTCTTTCGTGGATTTTCCAAATACCGAGCACCAGGCCGACTCCTCGGTTACTTGGTACTCAGATACTGAGATACTTAGTCAAACCGAGGAATTTCGGATACTGAGTTTCAGCACTAATATGCACCCTAGAGGGGAGCGTCCCAACGGGGAACCCATTCAATCTTCTGCACCAGGGGGGCCCGTTCCCACCTCGCTACGCCCCTGGCTGGGGGGCAGGCTAGGGAAAGAAAGGCTACGGCTTACCACAGCCTTTTCAACTCCTGATGCGTCCAACCACTTTGTGCCATCTCCCCCCTGCTCCTGCCACTGGGATCTGCTCCCCTTCCCCGCGGCTGCTACTGCAGCTAGGGCTGCCACCTCTCACAGTTTGTCCCTGAGACTCCCAGAGGCCAGACTTGTGAGAAGAGGAAACCCTCCCCGCTGGCTCTGGCATTGCCCTCCCTTCCTCGCCCCTAACACTTCCTGCAGGTGCCACTCAGCCCAGGGCTGCCCTTACCACAGGGCAACCTGGGGTGGCCGCCCTGGGCCCCGCTCTTTCCGAGGGCCCCGCAGTGGCCTCTGTTTTCACCAGGACACATTGTGGGGGCACCACACTCTCTCTGTGGGGCCCCAAACATGGCCACTTTCAGGGCGCCGCAGAGGTTGCACCCTCCCCCAAAGGGTGCAACCTCCCCCAAAGGGAGGGGGCACCAGGCGCCCTGAATTTTATCTTTGCCCTGGGCCCCACAAATCCTAAGGCCAGCCCTGACTCAGCCATTCCTAGTCCTTGATTTTATTGTATTTGTTTAAAACGTGGGTTCTGAAAACAGTGTTTTTGTAGGTTTCCCCCACCCAAAGATTGCGACCTGCTGTCCTAGAAACATTGCTACCAAACAAAGGTACCCGTGGCGCCAACCACCCGTCTGACGGCGGAATGGCCGGACGCATGCTCCGGTGCGCGTCGAAGCACCTACTCACAGCCTTACAAGGAGCACTGCGGAGGAGTGCGCCATGCGGGGCAGGCCGAATAGCTCCACGGCAACGGGCGGCCACTAAGCCTCTGCCCGTATGAACAGCGGCAGCCGGCCCCACCAGCAGACCGTTCCGCCGCTCATAGGCACGGCAGGTGGGGAACGCGGCTTTTGCAAATCACAAGAACTAGCCGGGAGTGCTGGGGGTTCTCCAGCACTCAGACCTGGGACATGTCAGTTGCAAAGGCCGGCTCAGCACGGTTCCCCCACCCCTGTGATCCGCGGCAAGGGGGAGTGCGTGGCGGTTGCATCCATGGCCGAGGAAACCACACTAGGAGACGCCTGTTGGAATCGCTCCCCACACGCTCCACCTGCATGGCTGCTCTGCAGCAGAGCCATGCTGCGACCACGGACCCCTGGCTCATTTAAAAGCACCCATTCCTTGGCTCCGCCTAGTACAGAGGCGGGAAGCCTCAGGCCTGGGGGCCCAATGTGGGCTGTGGCTTGTTTTTATGTGGCCCCTTTCCAGTTCCTGGATCTGGCCCCTGGATCCACTTCCTACCCCCAAGCCCTGAAAGGCTGAGCTCAGGGGAAGGGAGCAGAGAGGAGGGCCCTGCACACGAGGACAGGGGACCGATCCTTGACACGGTGAACTCTCCTTTTCCTCAGCACATTCTTTGAACACCCCCCACTAGGGATGTGCGAACGCGGTTCGGAAGTTCGGAGTTTGGGCCGAACTCGGCCTGTTTGGACGACCGAACCGAACATCTGAAGTGAATGCTCGAACGGCCGAACAGTTCAGAAAAGTTCGGATGAGTTTGGGGGTGGGAAAAACGTGACTGAAAGGCGGAAAAACGTGACTGGAAATGGGAGGCAGCTGAGGAGCAGACTTCCTCACACCAGGGGTGGTTTCAGGGTCGAATGATACCGATATCGAATTTGAATTTGGTTTCGGTATCGATAGCGCTATTTTTGGCTGTTCAGCCAAGTTCGGCCGAACCAAACTCTGCCTAATTGAACAGCTGAACCCGAACTCGGGTTTCGGAGCGAACGGTCGAACGTCCGAACATCCGAACCGCATTCTGTTCGCCCATCCCTACCCCCCACTCCCAACGTCTCTGCGGCCCATGGAACTTGTCCTCATTTTCAAAGTGGCCCCCGGGAGGGAAAAACGAAAGGTTTCACCCGTGCTGCCCTAGTATCTGTGCTAAAAAACCAGACATTCCAGCAAACGGGAATTCATAGTTGAGATCCCAAATAACATTCTGAGATCCGTTTGGGCAGCCTTCCCCTTCCTCCTCACCCTACTCGCCAACTTTCAGACAAGCGTTCGTCTTCGTTACAAAATGAACCACCCCCTTTCTAAATCCAGCGACAGTATTGGAGTCTCTGGCCACTGGTGATAGCAAAATTCACAAGCCTCAGTCTCGGCAGTCTCTCCTGAAACACTTGCAAATTGTTTGTTCCAGCCCAACCGCTCCAAATTGGGTTTGGTTAAATCCACTGCCGGCTCACACGTTACCGTCACCCGACCTGCTGATTTGTTCAGCCTGTTATTCAGCCTTCGGAGGCGGGTTTACAGATCTTCCTCTTGGGAATGGCGCCCTGGCTTGTCAGTCGCTCTGGGGAGGAGCCTGAGAGGCATGGAAGTGCCCCTCACCAAACGTCTGGGCCGCTAGCTGGTGGGGACCATCAAAATGGCACTACGTTTTAATCCAAACTCGTGATTTTTTTGCAATGGCCTTTCTCCACAATTTTTAACTGCCACTAGGCGTCCCCCTTTCTATGCACTGATAATATACCTCAGCGGCGGGGGACCTTCTCCCTCTCAGGGGCCACTTTGTAAATTCATACAGAACTCAGCGCCGCCACTGGATCAGCCCAACGCCCTGGGGGAGGGGCCGCTACGGATACAGGTTCTGAGGGCCAAATTGGAGTTGGGGGCAGGGCATGGGTGCACTCTGGGGGGGGGGGGGGAGGTGCAGGTGGCTTGGGCCACTGACCAGTCCCCATTCTTTGTGTACGTGCCGTCTCATCTCTGCTCCCTTGCCCTGAGCGCAGTCGTTCGGTGCTTGGTGGTAGGAACTGGATCCAGGGGCCAGTAGATCCATAAAAGCTCGCCGGAGGCTGCTTTTGCCCTCTGAGCCCTTGGATATAAATACAGACGCACTCATAGGCCAGGACCGCAGAGCCAGTGTAGCCTTGTAGATAAGGTGTTGGAGTTCCCATCTTAGCCAGGAACTCATTCCTCGGCCTTGGCCAAGTTTGTGGGGGTTTTTCAGGTAAGACACTGGCCCGGTTCAGCCTGGGCCAGCCCCAAACTCACATGTCTTTTCCAGGTCAAGTTCAGACCCTGGTGGGGGTAGGAGGCAGGGCTGGAAATGTGGGCCCAGAAGGAACTGGGCCCACAGTCTGCACCCAGGTGAGGGCGGGGGTGTCTGTATTGCCCCCCCCCCGGTCCAGCGTGGGGGGGTTGCCATGGCAACCATGGTTGCCCGTCATGGCGGGGGGTCAGCGTGCGGGAGGAGCCGGCCAGCTGTGTGTTGCTCCCTGCCCCCACCCCTTCCCAGCTGGGCCAGGCCACAGAAACATGGGCTCCATTCCCTGAGGTGATATGTCCGGGGGTAGCCTCCTCTTCCCTGGGAGCGGCTGCACCTTTGTTATCACCCATTATCACCCTGCCTCAGTTCCCCAGCTGTGAAATGGGAAGAATAATGATCTACCTCACAGCTAGATAAAAATATTTTTAAAAACCCTTATGCTTATACCGCCCTGAGTGTGTGTGTGTGGGGGGGGGCAGCCCTCCTCCACCTAACTATCACCCCCCAAAGATCCACCTATCACCCCCCACAAATATATATATATAATCCCCAGCCCCCAGTCACAAACAGCCTTGAACAGCTGACTGCAAGGACAGGAGGCTTATGGGGAGGGGACGCGTGGTAGGTGGCAGCCTCAAGGATTTTCAGCCCAGCCCCTATAGCAGCCGGGCACGTCCCAGGCTTTAGGGGCCCACACACACGTCGAGTGTACGTGCATCTTCTGCACCAAGGCCCATTCCCACCTAGCTACACCCCCCAAGAGCAGCCCCAGCCCCTCGTAACGGGTTCACTTTCCTCAGAAATGACAGATGACACCAAGAGGCACCAGGGATGCCTTGGCTGAGTCGGGCGCCGACACTCTACCGAGTTAAACCAGCACCCCTTAGAGGAATAGTGAGGAGAGTGGGGGTTCAGGGGACGTCCTGGTGGTCCACGTGCGTTTTATAGCTATCCTGTGTGTCTGGTGATGAATGGGTACGAGGAAAAGAAAAGCAGTCAGCCCCAGGTGCGGGTGGACGGTTTCCAGGGTTCCCGATCCTCTGAATCAGGGCTCCAGGTGCTGACGTGGTTTTAGAAACAATCACGTGGCATTTTCTTCCAGGAGTGAGGACTGATGCTTAGGAGCTTGACCAAGAGCGGGGAATATCGGGTCCAGGGACCAAAATACAGTCTGTGGCTAGTTTTTATTTGGCCCCTTTCGAGTTCCTGGCTCTGGCCCTTGGATCCAGTTCCTATCCCCCAAACACAGAAAGGCTGCACTCAGGTAAAGAAAGCAGGGAATAGATCCATGACCTGGACCCTTCCCTTCCTAAGCTCACCCCTGAAGCACCTCTACCTCCAATTTCTAAGCAGCTCTTGGAACATGGACTCATTTTCAAAGTGACCTCGGGTGGGAAAATGGTTTCCTGCCACCTGTGAGCTAGACTCAAAGGGATTTCAGTGTGACACAGCCGCCGTGCCAACTCCTCAAGGTCACAGAGCGAAAAGCAGCCTCCAAAAGTACGGACTGTTGTATTTGGGATACCTGGCACCGCACAGAAAAATGCAGATCCCACATTGTCTCTGCTAGATTGTAAGCCCCTCGGGGCAGGGACCTGTCTCTAATTAATGATTGTTCAGTGCCAGGTATATTGCCGGCAGGCACTATATCAATAGTAGTAATAATAATTCATTACATAAAATAATAATAATAATAATAATAATAATAATAATAATAATAACAATAATAATAGCAATAATTAATAATAACTCTTAAGTTGTAGATCTGGATGCAGGAGTGAACAGGAGCAATTTTATGGCCTCTGCAGAACAGAAGTCTGAATAATTGTAATAGTCCTTTTTTGTCCTTAAAAAGCTGTGACTAAAAATAAGGGCTGCAGCCCCAAAATTACACTCAGACAGTAGAGAGTAGTGGTGGCTGTTGACATGGGGTATAACTGGGCAGGGAGGAGGGCTAGCGGACTTGTGCTGTCTAGTTCATCCCCAAAGCAACTCTGTGAGCTAGGTCATTATTGAGCCCATTTTACAGATGGGGAACCAAAACTGAGGAGAATGACTTGCCTAAGACCAGTCAGTTACTGTACTTATCATTTCTATTGCACTACAAGGCACACACAGCACTTTAGTCACAGATTTTGGAGACAGGTCCCTGCCAGTGAGCTTACAATTTAAGATGGACAAAGGTGAGGGGAGCACAGGGACAGACACAAACACACATTTTATGGGTGGGGAACTGAGGCTGACACTTGGCCGAGGCCACCCAGTGTGGTGGTTAACAGGATTCAAACTCTGGTTTTCCAGGTCCAAGTCCACTCTCTAGGCTGAGAGGTTGTGACCTGCCCAAGGCCACCCAGCGAGTTCATGACTAGGGTGGGATTAGACTTGGGGCTTCCCGAGTTCAAGTCCAGCACCTTAACCACGACAGCACACTGGCCCTTTCTATACAGTTTAGACAGGATTTGGAAAACCTTAGTCTTCCAAATCCAAATCCAGCCCCACTAGGGGCTACGCTGGCTTTCTAACGGAGCTGCTGCTATCCCAGATGGACCCGACTGCACCCTAAAGCCACTTCCTCTTCTCGCAGCCCCAAATAATTGTTCTCCATCTTCTTTCTGGCAGCCCGTGAAATCCTAGAAAGCTGCTCTCAGCCTCCCTGTTGTGTCTTTTCTCTAGGCCAGGGATGGGGGAACCTTTCCTCTTCCGGGGACCATATTAGCAGAAGCTCCAAGGGCCGCATACAAGTTGTGGGAGCTTAAAGGGTGCGCTCAAGAAAAGGAGGGCCCAGATCATGGATTTATGCCATGGATCTGTCCTGTATCTTTGTGTACAAGCCCTCATCTCTGCTCCTTTATCCAGAGGTCAGTTTCCTAGTGGCTGGAGTTGGTAAAATGGCAGTTGGTAACTCAGTAATGATAATACCCGATATATTGGGGGTAATTGCAACCTTGTAACCTGCAACCTTATAAATGTATCCTTGTCTTCCCAATGTTCCTCTCTCTTGTCCCCCGCTTCCTTGTCTCTCTTAGATTGTAATCCCCTTGGGGCAGGGACCTGTCTACAGCTACTGATTGTCAAGTGCCAGGTACACTGCTGGCGCTATATTATTATTATTATTATTACTACTACTACTACTACTACTACTAATAATAATAATAATAATAATATCTAAGGAGCAGCAAGGGAACAACCCATTTCAACTCTGTCTTAAGGTCAAGGACTTGTCTCTAATTAACGATTTTTCAGTGAAAATTGGACTTGGGAAGCCACAATCCACTGTTAAAATGTATTATTAATTAATTAATTATTATTATTATTATTATTATTATTATTAATAATAATAATAATAATAATAATAATAATGTCAAGGACTTATCTCTAATTAATGATTTTTCAGTGCCAGGTGTATTGCTGGTGCTATAGAAAATGGATTCAGGCACCAGATCCAGGAATTGGAAAGGGGCCACATAAACACTTGCTGCATTTGACTCCCCAAACCCGAGGTTCCCCACCTCAGCATACTCAGTCCCTACTATGAATTTGCAGTTCTCACAGCTAGAAACAGCAAGCTAAATAAATTGGTTCGGGAAACCAAATCATTAAGGGAAAGCAAAAGAAGGCATTGCAGGGCTGGTCCTGTATTTGTGAGGACAGAGAGCCACCTGGTGGGGTTTTAGAGCAATTACATTTTGCCCTTTGGGCAAGATAATGGGCATTTTTACACACACGTTAAAGTTCCGGATTTTTCAATCTTCTGCGTTTACAAGTCCACAAGTAAGTTCCGGATTCATTTCACACACACACACACTGCTCTGAGACAGTTCCTGGATGCATTCTTCACACAGGGTGATTTCAGACGTTACGCGTCTGACATCACCCCGGCTGAATCACAGTCAAACACGGGCCGCGTTTGACCGTGGTGAACGTCTGTTGGCTCGCCGCCAGATGTGCACCACAGTCAAACACGGCCCGTGTTTGCATTCACCGCGCTTCTGGACTTCTGGACCTCTGGACGCGAGGAGGTCGAGAAGTGTGGTGAAAGGCCACCACGGCCGTGGTGAACGGAAAGTAACGTCTGGTTACTTACCATTCACCGCGGTCAATGGGAGTCACCCCCACCCGTGGTTGCGGCAGCGGTCGGATTGGCCGCTGCCTGTCGGGAGGGGGGAGGGCCGCCGGGGAACGCAGGGGGTGGGGCCGTGCGGCAGCACGCTGCGCCACGCGGTCCCGCCCCCTCTGGGGGTGTGTGCCGCTTTAGACGTGACGGGAGGCCGCTTTCACCATGGGCCGTGGGGTGGTTCGGACCATGGCCAGGGGCAATGAGCCGCACGTCTGTTGGCGCGCCCCTTCACCCCCGGCCATGGTCCAAACCACCCCACGGCCCGCGGTGAAAGCGGCTGCCCGTCACGTCTGAAATCACCCACAAACACTGCCCTGAGGCAGCCTAAAGTAGCCGCAGCTGTAGACGTGACAGGCTGCCATGGAAACCAAGTGACCACAGCTTCATGGAAACCACATGGAAACCAAGTGACCACTGCAAAGCAGTTTACCAGGAGAACTTTTTACACACAAAAGTTCTGGGAGAAGTTCTATGCAGAAGTTCAAAGATCTGGATGTTTAAGATCTGGGTGAGTGATTTAGACCCACAGAAAGTTCAGGCTGTAACAGCAAACATGCAGGAGAAATGTGTGTGTAAAAACACCCAGTATAACCATTGGGTAGAAACAGGGCTGCGGAATTTTTTCCCTCCTGGTTCCTGGACACACCCAGCATCCACTGTGAATATTAGTACAAGCTCTGAGGGCTGTATATAAGTTCGGGGACGGGGGTGTTCAGAAAGAGGGGGGTCCTGGTGATGGATCCGTCCCCTCTCTCTTTGTGTGCATGTCCTCTCCTCCCTTCCCCTGAGCTCAGTCTTCCAGTGCTTGGGGGTAGGAACTGATCCAGAGGCCGGATCCTGGCACTGGAAACTTGCCAGGGGCTGCATTTGGCCCCTGGACCTGAGGTTCTCCACCCCAGACCTCCAGCATCACAGACAGCTGCTTGTCTCGGGTGACTTTTGAAACCATCTCTCTGTGGTCGTGCCGGGATTATATTTAAGTAGAGCCCAAACAAAATTTGCTATTTAAAATTAGTGAATAAAATCTGGCTATTCCTTTCCAGAAGCAAATTACGTTTTTTTCTTATTCACTTCCAGTGCAACATTCATCACTTCTGTATTCATCCCGTCCTTATTCATTTCGTGTTTTTGTTATTATGGACAGGCGTCTTTCTCATTGCAAAGTCTTTTGCAATGAGAAAGGATTCCCCTCGCTGAGTCGCCAATGTGGCTATGTGAGATGGCGCTGTGAGCACTGTGTTCTAAAGAACTCCGCTCAAACACTCTCCCTGTCACGAGTACAGGAGGGGACCAAATTCCTTGCACCATGTATTTTTCATAACCATTCTGGATTAAAGGGGAGGCATGGCAACCCTGTCCCTTCTCCATCCTCGATTTAAGCCCCTCGGGGCAGAGTTGAAATGAACTTGCAAAAATGGGTGTGCCCATTAGACTTCTGGTCCGCAGCCTGATCTGGTAACATTGGGTTCTAATCAGAACCTGAATACTGCCCAGTGTTGCCTGAATATTTCAGAAACAGGGATGACAACGCCCTAGCTCCACCCCCTTTCTGACATGCCCCCCACCCCCTGCGGAACAATGTGACATCACAACTCTTTGTAAGGGGTGATGTCAGAAAGGGTGTGGCCGCCTGTGGCGGGACTGCGAGCCCTTGAAGAAGAACAGCTAGCGCCAGCAGAGGAACTGGGCTAACAGAGCTGGTGGGTCAATAGAGGCAGGACAGTGCCTAGTTGAGTGCAGCTGTGTGAGGACGTGGCAGAGCCAACCTAGGAGGGTAAAGCTGAGCCGGAGAGAGCTCAGAAGAGTCAGTTAGAAGCAGACTCTGGAAGAGGCAGGAGCTAGGCTGAGCTCTGTCTCCAAGTCAAGCCAGAGAGGGGACTGTTGGGCTTGGAAGGCTTGCTGGAAAAGTGTTTGGCCCAGAAGCCTCCAGAACAGTGGCGGTGCTCACCCGAGGGCACCTAGAGCACTGCCCCCTTACCCCTCTCTCTCTCTCTCTCTCTCTCCCTGGCGGCCGGCACTGCAGTCTAACTCCAATCATCCTCAGGTGACTGGACCAACAATTTCTGAGGCTCCGCGCGGGTCACAGAACCGTGTTGGGCAGCAGCAGGCGCAGCGATGTCAATTTCAGGGTGGAGGGGCACACTGAGAAACTGCGCATGTGCGAGTGCAGGTTCTGGAGGCCCCGATGCCCGCAGCGCGGTGAGCCCACATACTAACTTTACTGTGTTTGGGGTGGGGCTGGGGGTGGGGACTCGCTGCGCTCTCGAGTCCCATAAGGGACAAAACTATTTTGAACGTGCTTTGGGCGGCTCAGAGCACATTCCAAGCGCACGTATGGGAAACTGAATTTCCCATTGGATCCATGAGGGGCAGCCTTTCTAAGAGCCCTATGGACTCAATTTTAAAATGACACCTGGGCGCCAATTGTAGGCGCTCAGGCGAGGTGTGCTGCGGCTGTGAGGCAGTCAGGGACCATCGCGCATGCTCAGTGACTTGAGTCAACTCTCAAGAAGTGAACAGCGCACCATCCTGCTGCCTGACTTTGGTGGTGAGTAAATTGCAGGGGGGTGGAGAGACTGGGGATGGAATGGGGCTGGGAGGNGCCCCGATGCCCGCAGCGCGGTGAGCCCACATACTAACTTTACTGTGTTTGGGGTGGGGCTGGGGGTGGGGACTCGCTGCGCTCTCGAGTCCCATAAGGGAACTGGAAAGACTGGGGATGGAATGGGGCTGGGAGGAGCGGTTTGGACTGGGAGAGACTGGGGAATGGGGGATGGGTGGATGGGGAGGGAATGGGGGGAGTGGGTGAGGGGTGAATGGGGAGAGACTGGGGAATGGGGGAAGAGGTGGATGGGGAGAGACTGGGAAATGGGGAGGGGTGGATGGGAAGAGACTGGGAGATACTGGGAAATGGGAGGGTGGATGGAGAGAGACTGGGGAATGGGGGAGGGGGTTGATGGAGAGAGACTGGGAGAGATGGGAATGGAGGAAGAGGTGGATTGGGAGAGACTAGGGAATGGGGGAAGGGATGGATGGGAAGAGACTGGGAGAGACTGGGAAATGGGGGTGGATGGGGGGAGACTGGGAAGGGGTGGATGGGGAGAGACTGGGGAATGTGGGGAGAGGAATGGATGGGTAGAGACTGGGGAAGGGGGTGGACGGGGAGACACTGGGAAAGCAGGGCTCAACCATGTTTTGAAGACAAGTGAAACTCCTCGCCTCACTGCTGTTCATGGTGTGGTAAGGACTACACATAATGTTGCCTTAAGATGGTTTGCTTTGCTTGCTCTGTGTTTGCATGATGACAAAATGGCCTCTCTACTCATGCTTGGGAGGGGAGAAGGAAAGCAGCAGCAATGTATCAATGATGCATTGCTGCTTTCCTTCTCCTCTCCCAAGCATGAGTAGAGAGGCCATGTAAATTTGTGGGTCCACTGGTCATCATGGCTACTCTTTTTTAAAATGGTCCCTTCACTGTTTCACTGCTGCTCCCTGCTGCTGGAAAGTAGTTTGTGTAGACAGACGTTTGGCTGCCAGGGATAGGGTGTAGCTACTAGGGATGCTGGTCTGGATGAGCCTGATTTGCTTGCAATACAAGGCTGCAACAGTTCTCCTTGTGAACAGAGGAGAAAGTAGGTAGGAGCACGGCAGAAGAGAAGGCTGCAGACAAGGGAACTCTTTTCCCTGTTCCCCACTGAACCCATCTCTTCCCCTTCCTCTTCTTGTGATCCAAAACCAAACCCTTTCCCTCCTACTTCTCCTCTGTCCTGTCCTTCCCTTTCATTCTCTTCTGATTCAGCTTGCTGCAGGACAGGGAGCTAACTCAGTCCTCCCAGTTCTCCAAGCCAGAAGGAAGCCTTGTCCCAAAGCCTACACCTTCAGAAGATTACAGGTGGCCAAGGATACCATTAAAATCGAGGATTCGAGGGTTCAGGATAAAGGTAGGCGATGGCAACATGATCTATTTTTTTAACCTACTATGGTTAATTTGGACCCAGTGGGAAAGAGAGTGGATGGGACCCCAGTAAGAGGGCTCTCTATCCCCCAGTGGCAGTGCTCACACAGCAGTGTTCCCAGCGTTAACTAATGTAATGTCCATCCAATGTTAACCCTGGGAATTCCTTGCTGCTAGGTTATGCCACGCCACTGGCCTACCGTTGCCCTGGCTCCGCCTACCATTGCCCTGGCCCCGCCCCTAGGCCAGGCTCCACCCCCTAAGCCCGCCGCCGGCAGGTTCAACCCTCCCACTGCTCCATCAGCCTCCAAACCCACCAGCCGCCACTGCTCCAGAAGACTGTCTGTAAGTATAAAACCAGGAGTTTGCCTGGCTGAATTGACGGTAGACACTATGGATATGGACTAAGGCTGCTTTCACATGGGCTGCTTCAGTGCAGCAGGAGCATGCGCCATTCAATTCTTACGCAGCTCGCTCCCATCTCATGGGAAAGTCAGCATCGCAGGGTAATTTCACTACCCTGTTGGTTGCGCGGGCCGGCCGGCGGAAGAGCCACACTTCCTGCTTTCCCACCAGACGGGAGCTGCGCTAGATTTGAGCACCCGCAGCGCCAAAGCAGCTGGTGGGAACGTGGCCTAAGTGTATGGTGTGCGGAGCTAGAGCATTGCGAATAAAGATTTTGTGACTGAGCTAGTAATTCCCAAGTGATAGTGATTTGTGGGGACTGATTTGGAAAACACTTGCCCTGGGCAAGGCCTCCCCGTGTGCGCTCATAGACGTGCAGCTGGGAGAGGGTGGGCTGCCCACGACCGAGACAGGTCGGGGAATGGAATCAACGTTTCCCTGGCCTGACCCAGCCAGGAAGGGGGACAGGGAGTGATGTGCAGCCGCTCCCTCCCCCCCCCCCGCCATGATGGGCAGCCAAGGCTGCTGAACTGGGCCAGCGCCATGTCCAGTAAAACCCCTTGTGGCCCCGCCCACTCCGATAGTCCGTGAAAGCTGATTAGTGCCTGACAGACTATCTGAGTTACCGATTTCACCCCGATTTTCCATCTTCTGGTACCGAGATCCAGATTTCCGTCCCAAGCGCTGTCCCACTGGGCATATTGATAAACATGGCTTCATGGCAAAGAGTCAGCATGGATTTAGCAAAGGGAAGTCATGCCCCACTAATCTCTTGGAATTCTTTGAGGGCGTAAACAAGCATGTGGACAAGGGAGACCCAGCAGATATAGTGTACCTGGATTTCCAGAAAGCTTTTGATAAGGTCCCACATAAAACACTCTTGAGAAAATTAAAAAGCCATGGGATAGGAGGTAGTGTTTTGCTATGGACTGGTAACTGATTATTAATTATTTATTATTATTATTATTATTATTAATAAACATTTATATAGTGCCAGCAGTGTACCTGGCACTTTACAAAGTAATAAAATAGACACGGTCCCTGCCCCTAGGGCTTACAATCTGAGAGACAGGAGCTGGGGGAGAGACATAGGAAGGGGAACAGAGGGAGAG
>QEPC01009864.1:517284-542336 GCA_003113815.1 Sphenodon punctatus | reverse complement strand
AAGATAGGATTGGGGAACAAAACCCTTTACTGTCGGGAGCCTGGGGATGACCCACAGGGAATGGATAGCATGGTGACCTGTTGGGTGCTTCTCCCAGGCCTCCGTGACTGGCCACTGTCGGAGACAGGATACTGGGCTCGATGAACTGTTGGTGTGACCCAGTATGGCACTTCTTACGTTCTTAATTTACCGTTTTACCAGTTGGTAAAATAGTAATCGGTAACACAGTAATGGTAATACGTGGTATTTTGGGATAATTGCGTACCTGTCACAGTACTCAGGTTCCGATCAGGCACCCAATATACTTGAAAATGTGAGTATTACTTGCAGGTAACAAGTGCACAATCCATTTCAACTCTACCTTAAGGGGAAGGACCTGTCTCTAATTAATGATAGTTTAGAACCAGGTGTATTGCTTGTGCTATATAAATATTTTATTATTAATTGTTATAACAACAACAACAACCATAATAATAATAATAATAATAATAATAATAATAAATAATTAAAAGGAGGTGCAGCAGGCACATCATTTGTTCTCATTTCTTTTTCACTTTTGTTTACAAAACCCCCTCGCTTTCAGGGAGTTTTGTAAGCAAAAACATTGGTTTTGGTTTTTTTATTTGACATTATTATTATTATTATTATTAATAATAATAATTAATAATTAATAATTAATAATTAATAATTAATAATTAATAATTAATAATTAATTAATGATTAATAATTAGTTAATACTCACTATACATGTGCAAAATGGTTGCCCTTTCCCAAAATGACGTTGGCAGCCTTGATACCACTTTGGAAAAGGCAGCCGATCTGGCGCCCGTGCTACCGGCTGCCCTGTTCCATAATGGCACTCATCTGGGAAAGGGTGCCCATGCACAGAATCTCCCCGACGGTTCATTTGAGCATTCACAGCTTTAAAAAAAAAATATTTTTACAATTACTTTTTTTTAAATTAATTTTTAATTTTTATAACAAAAACAGATGCTTTTTTTCGCCTCTTGGTTTTCATCCATTTTGTCACCCCTGTGTGTCGTTTTTTGTGTTTTAATTACTAAAATGAATGGGGCTTCCTTCGTTTTAGTAATTAAATGTGAGGAACCCAAGTTGCAGAATGAATATGCTCTCCCAGCCAAACAGCCATCGCCCCCTGCTCCTGTATATTCATAGCAGCCCTGCCAGGCGCCCGTCTCCGCTCGGCGGAGGGGTGGGAAGGATGCTGCTCTTGTCGAGGAGGCAGCGCAGCAGTGAGGGCGTTTCCCAGTTAAGAACTGGCGGGCGGCATCAAACTCGACCTGGCCACAGGCCGGCTCTTCCAAAGCAGCAGCAGTGTCAGGCTGTGGGGAAAGGGTCAGGGCTGATCCTGATTCAGGGGGAAAGGACTAGGGCCGCCACCTGTCTGAGCTTCCCTGGGGAAACTCTGGGTTTTGACTTGGAGTCTCTGGACTCCAGGGAATGCCCGGATTTCTCCAGGTCAATCAAACCGCCCCCCGCCAACCCTTAAGAATTGGGGTTTCCGGGGATTGGCCACACGGGTAAGGCAACAGACCTAGGCATATTCCCATTCCGCTCTATTTGGGCTCTGCCCCCACCCCCATGGAGCATTCATGGTGCTCCGTATTGGGTGGAATGATGCCAGTAAAGGGGTGTGGCAGCACTATTGCCCCGCCCCTTCCTGCACATGCCCCCCTCCCCCCTCCTTGCAGAATGCCCTGACATCACAGTGCTAGGCAAGGGGAAAGGTTATGTCAGAAATAGGCATGGCAGCCCCCTAGCCCGCGCCCTTGCTGACGTGGTTCCACCCCCTGCGGAACATCGTGACATCACGATGGGGGTTTTTTGGTAAGGGGTGGGGGTGACATCAGCCCCTTTGCCCCTCCCCACCAGTGTGGCCACGCCCACTCCATGTGAAAGCCGGGAGGAAGGGAGGAACCCTACAGAGGAGGGAAGTGAAATTAGAACCAGTATAAAAATCATAGAGTTGGAGGGTGCCTTGAGGGTCATCCTGCTGGGATGCAGGTTGACGAAAGCTACAATATCCCCAACAGACGGCTTGCCAGCCTCTGTCTGAAACCCTCCAGCGACAGAGAGCCTACAACCTCCCCAGCCAGCTTGTGCCATTGCAGCACGGCTCCTACTGTTAGGAAGTGGTGTTTTTTTTTTAATGTTTAACTACTTTTCTCTGACTTGAGTCTGTTATTTCTAGCCTTGCCCTCTGTCGCCAGGCAGAACAGCTTCTTGGGTGCAGCCCTTTAGCTAGTTGAAGACTATCATGTCTCCCCTTAATATTCTCTTTGCTAGACTAAACATAGTTCCTTTCCTCTTAAAACTGGATTCCCAGACCCTTTATCATCCTCCTCTGAACCCCACTCCAATTTGTCAATGTCGTTCTTAAAACGAGGTGCTCCAAACCAGACACGTTACCCCAGGGGAGGTCTAACTAGTGCTGAATACAGTGGTGTTATGACTTCCGCTGACTTGGAGACCATGGGGCTGATCCCAAACCCCACAGCCTGGCACGTGGCGCACATGGGGTGCACATATGCACGTGCAACCTGCACCCCCACTCCCCCGAGCACGGGGCCTTACAGCGCATGCACAAGGCTTGGGATTGGCCCCAAGGCTTCTGGTAATGCAGCCTAGAATTGCATTAGCCCTTTTCGCTGCCGCACCACATTGCTGATTCATGTTCAGTTTGTGATCAACACCCCCCTCCCCGAAAGGGATCTCAAGCAAAGCTTTCTCTGCTCACCCTGGAAGGGACTGGAGTTTGGAATGCAAAAAGAGGCTCACTACAGTGATCCAAGTTTGGGGTTTATTGTTAGCATTATTATGGCAAGTGAGATTTCAAAGGTGAATAATGCAACAGGATTTTTAAAAATTAAATAATAAATTGAGCTGCTGTTGTTTTATTCGGTAGCTGTGGGGGGCACCCCTTAT
Source organism: Sphenodon punctatus (assembly GCA_003113815.1). NCBI lineage: Eukaryota > Metazoa > Chordata > Lepidosauria > Sphenodontia > Sphenodontidae > Sphenodon > Sphenodon punctatus. The sequence goes on along the minus strand of QEPC01009864.1, from coordinate 539,390 downwards.
TTTTGACATTGTAGTTGCTCCCCTCCCCCCCAACCAACACCTCCAGGTGGGACTACCACACAACTCCCATTAACATTAGAAGCACCGCTATCCCGGAGTTTCTGGTTGCTAATGGTGACAGTTACTGTGAGGTGGCCAGTAGGCCCCGAGTCATCCGTAGAGAGCTGGGAGTGAAGCACATCCCTTTCCAATCCCGTATCTTCGGAGGCGATGACCTCACCAGAAGTGGTAACGCCTGCCCCTTCAGTCAGAAGACCCTGTTCTGTGGCGTTCAGCCTCGGAGAAGACATTCCTTTTGCACAGGAAGGAGCTATTTCATACACAAGAAAGGGTTGGGGCTGAAGGTCCTATAGAAGATGTCCAGGAATTAGCAGGTTTTGAAAATGTTCAATGGGAGAATCCATCCCACCAAGCGATTCGCAACATGGCCAGTCTCTTGAGGTTTTGTCCCATTAGAAGGAGAAGCTGGTACTAGTCACAACAAAGGCTCCGGCTCGTACTGCTTCTCCGTGGAGGTGTAGAAGTCCTCAAGGACGGACTGTAGATACTCAAAGGTTGGCCTGTCGTCTGGCCTCTCCCTCCAACACCTCACTATGATGCCGTAGAGCTCACCCGGGCAAGTGTCCGGGCAAGGCATACGATAACCCAGTTCCAGGTTCCGGATGACCTCTGGGTTGGTCATACCTGAGGAAACATACAAAAATCCCCTCTCTGGGTTAGTTATGAGACCAGTGGACGTGTCTCTCGGTGGAAGGATGTGATTTCCTCGATGGCGTCACCATCCAGCCTGCCCCTCAGGCACATAGCTTGGCTCCCCCCTCGCCTTTGCATTTCAGATTCAGTCTGTCGCTAAGGCCTGTCACTTCTCTCACCATAACATTGCTGTAATCTGGCCCTTCCTCGTGGCTCCCATTGCTAAAACCCGCCTAGTCCGTGCTCTTAGTCATCTCTCACCTTGACTACTGCCACCTCCTTCTTATCGGCCTCCCCTGCTCTCACCTTGACCCTCCCAGTTCTGTTTCCTCTGCCAAGGTCGTCCGGCCTGTCTTTCGCTTTGATCATGTTCAACCCTTCCTCTCTTCCTCCCACCAGCTCCCTCTCCCCCGTCACGTTCAGCACAAGCTCCTTGTCTTCACCTTCAAGGATCTTCACTGTCTTTCTGCGCCTGTTTCCTGGTACACACATTACCCACCTGGGGGCTTTGCCCTTCCTCCGCTTCCACCCTCGCCAGCCTCCAAGTCTCCTGCTCCCTGAAGCGTCTTCGGCTATGTTTGGAACTCTCTCCTTGGACACATTCATTCTTCTCTGACTCTCACTCTTCTCTCTCCTTCTCTCTCCCTCCCTTTTGAAGCCTATCTCTTCTGTCAAGCTTTCCCTCACTACTCACCCCCATGTCCTTTTGTTTGGGGTCCCCTCCTCTCTTGTAACTAAACTAAGCACAAGCACCTGTGAATTTTTAACTTCATGAATGCATCCGTGTCTCTCCCTATGTTCCTTGTCTTTCCTAGATTGTAAGCTCTCTGAAGCAGCAACCTGTCTCTAATTAATGATCGTTCAGTGCCAGGTACATCGCTGGCACTTTACGAATACTTAATAATAATAATAATTAATAATAAATAATAAATTAATAAATATCAGCAAATCTAAGGTGGTTGGCAACGTCACAGCTGTCTCCTTTGGGAAATAATTGGTACCTGATTAGGTGCCTGATGAATTATCCGATGTCCTGGTTTTCCGAACTTCCATTCCCAGAATACCAATTTCAGGTACTTATTTCTCGACTTTCTGTCCCATTTTTTGCTATTCATTCCTGAATCAATTTACCAGTAATCAATAAATTGGTACCGATAATTCCCATTTTTGGGGGTAATCGGGTGCCTGGTTGGCACTTGAGCAGGCCATTGAGTGCCCAACACAGTGCCTGAAATTGTGAGTATGCACTACCAGTACCCCTTGGTTAGGGCTGAAACTTGCCCTTGCTTTTCTCGCAAATCTCGGCAAGAACCGGGTTCTCGCTGAGACTTGTGAGAATGAGTCGAGAATCAGCCATTTCTCAACCCATTCTTGTGTGAAACTTGTATGGCTAAAACCCGGCACTGTGCATGCGCACGATGGCTGCTGCGGCAATTCTGCGCATGCACATCTCCTGGTGGCAATGTTGTGCATGCACAGAGCCTTTTTAGAGCTTCGAGAATCTAGCGAGATAGTCAAGAACCCTCCAAAAATGCTCTGCGCATGCGCAAAACGGCCACTGGGGGGCCACACACGCATGCACGGCATGGCTATGCTGGCTGTTTTGTGCCATGCGCAGAGCATTTGTGAAAATCTCACGAGATTTTCGCAAACCATAGTGAGATCTCACGAGATCCGCGTGAGGACTTCTCCAGTTCTCGTTTTAGCCTTACCTTCAAGTTCTTCCCCTCTCACCTGAGTCAGAGGGGAAGCCGTATTCCCCTGCTCTATTACCTGGGTAAGGAATCCTGCCGTAGGTGATGATTTCGGTTAGGAGGACCCCAAAAGACCAGACATCAGATTTGATTGTGAAAACGCCATAGCTAATGGCTTCTGGCGCTGTCCATTTAATAGGGAATTTGGCACCTGTCAGGATGGAGGAAGCAAAATCACAAATCAGATGTTCTAACGGAGCGTCCTCCTGGAGTCCGTGCTTTCACACTGTGCTCAGTTCTCATCTGGACGTTGTGTGCTGGAGTAGATGTGGTTGTTGGTTAATGGACAATAGAATCAAGACGCTATAGGGAACTGCAATGCTCTCACTGAACCTGTTCCTTGTTTTTCCTCTTCTTACAAATTGTCTTCTGTCTAGTTTTTAATCCGCTGTCTCTGGTGCAGAGAAAGTCACTAGGGAATTATTATTAACTGAGTCGCGGGGAACCTTTGTTCTACTGCAGGCTACTCTGAAAATTAGTACAAGCTCCATGAACCAGATAGGAGATGTTTGGGGTCGGAAGGAGGATGCTTACAGAGTGCGCTCAGGAGGGAGGGAGGAAGCGGATCTGTGCAATGGCGCCACCCTCTAACCTTGAGTGCCCCCCTTAATCTCCACTCCCTTCTCCTGAGCTTGTTATTCCAAGGATTGGATCCAGACCCAGGAACTGGAAAGGGACCAAGCATGAGCATTTTTTTCAAGACCTTTTTATTTGGTCTGGCGTTTGGCAGGCAGGGATAAGGCTTGGCTTGCTGGAACCTGAGGGGAAGGGGATTTTGAATTGGTTTTATGCTTGTATATCTTTTTTTTATTATTATTTTCTTGTAACCCACCCTGAGCCTTAGGGAAAGAGCGGGATATAAATTTAAATAAATAAATATTTAAACAGGAGTCGGTACTCCAAGGTTAGGGTTGCCAGATATTAAAAAAATAATAATTCAGGGCACTTATGAAAAATACATATTGCAGGGCCTAAGGTGCCAACGCAGGCTCTGCAATATGTATTTTTCATAAGAGTCCTGAAAAATTTTGCATATCTGGCAACTGCTACGGCTACTACTGTTTATCATGTCTATAGCGCTACTAGTCGTACGCAGCCAGACCTCCCCTTTAAAAAGAGGACACTTATGAAAAATACATGGCACAGGGCTGCACTGGAACCAATGCAGCCCTGCAGCATGCGTTTTTCATAAGCATCCTGTTTTAAAGGGGCAGTATGGCCACCCTAACCCTGCCTGAGGTCCAAATGCAGAGTAGAGAAGAATGTGTCCTTTTTGCCAGCCTGTCCCTGATCTCTCAAGCATGAAATCAATAGGGATGTGCAAACGCGGTTTTGAAGTTCAGAGTTCAGACTGAATTCGAATAGTTCGGTCGACCGAACCGAACTTTCAAACCGAACTCGAATTCAACCGAACTGTTCAGTCAAATCCGAACCAGTTCGGAAGGCCAAAACACCCAGTTTTGAATGTACGAACACGGTTCAGAAGTTCGGAAGTCGACCGAACTCGAATAGTTTGGTCGACCGAACTTTCGAACCGAACTCGATTTTCGTACCGAACCGAACTGAATTTCCGAACTCGGTTCTGTTCTCACATCCCTCGAGATCAAGCTCCCTCCCCTCAACACACTGGGGTCATCTCAGGTCTAATATCCAGGAGGAAAATCCTGATCAGAGTGTGTCATTAGGAACAGGCGCCTAGTTACCATGGACGGAGGGGCTGAGCTGAGCCCCACCCCAGATTCTGAGCCCTCTCAGAGGGGCTCAGCTCAGCCCCGCAGCCCATGGTAACTAGGCCCCTGTTCCTAACAACCCTTTGCAAGTGACCTGAGCACTACACGGACATTTTCAGAGGGGCCAGAACTCTGCCCCCGCCTACCCAGAACCTTTCCTAGTGACGCTCAGGCCTTGCCAAGAAGAAAGTTTTCAGAATGGGCCGAGGTAGAGTCCTGGCCTCATGCCCCGCACAAACTTACTTCCTGGTAGGAATGGGGATTTTGGTTTTGCATTAATACGTAATGGCCTGGAATGGGCTGTTACAGGTTAATCTGAAATGAAACAGAAATTGCCCTCCCAGTTATGGATCCCGCGTTTTGGTTCCGTATTTCCCCCACACCCATCCCATGGGGCCCTGGAGTGTTACTTACTGGCCTTGGAGAGCTTAATTGAAGCATTGCTGATGCTGCTGTGGGGGCTCTAGCAGGCTCCCTCTCTGCGGTGCTCTCCCTACTCTGGATTGTGCATATGCAAAATGGTTGCCGGGGCTGTTTTGTGCATGTGCAACATGACCATTGCCCTTAACCAAAATGGTGGTGATGTTGTTTTGACCACCATTTTGTTTAAGGGCGGTGGCCATTTTGTGGATGTGCAAAACAGCCCTAGCGGCCATTTTGCACATGCGTGATCCAAAGAAGGGAGGATGCCGCGGCGAGGGAACCTGCCTGCCGCAGCCCCCACATCAGTGGTGGTGCTTTAATCAATCCCTTCGAGGCCAGTAAATCCACTTCAGGGTCCTGGGGTTTGGGGTGGGGAGAAATACAGGCCCCGGGGGATGGGTGTGGGGGGGCATGAATGTGCAGAATGGCCCGATGGCCATTTTGGACACGCACAGTTTTTAGTTGTTTTTTTTGTGTGTTAAAAATTAATTTGTTTTAACTGTTTTAATGGATTTGAATACGGACATGAAATACGAAACCGTAAATAAATCCGTAAAATTAATAAAACAAAAAGAAAAAAACAACAACCCGAAACCGAAATTTCCTCCGGTGTCTACCTCTACTTCCTGGTCAGGTTGCTTCCCCTCGGGGGTGGGTTGTTGTTAGCTGGGGCAGAGCTACATTCACAGGTTATCCCTGACCCCCCACCATGGACCTATCCCCTGCAAAACACCTCCTCAGCAGCAAGACATCCCCTTTCAAGCCCCCAAAGGGTGGCCAACTTACCTTCTTGAGCGAAGTATTCATTTTCTATTATCCTGGCTAGGCCGAAATCAGCAATTTTACAGCAGAGGGTCTCGGAGACCAAGATATTGGCTGCTCTCAGGTCTCGGTGGATGGAGTTCATCCTCTCGATGTACGCCATTCCTTCGGCGACCTACAACAGCGAAGACGGCAAGGCGGCTTAGCGCTGGAGCACTCAAACGTCCCCAGAAACCCAGGCAGATATCTAGAGAGACTAAGGCCGCAATCCACCAACTACATATTCCAGATACCTATTGATGCTGATAGGCCTTCAGTGGGGCTATGGTCGGAGGAGTAAGTGGTTGGTGGCTCATGACCTAATAGTGTGAAAAAGCCTAGAAAATCCTCCTCTGATGTCAAGAGTTCATGACTCTATTCTGTGTATCCTGGCAGGGGCCTCAGCCAAGAGAAGGGCCGGTCTTACCACCACAGGGCGACCCAGGATTGGGCCCCAGTGTTTTCTCTACTTCCAAGGGCCCCCTCAGTGGCTCCTATTTTCACCAGAGCAGGCATGGGGTCCCCACTCCTTCCCAGTGGGGCCCCAAATATGACAAGCTTAAGGGCCCTGTGGGGGGAAGGGCCATGGGGGACAAATTCTAAAGCCGGCCCTGCCAAAGAATCAGACCCTAAGGGCGTTTATAAACGATCCCGCTTACAAGCGGGATCGCTAAACGCCGGCTTTTCTCCCCGCGCAGCCTCTGCATGCCGTGTCTGATGTTCAGACACGGCGCAGAGTGCGAGTGCGCATGCGCGCGCTTCTGCGCATGCGCACTCGCCGCGGAGCCACGAAGTGCGGCGTAAAGCCGGCACTTCGGGAATCCGCGTTGGAGGGGGCAGGCTTGCCTGCCCCCTCCGACGCGGATTAAAAAGCATGGCAAGCAAGTAGACGAGCGGCAAGAAAGGCGGCTGATCAAAGGATCAGCCACCTTTTTTGTCTCGTCTATAAACGCCCTAAGAGACAATCCCTCTCCAAGCAGTTGAAATGGTTGATGTACGCAAGCTGACTCACCCCAGAGAGAGAGGGAAATGTTACCGCCATTAATTTTCACTGTTCAATGAAACGTAAGCTCTCTTCAGGGTCCGGCTCTCCCTGTGCTGCTGGCCATGCAGGCCCGTAGATTACACTCACTTTGGGTGAAAACAGATGCCAAGCGGGCCTGCTATGGCCCACCTGGGCCAGGGATTCACCGTCGTGTGGGTTTCCAGGCCACCGGATGTGGGCCTGCTGCTGCCCCAGCCCAGGTGGAGGCTGGGCTGGATGTGGTCCCCCAGAAGATCCCAGGCCCACAGTTTGGGCCAAGAGCCGCCCAGGTGGGCAACAGTGGCCCTGCGCGTCTGTTCCCCCCAACATACCCAACCGGGCATCAGCGGCCACCATGACCAGCAGCCATGGCTGTATGTGATTGGCCGCCATGGCTCCCCATCATGGGGGTGGGGCAGGATGCTGCGTGGGGGGGGGGGCAGGGCGCCGGGGGCAGGTCCACCGGCCTGCATATTTATTCTCTTACGTGGGGCTCACCAGCTGGCCCAGTTGGGCACACGTCCGTTCAGTGCCTCAACCTGACCCGGCCAGGGGCGTCCCCAACCCCACCCCCGGGCTGTGTAGCTGGCCTGCCAGCTGCCCAACTATTTTCACACATTGTTATTTCTTGTTTACTCCTGGGTCCCATGATTGGGTGAGGGGCAGGAGTGAGGTCCCAAATCACCTGTTGGTTGAGGGAGGTAAGGATGTGCAAGGGGGCAAAGTTTAGATTTTCGATGCCTAGTCTGACTTCAGGGCCAATTTTTGTGGGCTTTTTTTTGGTGGTTTGTGTCTCAAAAGTTTGGGACCTGCTACAGTTGACTGGGAAGCAGGCAAGCGGTGTGTGTGTGTGTGTGTGTGTGTGTGCAGCTTCTGTGTGTAGCCTGTATGTGTGTAAGGAGGTACAGCTTTCTATATGTGTCTGCCTCCAGGTGTGCAGAGGTGGTAACCGTACCTCTATGAACCGCCTCTCTCCTTCTGTCCCTTCGCGACCCTTAAGATCGGCCGAGGGGGCCCTCTTGCGGGTTCCGTCCTTGACCGAGTTTCACACAACTCAGGCTCACAGAGCGGCATTCTTGGCGGCTGCCCCACCTCTTTGGAACTCCCTTCCCCATGAGCTTCATCAAAGCTCTAGTTTGAATGTCTTCCGGAGGCAGTGCAATTCAGCCAGGCATTCAATGGACAGGAATCAATTGAAGGGGGGGAGGGGGAGTGTTTTTAGTTTTTATGTTTTTTTAAATTCTGTATTTTATATTTGTATATGTATTTTTATTTATGGATTTATTGTGAGTCACCCTGAGCCTCAGAGGACAGGACAGGATATAAATAAATATAAAATAAACGGTAAAGGACCCTAGTCTAGTATCAGGTAGCTCCAAAGCACCAGCCAAGGGAATCTCACGCTCTTAAGAACATAGGCAGTGCAGTGCCACACTGGGTCAGTATAATGGCCCATCGAGCCCAGCATCCTGTCTCCGAGAGTGACCAATCTTGGTCGCTTGGGAGAAGTCTCCACCAGGTCACAATGGAATGCCCTGCTGTTCACTCCCAGCTCCAGATAGTCAGAGGTTATGTCCCCTAAACCTACTTGACTAATGGATCTACCCTCAAAGAACTTATCCAAACCTTTTTTAAACCTAGTTGGACTACTGGCCTTGACCACATCTTCTGGCAACAAAATCCACAAGTTAATGATGCGCGGAGTGAAAAAATACTTTCTTTTATTTGTTTTATATCTGTTGCCCTTGCCCCCATCTCACCATATTCCCTGGGTGCAGTTCTGCCTCCAGCTGCCTGCGAAAGCAAGCCAAGCCCTCAAATCATGACGCGCTAAAAGATCAAAAGTAACTCTAAATCAAACCCAATCCACTCCTCTAGATCACCGTGGTTGGAGTTAAAACTCCCCCCCCCAACCAGCACAACATAACCATGAAACTCGAAAGATGCTCAGTAGACTAGACCAACAATTAAACCCACCAGATTTGAAGTGGAAACATAGAGGCACAAAGCACATTAGCACGTACCTGAAAAATTGCAGGGAAGGGTTTGGAAATTGTGTTTGGTCCATAGAAGCTGAAAAGGGCATTTGTGTTTATTTGTGTTTTCATCCAAACCCAAATGCACAGTCCTCTGAGTCTCTTGAGGTGCTGTGGGCCTGTATTTTATACTGTGACGTCTTCTATTCATGTTGGCCATGGCGAAAGCTAGTGCTTAATAAACTAAATCTATATTCATGTTGTCATTTCAGGTTTATTCAGAGCCCCATGTTTTGGGGATCCCAGCTCCCTTCCCCCCCCCCAAAACCCACCAAATATGGGGTTCTGTGTGCACTTGTGTTGGCCCTGATAGGGAGTGCTTTATTACAGGCACTTTGGAGAGGTGCAGGGGCGGGGAAGGAACTTCTGATCAGCATTATCATACTACCGGAATTCCCCACTGTCTATTCTCTCAACACTTTGATGCAATATTAGGGATTTGGACAGCAGCCCAACTACTCTTGAGAATGCTGAATAGCTGAGAACAGACCCTGGCAATGATTGTTATCAACAACTTAGGTTTTCACCCCTCCCCTCCCCGCCCCTTGATACTGGGCATTGCAATTTTCCACTCCACTGTGATTATCATCTGTTTGCGCTCACATGTGGTTTCAAACAGGATACTAGCTCATTCTTTCCATAAATGCATTTCACCCTCGATTGACGCTTGTCTTGGTGGAAAGTGGAAAAACTGACGTCACTTCCTGTCCTGATGTTAATGAGATAGCACCAGACGCCTGGTTTCCTCTCAGCCATGTGTGTGACTATGAGAACTGACCACAGGCCATATTCAGTGTGCTGAGAGCTTTCTAATTTTAAGAGCAATTGCCTACCAAATGCGTACGAGGCACCCAAGCACCTTGGGACGGGACATAATGATGACGTCCCCATCATAACGACAGGACATAATGAACATAAACATGTTATGTTCTTATAATCAAAGCACAAACATGTTATGAATGAATGAATAATTTATTGCTTGGCCAATAGCCTTGGCAAATGAAACAAATAAAACGCATAACATGCAATATAATTCATAGTCATGTAAAACGTAAGAAAACATATAAAAATAAGAAACAGCGCAAAGCAAGGATGTGGATGAAAATTTCCTAGGAACTATGACCACTTTCACACCTGTCCCCACCAACGCATATTTTGGCTGCGGGAGGGAATGCGCAAGCCAGCATCTGTGCGGCGTTCGGGCGGTCTGAAAGCTCGCCCCCCCTGTGCGGCGTTGCCGACAAACACACGCAGAGATACAGATCTGTCTCTCTATGTGTGTGTTTGCCGGCAAAGCCGAGCGCGGTGTGTGTTTCAGACCGGTCGACCCCCGCGCGTATTCTGGCTTGCGCATTCCCTCCCGCAGCCAAAATATGTGCGCACGGTGTGTGTGTGTGTGTGTGTGTGTGTGAGAAAGTGGCCTATGTGTTTGATTAGCAGATCTACAGTAAAAAAAAGGCCAATGACTCTAAAGCCGAGTAGAATGTTCACTTAACCAAACAGTTCTTGGTCTACTTGCCTGGGCCAAGTATTTGCCCACCAAGGCTCTGACACTCCTATCATAACCAGCCAGAAAAAAATAAAGATAATCCCTGCGAGATCTCCCAGGTATATTCTTCAACAAGGGTGAAATTAAATTATCCCGTAGCCCATCATAGAGTCTACAAAAAAGAAGTATACGGGAGACCGTTTCCACATCTCTCGACCCACAAGGGCGACACCTTTCAGAAAAAGGAATTGCTTTATATCGGCCCTCCAAGACTGCTGATAGTAATATAGTCAGTCGAGCTCTAAAAAACAAGTTCTATTGATTGACAACAGAAAGATCATTCAAATATAGAGCAGGAGAGACTATAGCGGGTAAGGTAACTGGAGTTAGGTAACTGGAGATAAAACGGGACTAAATTAAGCCTTGCAACGTCCTCCTGGTGATCTAGGTCTGAGAGTCACCTCATTCATTCGCACCTCGCTTTTGAATACCCTTGGCAAATTAAATACAGAATTGAGAAACCCAAAAGACTCACTTTTTGTTGAACCTTGCCCAGCCGACAGTTAGCGCTATTATCAATTAGCCCTAAACAGATCAAACCCAGAGGCTGTTAATCACAGCCAGTATCTGAGAGCAACACGCCCAGCCACACTACGGTGGCTGCTGCACCTCTGCCTACTTCTAGCCTTAAGGCAGCATTAGGAGTCCCCATGGGAGCAGCTAAAAGGGCTCGCAAAAATCACTGGAAAACCACCCTTAGTTTTTAAAGCATCGTAGGATGGCAGCTGCATTTTTCGCAGCCTGTTCTGTAGCTGATCTGCACTGCACTGACCATGCACCTGAAACCTGAAACTCCATACCCAGGTCTCAAAATGAGGTTACCTGTTCAATCATAATTCCATCCAACTTCCACTTACGCTTAAGATGTCTCCTAGAGAAAACCGTTACTTTGGTTTTCTCATCATTGATGATTAACCTTTCTCTACTACAATAGCCTGAGGACAAATTATGCGTGAGCCGCTACCTATCTGGTACTCCCAGAAATAGTTAATAGATCAGTCCCCCAGGGCCTGAGAAGGTCAGATTTAATATCAGTGTGCAGGTTGCAAAAGTCAAGCAAAATATCAGTGTGCAGGTTGCAAAATTATTGTTAGCCTTTATATAGTAGTTTCAGTGTTTCAGGTAGGGAGGCACTGAATTTTTTTTTTTTTAAAAAAACCCTCAAGAATGTTTCTGAGGTTCTGAGTGCTGAGACCGGATTTTCGGCCGCCACTTGGAACTGTTACCGAGGACTCGGAAAATCTCGGAACTCGGAATCACGGGACTCAGCGCACGTGTACACCACAAAGCACTTGGTGCCAGCCAATAGGCAGGCAGATCTATCCACAAAGAAACCAGAATCCCCCCCCCCAAAACCATACCATAACCAAATAACCAGCAAGTATAGCCCCCTTGTCTCATGCCCCTATGTGAGTTCTCTGGTGTGCTCCAAAGCACATGGTCCCTGCCAGTAGGCAGATAAAAAGAAAAGATGCAACCCCCCCCAAAAAAACCCCACACCATAACCAGCAAGTATGGCCCCCTTGCCTCATGCCCCTATGTAAGTTCTTTGGTGTGCCACACAGCACCTGGTGCCTGCCATCCGGCAGATCCATCAACAAAGAAACCAGATGCCTCCCAACCCCCATTTCCCTCAAGTACGGCCTCCTTGCCCCATTCCCCTATGCAAACTCTGGGGTGGGTGGGTGCCACTGGTGCCACAGAGCACATGGTCCCTCCCTGCCCTGCCAACAGGCAGATCCACAAGCCCACAAAACCCCCCACACCGTATCATAACCAGCAGGTTTGCCCTCACTGCCCCTATGCAAGCTCTACGGTGGGTATTACTGGTGCCCCAGAGCACGTGGTCCCTGCCCTGCCAACAGGCACATCCACAAGCACACAAAAACACACTATACAATAAGCATTGCCCTATGGCCAAGCACCCACTTCAAAATATAAAAAGCAGGATGTAGTAAACCCCAGCATTGCCCCTATGGCCACCCCCCCCCCCTTAAAAGTTTGTGCGCAAAAATGAGAAGCCATACTTACATAGAGAGCCGCGTAGCACACAGCCAGGCTTGAGGTCACATGACTCGCCAAAGAGAGTTAATAATGCCCAAATGCCAACTTTTATTTCGCCCCTGGCAGCCAATCAAAACCTGTCCTGTGCTTGTCCCGCCCCTCACCTGTCCCCTCCCATTACCCCCGTGCTGACCAAATAAGGCACAAAGTTTTCTTTCCCAGCTCAGTGAAGGCAAAGTCAGGGGTGGGTCGCTCAGATCACGTCAGGAGCCCTGAGCCCTCCCAATGCCTGGCCAAACACACAGTCTCAGCAGTGCAGAGAAACACTCGTCGATCGAGCGGAACCAAGCGCACTGAGTACCGTACCTAGTCCTTGGAACTCGTGGGTACCGAACTGAGTGCCGTAATTCTTGGTACGTTCTGAATCAATTCGAAAGCCGAGTTGCAGCACTAGTTTGAAGTGCTTTATGTGCCTTATCTAGTTTGGCACCTTCACAACAACTCTGAGAGGTAAGTCAAGTCATTATTACCATTCCCATTTTACAGATGGGAAACTGAGGCTGAGAGAGAAAAATTGACTTGACCAAGACCACTCTGGTTTTGAATTCTGGTTCAGAACTGCTGACTAGTTCCCCAAATGAAAGCAAAAGCAAATATGGAATGCTTTAAAAATTATTATTATTATTTAAAGGGGGGGCATTTGGAGGAGAAGAATATAAATGACCCCCATCATATTTCACCTACAGATCACTGTGTTTATCCACTGACCTGGGCCGACATGTCGATGATTTTGGGGAGCGATAACCGTCTTCCTTCATCTGTCTTCAAGAAATCCAGCAAACAGCCTAGAAATGAGAAAAAGAAGCCAAGTATTCGCTTAATGAGGTGACCTGGAGAAAACTGGCAAACAGGGCTTGTCTACTTCCTCACCGTTGTCTCTTTATTGAAGATGAATACGAATGAACCCATCCATTACCAAATGGGTACCTGGTTACCAAATCCACCAGCAGTGCCTTTATTTCGGGGAAGACCTCCTGCACATGGGTTTCTCCACTATGCTTAGACAGATGATGGTGGGCACGCCCAAACATTGGACCTAATTCTGTTCTGATTTTGTACAGATCTCTTTGAAAGGCCCGCGGAATTTAGGGATGGGTGAACAGAACCGAGTTTGGAAATTCGGTTCGGTTCAGTTCAGTTCGGAAATTTGGTTTGGTTCGGAACTTCGGTTCGGTCGACCGAACTATTTGAGTTCGGTTTGAACGCCGAACTTCCGAACAGAGTTCGGAAATTCAAGCCCCATTGAACTAAATGGAATATTATCTTTTAGGGATGGGTGAATAGAGCTGACTACGGAAATTCGGTTCGGTTCGAAAATCGAGTTCGGTTCAGACGTTGGATTTGGTCGACCGAACTGGTCGAGTTCCATCCAAACTCCGAACGTCCGAACCACGTTCGCCCATCCCTAGCGGAATTCTCTACTAGTCTCAGAGTCACAGAAAAGGCCTTTAAAACCAATAGCCCGAGATGTTCTGATCTCCCTGGCAGCCTTGCAGGCTTGTCATCCACAGAGGACTGAATTGCTGGCCTCTGGCGCCTAAATGAATATCTGCCGTGAATATCATGCCTGGCAAACTCGGCTGCCTCACAGAGTTTCCGGTGAAGCAGATGCAAAGAAACAATTTATTCATTTGGGTTGTTTTTGGGTTCAGTGACTTCAGGTACTTTGCTTTGGTCTTTTGGTTGCTTTGGTGTTTCTGGTCCTGAAATAGCACCAAATATTCCCCAAACAAACTAATAACAGTGCACCATCCCCGAGTCTCCTGCTTCCAAAACTGTCTTCGCCCTTCTCCCATGCTGCTCCCTGTGCTTGGAACTCCCACAGATACTCTGCTCCCTCCCTCACAACTTTCAGATCCTTTCCCCAAATCTACCTCTTCCCCCAGGTTTTCCTCAGTCACAGGTTGTTCCTTTAGGCTTTAGGGATGGGCAAACGCGGTTCGGATGCTCGGAGTTCAGACCGAACTCGGTCTGTTCGGACGTTCGAACCGAACGTCCGAACCGAACTCTTGAACGACCGAACAGTTCGGTCGTGTTCGGATGAGTTCGGGGGCAGGAAAAACGTCTTTCCAAGGCCAAAAATTAGGTTTTGGTTTTGATTTCGTTGTTTCGGTTTCACTATTTTTGAATGTTCGGCCAAGTTCGGCCAAACCGAACTCGGCTGAACCGAACCATTGAACCCAAACTCAGGTTCCGGACCGAACGACCGAACATCTGAACCACGTTCTGTTCACCCATCCCTATTAGGCTTCTCCTTAGACTGTCTCATCCTTCAAGATCCCCCTTTCCACCTAGGAACTAAACTAAGCATGGGCACCTGTGACTTCTCAGCTTCTTGGATGTATCCCCTGTCTCTGGGCGTTTTTACATGAGCCCTTGTTTCTCCTGGACTTCTGCATCCAGGACAAACAAACTCGCACAGAGACGTTCAACCTCCCCTCCACCCCCCGCTACCAGAAGTCGGCTGGGCGCCATTGGAAACAGCAGGCGCTGGGGAACTCACACATGCTTGTTTACATTTTATATTTCTTTTATGTGCAGTTTATGTTGTTACCCATCTTGGACTCTAGGGAGAAGGAGGGATAGATATTCAAATAATAAGTAAATAAATAAACTTACACCTCCTCAAAATAACAGAAGTAGGAGACACCCCAGGAGATTAACCAGCAACAGATTTAAAACAAGTCAAAGGAAGTAACCTATATACAGTTAATCTGTGGAACTCACTGCTACATGATGTTGTGAAGACTAACACCATACAATGATTTTAAAAAAGGACTAGATACGTTCTTTGTAATTAGCTGTTCTTTAAGTTGGTCAGGGCAGGGGATTAAAATCTCCAACTGCAGGGGCTGGAGGATCACTCCATTATGTCCTATTGTGCACTTCTCTGGAAGCAATGGAATTTGGCCACTGTCAGAAATAGTGAGGGAGATGGTGAGGGAGATGGTTAAGGGTGGGGGGAATGAGAGTTAGGGAGGGATGTTTTCCTTTGTTTTTTGTTTGCTCCACTGTGTGGATTTTTAAATGGTAATTTATGACGTTTTGTATTTATTGTTGTTTTTTATTGTTGCATTTTATGTATTTTATGTATAGTTTGTTAGCTGCCCCAAGCTGCTGTTAGCAGGAGGGTGCAGGATAAAAATGATGATATAAATAAATAAATACTGCTGATCGATGAGCTACCTGGGTCTGATCCAGCATGACACTTGTTAGATACCAAATAATGGCTTGCCAAACTAACCACGCTACCAGATAACGAACCGAGAAATACCAAAAGACCAACACATTTTGCAAATGGATAGTTTTGGATCTGACCTCTGAATTTATTTTGATGGAACAAATTTGAATAAGTTGAACTTGATAAAGTCCACATCCGCCTTGCCCCCTCCCTTCATACCTTCAAATCTCTCCTTAAAACTCACCTCTTTCGCTCTGCTCTGTCTGACTCTTTATCCTGCTGAGCCACTATTCCTATACCTACGATCTGTTTACCCTTATCCTTGCAACATGGACCTGCCTGCTGTCATTCTCATCGTAACCAAGCCAAGTACGTGCACTTGAGACCTCGCATCTTCATGAATGTTAGACCCCTTGTCTCTCCCTCTGTTCCCCTTCCTAAGTCTCTCCCCCAGCTCCTGTCTCTCAGATTGTAAGCCCTAAGGGCAGGGACCGTGTCTATTTTATTACTTTGTAAAGTGCCAGGTACACTGCTTGTGCTATATAAATGTTTGTTAATAATAATAATAATAAAGTATTCACTGATTTGAATGATTCCTTTTAGCTCTATGAGACGTAGATTTTAAAGCCAAAGGGTTCCACAACTGTATTGTCCACTGCGTGAAAAGTGCTTCCGTTTGATTGTTTTAAATCTGCCGCAGAGAGTGTCCCCTTGTTCTTTTATTGTAAGGGCAAACAACAGTTCCCTATTTACTTCTTCCACACTGCTCATGACTTTATAAACTTCCATCGTATCTCCCCCTTAATGGCTTCATCTCCAAACTAAACAGGAACATTCACGTTACTGCAGTCACCAATCAAAATTCATGTTGGTGACGCGAGTAGGGTCCCTGCCATTTTGGAAAGTCCCCTTAGCTCAGCCAATTGTGATCCTTTTCACACCCTCATTGGGATCCATCCAAGCCTGTTCCCCAGTGTGGGACTCTGTCTTCCAGTGCTCCATACAGTGAACAAGAGTGGGGGGCGACATTTCTAGCGGGGTGGGCTGAGGCACAGGTGGTAGAGCGCATGCTTTGCATGCATAAGGTCCCAAGTTCAATCCCAGGCATCTCCTATTCAGTATCTCTGGTAGCACGCTTGGCTGAGGCATCTGTTGGAGAGCCTGAAGGGTCTTAGGTAGCACGCCTGGGTGAGGCCTCTGCTGGAGAGCTGAATTTGAAACCCTGTTGCCATGTCAGCTTGTGACAATTGGCCTAACCAAGTTCAATCAGAAGCTTATACAGCCCAGACAGGCTTTTACCATTTCTCATGTACTCGGTCACTATGTAGACTGGCTGCTTGGTGACCACCGCGTGCAGTCGAACCAGCTTGTCATGCTGGAGTGTCTTCATCAGGTTGGCCTCTGCCAGGAAGGCATCAGGCTCCATGCTGCCTTGCTTCAGCGTCTTCACAGCAACCGTCACGTTGTTCTTGTAGTACCCTGCACAAGAACGACATTTAAAAATTGCAGCAAGTTCAGAGGAGGGTGAAAAAAAAGAGAATGGGTCTGGAAATGGGTCTTATGAGGAAAGGTTGAAGGAACTGGGTATGTTTAGCCTAGCGAAGAGGAGACATGACAGCAGTCTTTAGATAGCTAAAGGGCTGCCACCAAAAATGGCAAGGAACTGTTCTGCCTTGCTACAGGACTAGAAAGAATAGGCTCAAATCACCGGTACGTAGATTTTGGTTAAATCAGAGATGGGGAAACTTTTGCCTCCTGGGGGCCACTTTGAAAGCTTACACAAGCTCCGAGGGCCACATAGAAGTTGGGGCGGGGGTGCTTACACGATGTACTTAAGGAAAGGAGGGTCCAGATTATGGAGCTGTCCCCTCTCGTTGTTTGCATGACCTCATCTCTGCTCCCTTCCCTTGAGCTCAGTTTTCCAGTGGTTGGAGGTAAGAACTGGATCCAAGCGCCTGATCCAGGAAGTTGAAAGGGGCCATATAAAAACTTGCTGCAGGAGGCATTTAGCGCCTAGGCCTGAGGTTCCCCACCCATGGATTAAATATTAGAAGTGTGCACCAGGGACCCATGTCATTTTTTTTTCCATTTTTCATTTTCATTATTTAAATCTTTCATTTTCATAAATTCATTTTTGTTTTTGCTTTCATTTTCGATTTCCATTGGTTTCAATGGAGAACACATTTTTGGCTGTACCTTTTTTGTTTTTTACTATATTTGGATGAAACATGGAGAGAATGTACCTTCAATGGAAGGCATTAAGTGTACCAAATTTCAGAAAGATTGGATAAAGAAATCCAATTTTATAAACAGTTGAATTATGTTATTTTGCAAGAATATGCATATACATTTTTGTATCCCATGTAATGTGGATGAAATTTGGCACGTTTATACCCCTCCACAAGTTTACTACCTATGCCAATTGTCAGAAGGATTGGATAAAAGGTCCTGGTGATATAAGCAATTAACTTATAAATGTATGTCTGACTGTAACATCTGTGTAGTCCAACCAGTATACATGAAATTTGGCAGGGCTGTATAGAACACCTTCAAGATCCTCTCTGCCAAAAATTGGAAAGATGTGATAAAGGGTCCAAGTTTTATATGCCTGCACAACATATGCAGAGAATGAGCCTATGCCAGGGATTCTCTTACGTGTCATTGTGGTATAAGATCAGTTGGTGATGCCAATTGGCCAGCAGAAATGTCAACCAAATATCCTCATTCTGTGCTGTTACCATCCCAACATCTCTCCCCCACTTGTTACTGGGAAGCATCTGTTTAGGAAAGAGCCAGTAGAGTTTCTCTTATGAACTCTGTGAAAGTGCTGCAGGATGTGATTGTGATGATAATTAGCCAGCCTGGATGTATAAACTATGTCTCCTGTTTTCTGGGATGCTATCCCCAAAGTCCCAGTTATGTTCCTTCTATGCCTGCCTCAGGGTCGCCCCCTCCTCGAAGCCATCATCGATTGGCCCTGTAAAGCTGAAAGCACGCAGTAATTGACCAGTGAATGTGTCTGTCAGTCAGTTGGGTTGCTCCTCATACTCCCTCCGACAGCATCCATCCCTTCCCCTGCCATGCCAGCTGCCTGCCTCTGACTGGCACTGCATGTGCTGCTATTTATCTGAATAATGGTCTTTAAGGGGACAACTTCAATTGCTTATAAAATTGGTGCCCTTTATCAAGCTGTCCTGTAGTTTTGCAGAGATGACAAGAAAGGAATGGGATACATTCCTGCCAAATGTCTTGTACACAGGATGGAATATAAAAATGTTACAGCAAGAAATGCATTTTCAAGTTAATGCCTTATAACATCAGGACCCTTTATCCAATCTTTCTGAAATTTGGCAGAATTGGTAATCTCATGGAGGGACATCATCTCCCCAGGTTTCATGCAAGTAGATGGAAGATAAAGAAGGTGTAGCCAGGAATGTGTATGCAGCTTTTCGTAAAATCACAATGTTCAATTGCTTATAAAATCGGTTCTCTTTATCCTGTCTCTCCAAACATTGGTACATATAATGCTGTCAATTGGGGTATAATCCCCCAATGTTTCATTAGAATTGCTTTTAAAAAAGAGAAGTTATAGCTGGAAATGCATTTTTCAGTGTTTTCCCATTATTTTGAAAAAGAAAATTTGTTTTTGCTTTTGTTTTCATTATTATTATTATTTTTTGTTTTCATTATTACAGTAACAAAAAAGAAAACAGAAATTTTTGTTTTCCTTATCGCAATAACAAAACCGAATTGCACACCCCTTTTAAATAGCAGGTAAAATTTCCTAACAGTAAGAACTGTCCAGCAATGGAACAGGCTGCCTACACGGGCTGTAGGCTCTCTGTTGCTGGAGGTTTTCAAAAAGAGGCTGGATAGCCATCTGTCAGGGATACTGTACCTGTCGCCATCCTGCATCCAAACAGGGGGTTGGTCTAGATGACCCTTGATGTACCTTTCTGTTCTAAGATTCAAAGGCTGCTTTTAGATGAGCAGCCAGGGAAGCATGTTCTTCAACGCGCCGCTAGGAAAAGCCTTAACCACAACAGCGGGATGCGTTCCTAGCAAGGAAGGTCCTGTTGTCATGATGATTCTGTGGGTACTAGGGATGGGACTCTGGAACCAATTTCAGTTTTGTTTTTTTCGATTTAGATTCTCTGAGAATTTTGGTTCTCGGTTTGGTTTTGGTTTTTTTGCATTTTAAAAAAATCCCAACAACAAAATTCACTGCACAAAAAAGCAAATAAAAAAACCTCAAACTGAAGCGAGAACCAAAATTTTGGATAGGACCGAAACAGCCATTTCTGGGTTGTTTTGGTTCTATCCGAAACCGAAATTCCCATCCCTAGTGGGTACCGGGGGGGGGTTTGTTTTCCTATTGGCCATATTTGACTCCCTTTTGTCTCAGGCCTAAGGAAGTTCTGTTAGCTCCTCTGGGGATGGAGAGTCCTACACTTACCCATCCAAACCTCCCCAAACTGTCCTGAACCAAGCTTCTTCACCAGCTTCAATGACTCCCGTGGGATCTCCCATTCATCCTGGGCCCAGGGTCTCTGGGGAATTAGCGACACACATGGAGCTGTCAGCCTCTGGCATAATCCGTCTCCTTTTTCTGTGTATTGACAAGAAAGAGGTATGGTGAAGTGGCAGGATTTCACAGGGTCTTGTGCAAAGAAATTGGTGAGACCGCCTCACCGTATTCTAATCTGAGCTGCTCTGAGGGGTGAGAGCTCCTGAAACACATCTCTGCACCCCCTCACTCCATCCCAGCTTAGCCAGGTGCAATGGACTCTCGGAAACTGAGTCCACAAGGATTTGCATCCATGGTGGGCCACTCTTCTATATCTGGCACAACCAACAGAATACAGCTGCTAATATCACATTCAACAATTTTGTCCACTCTAATTCAGGTCTGATAAAGCAGATACAAATTACAATTAAGCTTCAAAATGAAGATCTGTTCTGGTTATTTATTTATTTATTTATTTATTTATTTATTTATTGCTTCAGTCTTTTGGTATTTCATTCTGATTTCTTTGGTTCTTTGGCCATTTCAATAGTGTTATTTAGCACTAAGGAACATAATGGAAGATATCAAAACTGAATACCCCAAATGAAGGACTGAAATGATCGAAATAACCGAAAACAAAACAGATATTCGTTTTGGTGGTGGTGGATATAATCAGGATGTTTGGAAGAGTATCTGTAAAGGGGAATGATGTTCTCAAATATCAAACTTCCTTTTTGGGTGTTAGCAAAGGTGACAGTGGCCTGATGAGACCCGCTCTGGTCTGCGACCCACCAACACTTTTGTTGTTGTGCAGTTGGATGTTCTCCCAGAATTGGTCCTGGGCCAGTGGGCACAGTCGCTGGTGGATCTAGGCTGTGATCTTGGAGACCTCTGGGATTACAGTCCAGGCTGTGGTCTTCCTGACCAGGCCAGAGCAGGCTACAGTGGACTCTCATGTCTGTTGTAGGCCACCGTCATCTGGCTCTGCCATGGCTGCCCATCATGGCAGGGGGCGGCGGGGAGACTGGGTGCAGTGCAGGGGGTGGCCGGGCGCACATTGGTGTGTCTCCCCACCCTCCCCGGCGGCCTTGCTGCCATCATCTTTGGTGCGCCGCCCAACCTGGTCCAGACCAAGTCGTCAGTGGCTTCCTAACTGGGGTCAGGTTGTGATTCTGCCATCATGTCTGTAAACACCTTTTATCTCAGCTCTGTTCCCAGTAACGTACCGCAGTAGTGCTGGACCAGCTGCTGCAGTGATGGGAAAGTGAGCCGGGGGGAGATGTAATACCCCCCACCGTCTAAGGAGCGGATCCGATAGTGTTTGATGATGTCGCCGTGGGTGGCGCCACTGTCTCTCACAGACAGCGAATAGGCACCTGGCGGAAAAAGAGGAGAAGAAGAAATGATGGATATATGCAATGCCACAATCATTAGACTCAGACAGACATTATGGTAGTACTTGGCCCTAACCAGGAAGAGGACATGATGGATCTCATAGAGAGGAGAAGCCTGTTTTGAGATGATCAGGCGGAGGCTGCTTCCACAGTGCATTTGGTGTTGCAGAAGGATGTGGATTAATGCCTTTCCTGCCTCACATTCCAATAAAGCTTCTCACTAGGGATGTGCAAACTCTGTTCGGATTTTTGGAGTTCGGTCCTAACTCGACATGTTCGGTGGACCGAACTGAACTCCCGAACTGAATTTTCGAACTTCCAAACAGTTTGGAAAAGTTTTAAAAATTTTGGATCAGTTCGGGCAGGAAAAACATGGTAATCAATCTCTGGGAGGAGGGGGGACAGCTCAGGAGCAGACTTCCTGGTGCCAGGGGTGGAGAGGCTTGGAATGGCAGCCTGCCTGGCCCATCACAAGTCCTCTTTGCCTCACACCACTGGCTTTGAAGGCTACCATTGGCCACAGGCTAGCCTGAATGGAGCCAATGGGGCTTGTGGAAAGGCGGGCACAGCAAAGAAACAAAACTCATTGCCCTCCCCCCTTCCAAATCCTTCTGAGCTAGCACTGATCCTTTCAGCAGCGTTTTCAGAAGTCTCCCTCTCCCAGAAGTTTGTGTTTCCTCCCCAATCCATTGCCATCTTCCTCCTATTCACCCATTCCCACACATTTACTTACCTAGATTCATTTATTTACTTTAGATTAGATAGATTTAGGTGTTATTTTTTTATTTTACCCCTCCCTGTGTTCTCTGTGTTCAATCTTCCTTCCTCCCTCCCCCCTCCACTGAATCCTTTCCCTCTCCCTCTCTATATATTCCATCCCTGATTCCCTTCCCCTGTTTTTTTATTCATTTAGAGTAGCATTAGATTGATTTAGGTTTCATTTCAGTTTT
>QEPC01009864.1:482577-496676 GCA_003113815.1 Sphenodon punctatus | reverse complement strand
CCAGGCCTTTGGGGAGGGGGGGTTAGGGTTGTGTTTTTTCTCCCCTACCCTGTTTTATTGTTTTAATGCTGAAATTGTATCCCGGGGCCCTGTTTTAAAGAATATTTAACTTGTTGATTATTTTAAACTGTTTTATACTTGTTTTATATTGTTTTTATCATTGTTGGAAGCCACCCTGAGCTGTTTGCAGGAGGGGCGGGGTACAAATGCCATAAAAAAATAAATAAATCATTCTTTGCACAAAGGCGATGTCATTCCACCGCACCAAGAAACAGCCACTCCAGTCCCAGGATACACCATCAGGGTTCTGGGGTCTTCGTTACTGGCAGGGAGGGCTGTGGCCAATATGTATCTAGAAGCTGCTACTCTAGCCCCAGGACCCACCATCATGGGTCTGGGGCCACCATTCCTCGCACAAAGGCGATGTCATTCCACCGCACAAAGAAACAGCCACCCCAGTCCCAGGACCCACCATCAGGGTTCTGGGGCCAAGTTACAGGCAGGGAGGGCTGTCCCAATATCCAGAAACTGCCACTCTAGCCCCGGGACCCACCGTCATGGGTCTGGGGCCATCATTCCTCACACAGAGAGCCTGTTTCCGATCACCTGAACCGAACCCAACCGCACATGACTGAACCGAACGGCCAAACCCGAACGTGGTGACCGACCTGAATGGGTGAACCGAACGGGCAAACCGAACTGAACTGAACCGAACCGAATGGCCGAACCCGAACAACAATCTGTTTGCCCATCCCTACTTTCAGAAGTTTCCTAATACTATTAAGAGCTTACATAGCACTTTGACTGGTCGACATGCTTTACGATTCTTACTTAGTTCACCCTCGTGACAACTCAGGTAAGTTGTTGTTATCACCATTTTACAGTTGAGGAACTGAGGCTGAGAGCCAGTATCTTGCCTAAGGCCATCTAGCAAGTTCATGGCTAAGATAGGAGTCTAACATTGGACTCCAAGGTGCAAGTCCAATGCCTTAGCCACTAGCCTACACTGTCCCTGGCTTTTACATTACAGGGCAAGATCAAGTTGCTGTCTGTCACTTAATACTAGACTGGTGTGGCTGGATGATACCTTACAAGGGGACAATTTGGAGATAATTTGACTTTAAAAAAATATATAAAAATTTGAATCCACTTCAGCAAAGCAGATACTAAACTGTATTTGCTCCCATCTTCATTTGGAGTTTTGAATCTTCATTTTGGTATTTCATGTTCAGCATTTTGCATGCCCTGCCTCTCATATTCTGCCCCACCTTCCCCCTAGATCGCATGCTATTCAATGCCCAACTTAAAGCAAATGCAGATATAGCCTCCTCCTTTGATCTCCGCCTCTGGACTGATTCCCCCCCACACACATACACACACCGGTGGCCACTCTCTCAACCTCATCTTCTTCAGAAACTGTCCTGTTGCTGACCTCTCCTTTGATCTTTGTCCCATGTCCAACCATTACCTCGCTTCCTTCAACCTCTCCCACCAACCCCCATCTTCTTCCCCAGCTCCACGCCCCTTCCGTGATCTGCAAGCTATTAACCCTTTAGACTTTGCTCCCACCCTGACTTCCTCCACTATAAATTCTCCCTCTCCTCCCTCTCTTCCGCTATCTCATTGGCAAGGTAACACTACTATGCCTTCCAGGTTGAATCCTACTCTTGTGACTCTCAACGCCTCTTCTCCACCTTTGACTCCCTTCTAAAGCCCCCCTCCACCCTCTTCCCTCTCTGCTCAGGATCTTGCGTCATTCTTCACTTCAAAGATTGGCAAGATCCGCCAGGACATTGCTTCCCACCCATCTCCTCTCCTCGCTCCTTCACCGTCCCCTCCCCCTCTCTCCTCTCCTCCTTCCTCTCTTGAGGAAATCTCCTCTTTTCTCTCTTCCTCCAACCCCTCCACCTGCCCTCTCGACCCAATTCCCTCCCGCCTCCTGATCTCCATTGCTCCCACTGTCACCCCCCCCTTTTACATGTTATTAATCTCTCCCTCTCCACTGGCTCCTTCCCCTCCACCTTCAAGCATGCCACTGTCTCTCCCATTCTCAAAAAGTCCACCCTTGACCCCTCTGACCCCTCTAGGGACCGGCTGGTCTCCCCCATACCCTTCCCTCTAAGCTTCTGGAATGAGTCATCTACTCCCACTGCCTGGACCTCCTCTCTGCCAACTCCTCCCTGGACCCTCTCCAATATGGCTTCCACCCCCTTCACTCCACTGAAACTGTCCTTGCCAAGATCACCAATGATCTACTTGTCGCTAAATCTAAGCGCCTTTACTCCATTCTTGTCCTCCTTGACCTCTCCGCTGCCTTTGACACTCTCGACCACTCACTCCTACTGGACTCCCTTTGCTCCGTAGGCTTCTGCGGCTCTGTCCTTGACTGGTTCTCCTCCTACCTCTCGGACCGCTCCTTTAATGTGTCCCTTCCCAATTCCAACTCCTCCTCCCTTCCCCTTCTTGGTTGGGGTTCCCCAAGGCTCTGTCCTGGGCCCTCTCCTCTTCTCTATCTACACCCTGTTCCTTGGCAAACTCATTGCCTCCCATGGCTTCCAATATCACCTTTATGCTGATGACACTCAATTCTATCTCTCTCCCCTTCTGTCCAAGCTCACCTCATCAACTGTCTCTCTGATATGTCCCAACGTCAGCTCAAGCTCAACATGGCTAAGATTGAACTCCTTTTATTTCCTCCCTACCCTTCCTCTCCTTCTTCCCAATCCATCCGTATTGATGGGGTCACCATCCGCCCCACTCCCCAAGCCTGTAGCTTGGGCTTCATCTTCGATATTCACCTTTCCTTTACATATACTATTCTTACATCGACTCTGTTGCCAAGTCCTGTCACTTTGTCCACCACAACATTGCTCAGATTCGCCCCTTTCTCTCTGTCTCCTCAGCCAAAACCCTTGTTCACGCCATGGTCATCTCTTGCCCTGACTACTGCAACCTCCTCCTTACTGGCCTCCCCCGCTCTCATCTGTCCCCCCCTTATCTCCATCCAAAACTCCGCTGCTAGGGTCATCCACTCAGCCCATTGCTTCGACCATGTACAGCCTCTCCTCTCCTCGCTTCACTGGCTTCCCCTTCCACAATGCATCCTTCACAAACCCCTGGTATTCACTTACAAATCCCTTCACAACCTGGCTCCCCCTTACCTCTCCGTCGTAGTCTCCTTACACACTCCTGCACGCAGTCTCCACTCCTACTTTGCACCCTTGCTCACTCTCTGTCATCTCCCCTGCTCCCCTAACCGCCTTCATTCCTTCTCCCTTGCGGCAGCATGCCTGGAACTCCCTCCCTCCCCACATCCGCCTTGCCCCCTCCCTCCGCACCTTCAAATCCCTCCTCAAAACCCACCTCTTCCTCGATGCCTTTCCCGACGCCTGTTAGAACTCTCCTTTCAATATTTACTGTCTGCCCTCCCTGCCTCCTGCCTAACTGCAACCAAGCCAAGCACGTGCACCTGGGCCCTCGCATCCGCTTGAACTTTATTTATCCCTTGTCTCTCCCTATGTCCCCTCTCCCTGTCTCCCCCCTCCGTATCTATTAGATTGTAAGCCGCAGACAGGGACCGCATATATTTTATTGTTCTGTAAAGCACCAGGTACACAGCTGGCGCTATACAAATAAATAATAATAATAATAATAATAATAATAATTAATAAATAAAATTCCATTACTTATCTGTACATGCCATCAAATATCTAGTTTAAATCAACACTTTCATGTGTGTGTGTGTGTGTGTGTGAAAAACATGCAGAAACATGCACAAACAAAGAGACACAGTAACACACACTCACACCCAATGCACATGTATTGGCCACAAATTAATGTCATCCCTGGTGACCCAAGATCCTCTGAGCATCATGCAGACCTCTCAGTGCCATTCTCAGAAGACAACACCTTGGAGATAGAGGTAATTATAGTGGGTGATGCGTTCCCCCACATCTTTTTTGCCTTCCCACATATTTAGGTCCGGGGGACAGAGATTATATGGATCAAAGGAACCCAGCACCCCCCACAAAATTTACCCCAGTTACACCCCTGAGCACTGAGCAAGCTGTCTATCTTGTCCAAAGATAGGACATCCTTGCTCATTAATTATCCTTCTTCAAATCCCTCCTTCAGACTGAAAACAGGTAGGTAGCTCGCGTGTTCGGACTGCTGCCTTACATTCTAATCATAATTTTCTTGTGCTCCCCTATTTACCTGTTGTCTTATACCCAGAGAAGTAGCTGAACTGGGCCGTGGTGCAGAGGATGGAATGGGGCTCCCAGCATGCCCCTCTTCCCAGCAAGCTTCAGCAGGAAGTGTGAGCCCCCAATTACAACTGTACCACCTGTTCCTACATTGTTGCTTATACCTAGAGTGGGGCGACCATACATGACAATAGGGGCAGAACCTCTTTCTCACTCTGACACACACACACATACACTCCAACACAAGCACAAGCTAACTTATTATCTCCTAACTTCATCTCTCCCAACATTTCCAGCAGCCAACGAGGGACAAGCTCCGCCCCTGGTCAAAAAGTCCCGCCCCCTCAGGAAACAAGCTCCGCCCCTCATGCACGTAGCATTCTGAGTGGATAAAGGGTGGCAGACACTCTCCTGCTTCTCATGCTGCTTAATTTCTTGTCATTCCGTCATCTCCCCATTCTCCTCTGGGTTTTTTTTTCCTGAGAGGCAACCAGGAAGGGTCTATTTTTTGCTCTCTCTTCTAAAAGAGAGATTTTGGCCCCCCTGAAAGAGGGACAGTGGGAGTCAACCAAAGAGAGACTGTCTCTCTTAAGTAGGTACTCTTGCCACATGGACCTGCCTGCTGTCATTCTCATCGTAACCAAGCCAAGTACGTGCACTTGAGACCTCGCATCTTCATGAATGTTAGACCCCTTGTCTCTCCCTCTGTTCCCCTTCCTAAGTCTCTCCCCCAGCTCCTGTCTCTCAGATTGTAAGCCCTAGGGTCAGGGACCGTGTCTATTTTATTACTTTGTAAAGTGCCAGGTACACTGCTGGCGCTATATAAATGGTTATTATTAATAATAATAATAATAATAATAATACTCTTGGGAGGTCAGTGAGAGTCCGTTTTCTTGACAGAGGCCCTCAGGAGGCCAAAGACAACAGTACAATGAAGGCGGAACCAAAATCTTCTTACCTTGCACGGGCAGTTGGTTGAGAGGAGCGGTGTTAATGTGTTGCCTGACCTTGGGTAGAAATTTAAAAACACCATTGGTCACTTAGCTGCACTGGAGGTTGTGCCTGTCCTGGGCTGCACAAATCACTTATGGCATCAGCCAAAACTAGAGCTGAATCAAGTATTCCCCCCCACCCCAAATGGATAAACCTGTTGAATATACCTGACCCAAACTGAAAAATGGCCGTTCAGGTAATAAAATGTACTCCATCAGTTCTCCGTTCCTGTTATAACCTTAAAGCTAATCTTTATTGAATTTCATTTTATTGCATACTAAATTGATTTAGGTAGAGCCTCCTCTCCCTTCGCCCTACCAAATGATGCTTGGGCACCACACAAAATGCAATTAAACACCATTAAACTGCCTCCTTGTCGCTCCCTCTGTTTCCGTTCCTTTGTTTCCCCCCTCCGCCCCAGTCTCGCAGACTGTAAGCCCTAAGGCAGGGACTATGTCTATTCAATTACTTTGTAAAGCACTAGGTACATTATTGGCGCTATATAAATGCTTGCTAATAATAACAACATTAAATAATAATCAACAATCAATAAATAATAATTAATAATTAATCAATAAGTAATAATTAATAATAAACAATTAATAATCAATAAGTAAGAATTAACAATCGGTAAGTAATAATTAATAATTAATAATTCATAATTCATAATTCATAAATAATAAATAATAGATAATTAATAATACAATCCACTTGCAGACCAGTTAAAAACAGCATAAAAGGAGAAGAAGAAGAAAAAGGTGGGGGAATTACGTTCCGGGGAACCAGCAGTGGATCCTTTAAAAGCACCTGGGCACTGGGGGTGTGCAATTCATTTTTGTTTTTTTAGTAACTAAGAAAAATTGAGCCCTATTTGTTTTAGTAACTAAAGATGCAAAAACGGATGAATAAGAAACCAATTGTTGTTTTCTTTCATCAGTTTTCATTTTTAAAATTAAAGAAATTCTTTAAAAAATCACTGCTCATGTGCAAAATGGCCACTGGCACCAGGGCTGTTCTGTGCATGCACCTCCTTTTCCAAAATAGCATCAGTTTTTTAAAAAGAGCGCACATGCGCAGAATGGTAGCCATTTTGTGCATCCACAGTGCTTTTTTTTTTTTTTTTTAAATTAATTAACAATTTTCAAAAACAAACAAACAAAACCACTGCACGTGTGCAAAATGGCCACTGGACCATTCTGCGCATGCACATGCTTTTCCAAAATAGCATCACATTTTTGAAAAGGGCAAACATCTGCAGGACAGCCTTGGTGGCCGTTTTGTGCACGCACGGTGCTTTTACATTTTTTTTTTCTTTTTCATTTTTCATTTAATTACAAAAAAATAAAAATAAAATCACTGCGCATGTGAAAAATGGCCACCGGACCATTCTCCGCATGCACAGCCCTTTCCCAAAATAGTACTGGACGTGTTGGTGCCATTTTGGAAAAGGGCAGCCAGTCTGCACCTGTTGCAGACCAGCTGCCCTTTTCCAAAATGGCACTGACACTGCTGACCTTCATCTTAGGAAAGGGCTGCGCATGCGCCAAACAGCTCTGGTGTCCATTTTACAGATATGGAGCGATTTTTGTAAAAAAATATTATTTTATTATTTTTTAATTTTATTAAAAAAAAAAAAAAGAGAGCCCCAAACAAACATTTTGTTTACAACCCCCCCACCCCAAAAATCCCAAAGGTTTTTGTTTTTGTTTTTTTTGTAAATGAAAATAAAATGAATAGAGTGCCTTCTGCCTTCTACTGGAGAATTTTTAAAAAAGCGTTCAGGCTCTTTTTGAGGTGGGGAAGCAGGAACTGAGATTCACATCTAGGGAGTCAGTTCCACACTTCATCGCCTAGTTCTCCAACTTGAAAGTCTGTCTCCCCCCACAATGTTTGACTTTCAGAACGTCAAACGTTGGGGGAGGAGGGGGATGGACATTTGCATCTCCCCTGCTCTAAAGGTCATATGGGATGCATACACTTGGCCACCACCCACTATAATTAAACCCATAGTATAACCCACGGGTTGCCCCCTATGCAAAGTTTTAATGAACACTTGCAAAAATATATGTTGCTGTGCCTGCATTGGTGCCTTAAGGGTCAATGCAGGCT
Organism: Sphenodon punctatus; assembly: GCA_003113815.1. Lineage (NCBI taxonomy): Eukaryota > Metazoa > Chordata > Lepidosauria > Sphenodontia > Sphenodontidae > Sphenodon > Sphenodon punctatus. Next base: position 489,369 of record QEPC01009864.1, on the reverse strand, counting down.
CTGCAGCTAAGTGTTCCTTAAAAATTTGCATAGGGGGCAACCTACCCACAGCACCAGCCTATTATTATCTTTATTGTTATTATTATTATATTTCTATCATGCCCTTTCCCATGAGCGACTCAGGACGGCTTACAGAAAGTAAAAACATAACATCAAATGTGCAAAACTCCCCCTACCCACCCAGAAAATGCTTTACAAGGGACATTATAATTTATAAAACAAATTAAAATCTATAGTCTTTTTCAATCTCACGTCCATACTCTCCCTTTCATGGGGGGCGGGGGGGGGGCCGCGTAGCATAAATGCCATCTTTCCCCCCATATCCTTACCCCTCCCTCTCACAGAGGGTTTGTGGCATAACTACCCCCTCCCCCCATTTCTATACTCCCCTCACAATGGGATTGTGGTATAAACTCCACCAATTATTCACACAGGCATCGACATTGTACAGGTCTAAATCTGTCTCGTAGTCTGTTCAGGCCTTTGAGAGTAAATGTGGGGCCATTCTTAAGTACTGAAATGGATATCAGATTTTTAAACTGTGGTTAATATCCAGTAGTTTGGTTAGTTTGGCTGTTATTCAGTACTAACTGGCTACTGCGGAGGTTAACTGCCAAAACAAAGGACCAGATCCTACCATGAAGATGAACCTAATGTGGTAAGCGGTAATGCGGTAAATAGTAATGTGCAGCATTGCAGAAAACCAGTAATCCGGTAAACCTGATAGCCACTGGATGCTAGCTGGATGCCATTTAGTATCTGAATACCGGATACTGATGGATACCATGAAATCTAACCAGATACGAGATAGTAACAGATACTCCTTTCAGCTCTAGTCTTAAGGAAGCCCAAGGAGCTCAGCTTACTGCCGGCACATATTCATATCCCACTAGCACAGATGGAAGAATCTCCAATAACTTCAGAATTACCCAATCTCACAATGTTACGCTATCAGAAAAAGACACAAAGCCACTTACCGGGGGTGGCGGTGGAACCTTCTTTTTGGTGAAGCCTTGTAGCCTCGATCCGTTTACAGATTCACACTTTTCCGTTTTTGGAGGCAGCTTCTTGCTTCCATACAATCCCATCCTGCAAGAGCAAAGACAAAGCAGAACATGATGGGATTACTAAGATCCCATTCAATGTGAGGAAGGGTATAGTGAGGGTAAGACCAGGCCCTCAGTTCACGTCAGAGCAAAAAAGAAGAGGAGTAGGGAAATGTTCAGTCAGTAAGTGTTTCCCCCCCAGCCCCCGCCCCTCCATTTGATAGGTATCTAATTGGTGCTCTGTAGAGCACAATTTAAGAAAATACACCACTTCATCAAAAAATGTAGCTGACACTTATTTCAAAATCAATTGAACATGGAAAAAGACGATAGCTCAATTATTCGTGCACTAATGATCGCAATGTGAATATGCCACGTGTTAAGAATGCAATTATCAAACGGTTCTTCCTCCAGATGAGCATGGAGTATCGCGTGGGAAGGAGGAGGGCCTTGCATGGGAATGATCGTGCAACTGGCAAATGGACAAAGGTCAAAGCAACGACTCAACACTGACAAATACCGAGCGGTCTCAGTTGACCATTTTCCAAGGCAGCCAATCCATTTGAGAGCATCAGACAAGAGGGAAATTGTGATCCACAGCCGGATCAAGAGCTAGTTCCAGGCAGAGTGGAGAGGAAGATCAGCCTGTCAGCGATCACCTCTGGGGAAGAGCATGGAACCAACAATGTAGGGAGTGTCTCTAGGGAAGAGAGAGACTGGTCTAGGAGACAGGGGTTGTGCAGAAGGCACTGCATTTGTTTCCATTTCCATTTTTTCTTACAAAAGTCCCTTTGTTTTCGGGGGGTGGGGGGTTGTAAACAACTCTGCCATTTTCATTTTTATTTTATTTTATTAAAAATGTCTTTATTTCTTTATTTCTACAATTTTATAACCTGCCCCTCTTGAAAAAACAGCTCAGGGCAGCTCACAATTTTAAACACAAATAAAAACAATTAAAACAATGAACAAATGAATAAAATATAATCTCAGCAGGAGAGAGTCAAAATGTTTTTTTAAAACTGCACATGCGCCAAATGCCGCCAGGGCCATTTCGTGCATGCGCAGCCCTTTTCCAAAATGGCGCTGGCAGCATCGAGAAAGGGCCGTGCGTGCACGATCAGCCTCGGCGGTCATTTCCACATGCGCAGCGGAGGCAGGGGGGGTATTTTTATTATTTTTAGTAAAATAAACTAAAAACTAAAAACTAAAATGAATTAAATCAAACAAATTTAGTTTGCTTATTAATTCATTTTTGTTACCGTAGTTATGAAAATGAATGGGGCGCCATTTGTTTTTGTAACTAATTAAAAATATACAAATTGCACAGCCCAGAGCACCTTTAATTATTTTATTTGAATTTAATTTTTACCCCACCCTTCCCCGAAGGCTCAAGGTGTTTACAATATTTTAAAACACAAAATACATTAAAATACAATTAAAATCCTTTAAAAAATGCCACTCTCACCCCTAAACCTAGAACTGGCTGGGGAGCCAGTGCTTTGGAGGCTTGTGTCAGAAAACATGGCATGATTGTCTGAGTTTCATATTGTCTGCAATCTCCGAGGAACTCCCTGAGATAAAATTTCAGAGTGAAGCGAACAGGCAATTTCATCTTTGTGCATGTAATTTGCATATTTGGTCCCACAGCTGGACAGCCAAACTATCGTCACTATATACACAAAATTCACGTTTCTTTAGTTTGTAAGTTTTGCTTCAGTTAATTTGGTGGCTTAGCTTGTTTCATTCTGAATAACCAAAAATATGAAACGGGGGTGTCCCCATAGCTCAAGTGGTAAGGGTGCATGCTTTGCATGTAAAAGGTCCCAGATTCAATTCCTGACATTTCCACTTCAAGATCCCTGGTATCATGCCTGGGGGAGGCCTCTGCTGAAGGCTTGGAGGGGTCTCAGGTAGCATGCCAGGATGGCCTCTGCCTGAGACCCTGGAAGTGCCAGATTTAGACCCAAATTTAAAAACCCTGCTGCCGTGTCAGGTTGTGACAATACTGGGCTAAGATGGACCATTGGTCTGACTCAGTTAGGTAGTTTAGTTTAAATAACATCATTTTGGTTATTCCTAACTACTAGGGGTGGGAATGCCAGTTCTCCCGAGAACCGATATTGCCGGTATTTGGGTGTACCGACTTAATCCGATAAATCCGATATTTACCTGTACCAGCATACCGGATTTTTAACATTGGCCGCTTTACCGGATTTTTTACATTGCAGCCATTGAAGTCAATAGCCGCAATGTAAAAAATCCGGTAACGCGGTCAATGTTCGGTACCAGGGAGATCCGATACTGGTAAATCCGGTATCCGGTATTCTCCCATACTAACTAGGGCAGCCATCCAGCTGAGCTGGGTTTAAGACTCTTTTGCATCAAGACAGCAGCACACAACTGCCAGAACGCAGTGGGTTTCCAGTTAATCATTATTTCACTGTCACTAAGTCACTAGCTACAAGGCAAAGGGGATCATGCAGGAGAGATGGGGAGATAACCAATCTGCTGTGCTATAAACAGCCCCTATCAGATAACAGGCCAGGTTCATACCAAGAAGTCAGAGTGTGCAGTCATCTTCCTGTAGCAGGATATAGGCCTGCCTTTAGTGCCAGGCAAGCTGGAGAGACGTCTAGGGAGGCAAACCTGAGAGTGCAGCAAAATGGTTGGAACCAACCAAGTTTAAACAATGGGTATTAACAGATGTGACGGTGGCCTGCTCTGGTCTGCTTAGGCCCACAAACCACCGGCACATTTTTAAATGTGCTGCCAGATGTTGTCCCATGATTGCACCTGGGTGCATTGGTGGCTAACCGGGGCTGTGATCCCGGAGACCAGGCAATGACCTGCCCAACCAGACCTTAGCGGGCTATTACATGTGTTAGCCCACTGTTCCCGGCCCAGTCCAATGGGACCACCATGACTGGTCACCATGACGGCCGTCATTGACTGCCATGGCTGCCTGTCATCAGGGTTGGGTGGGGCACTGGACACAGTGTGGGGGCCTCACTTTGTGTGTCTTTCCGCCCTATACTCCAGCCCAGCTGCAGGCATGTTTCTTATGCCAGTGGACCAGGCCCGGACCGTGGTGCCGACGTGTTCCCAACTTGGATCAGATCAGGATGGTGGTGCTCTATCATTACGTCTATTAGCACCCAATAGCATACTTTTGACACATGTTACTTGACATCTCTGGGCTATCTCAGTGTTGGGAACGTGCTTTAGCTTAGAGGTGTGGTGGGTTTATGGTTAAGGCACTCAGACCACTTTTACACAAATGGCTGAAACCAGCACGTTGAAGAATGTGCTGACTGAAAAGCCCAGCGGGTTGCGTTTACACGCACTGGAAGTAGTCACCCCGCCATAGGAATCACCGCTCATGGGGTCTTTTTAAAGGCACATTTTGGAAGCCTTGATAATGGGGCTCCCCAAATGCGCCTTTAAAAAGACCACGCAAGCCACGATTCCTAGTGCGGGGTGGCTACTTCCAGTGTGTGTAAACGCACCCCACGGGGCATTTCAGCCAGCGCTTTCTTCAACGCTGACATCCTTCTAGGTGTAGGAATCCTGAAAGGAATTCGGGGCCAAATCTAAGAACAAAATTTAACCAGGATCTGGGCCCAAAATAAACCAATCTCTTTCACAAGTAAATGAGTTTCAAGGTTCTACTAAAGTTCAGAATCAGGATAAAATTAATGAATGAACAAAAAACCATACAGTATGATTGAGTATAAATTATAAACAAGAGAAAGAATACAGATGGCGATAGGGATGGGGCTATTGGTGAATTATCGGTTACTGGTTTTATTGGTATTGGATTAATCCAATATTGGATTTATCGGTATCGGTATATTGGTTTTTTAACATTGCTGATTTTTCGGATCTTTAACATTGTGGCCATTGTTAAAAGGGCTGCAATGTTAAAGATCCAAAAAATCGGCAATGTTAAAAAACCGATATACCAATACCAATATTATCAGTATTATCGGATTAATCCAATATCATCAATTATAGGCATTATCGGATTAATCCGATACCAATAGTCCCATGTCCCTAGTAAATAATGGTTATTGTTTATAGAGTAATAAGGGCTTAGCATAAAAGGAAACTTAGGGTGTTAACACACGAGATGATAGCTCATGGTAGCCCACAACAGCTGGGCTGTCCACCTGCCTGTTTATTAGATGTTTTGGTCACTGGCCACATGACCTCTATCTACTAGAGCCACAGCCCCTACTGTGTCCCGTCCAATTAGGTTGTGTCATGTGCAGCACCTCCGCGCTAAGGGTGAAGGGAGAACGCTGCACGTTCTTGCGAGAATCCCACAAGATTCTTGCAACCCCAGTGAAATCTTGTGAGATCTCACTAGGGTTTTCGAGAATCTCACGAGAGCAAAAAACGCTCTGTGCATGCACGAAGTGGCCACCACAGCCATTCTGCATCCGTGTGCCCCCCCGCTCCAGTGGCCATTTGGAGCAAGCGCAGAACTTTTTAAAAACTTTTTTTTGAGATTCTCAAAACCCTAAAATCACTCTGCGCAAGCACAAAATGGCCGCCAGGGCCTGCTCACGTGCGCAGAATGGCCACCAGAGCTGGTCCAGCCACTGCAAATTCAATGGATGTGCTCATTCTCATGGGTACCCGGAACCACATCTCCAAACAGTCTCTGTTTTGGAGGGATAGTCCCTCTTTTGGGGCTGAATCCTGCTCCCCCTCTTTGAGCGGGTCAACATTCCTTTCAGGAGAGAGAGAGACATAACGATTGGTAATCAAGCCTAAGGGCCCCTTTTCCTGGTTGCCTCCCAAGAAAAACACTTCAGAGTACAATGGGAAGATGATGGAATGAGAAGCAGGAAAACGTTTGTTCTTCTTTATGCATTTGGAATGTTGAGGTATGTGTGTGTGTGTGTGTGTGTGTGTGTGTGTGTGTGTGTGTATGAGTGCATGCATAGCTTATTTGTGGAGGGGAAGAGCTTATAGCCTGAGGGGGCAGGACTTGTCCCAATGGCCACTCAAAATGTTGGGAGGTATGTGTTCCAACTCTACGATGAATGTCTCGATGGTATGAACCATCATGCTTAATACCTGAGCTTAGATGAACCTTATTGAGGGTGTAAATAAGCATGTGGACAATAGAGACCTGGTAGATATAGTGCACCTGGATTTCCAGAAAGCATTTGATAAGGTTCCTTATGAGAGACTCTAGAGAAAATTAAAAAGTCACAGGATAGGAGGTAGCGTCTTACAATGGATCGGCAACTGGCTAAAAGATAGGAAGCGAAGAGTAGGACTGGATGGTCAGTTTTCACAATGGAGAGATGTAAAAAGGGGTGTGCCTCAGGGAGCTGTATTGGGACCGGTGCTGTTTAATGTATTCATTGGCGTTAAGAGTGAGGTGATCAAATTTGCAGACGATACCAAATTATTCAAGGTAGTTAAAACACGAACAGACTGTGAGGAACTGCAACGGGATCTTACGAGACTGGGTGCCTGGGCATCTAAATGGCAAATGAGATGTGGACAAGTGCAGAGTGATGCACATAGGGGAAAATAATCCAAACTATGCGTACACAATGCTGGGTACTAAGCTAGGAGTTGCCACTCAGGAAAAGGATCTGGGAGTGATTGTGGACAATACACTGAAATCCTCAGCCCAGTGTGCAGCAGCGGTCAAAAAAGCAAATCAAATGTTAGGAGTTATTCACAAAGGGATAGAGAATAAAACTGAGGATGTCATAATGCCTCT
>QEPC01009864.1:468374-482541 GCA_003113815.1 Sphenodon punctatus | reverse complement strand
GGTGCCTGGGCATCTAAATGGCAGATGAGATTTAATGTTGTGGACAAGTGCAGAGTGATGCACATAGGGGAAAATAATCCAAACTATGCGTACACAATGCTGGGTACTAAGCTAGGAGTTGCCACTCAGGAAAAGGATCTGGGAGTGATTGTGGACAATACACTGAAATCCTCAGCCCAGTGTGCAGCAGCGGTCAAAAAAGCAAATCAAATGTTAGGAGTTATTCACAAAGGGATAGAGAATAAAACTGAGGATGTCATAATGCCTCTATACAAATCAATGGTGCGACCGCACCTAGAATATTGTGTGCAGTTCTGGTCGCCCCATCTCAAAAAAGACATAGCTGAACTAGAAAAGGTACCGAGAAGGGCAATGAGAATGATAAAGGGTATGGAACGGCTTCTGTGCAAAGAGAGGTTTGACAAGCTGGGTCTCTTCAGCTTAGAGAAGAGAAGATGGAGAGGGGACATGATAGAGGTTTATAAAATCTTGAGTGGTGTGGAACAAGTAGATAGGGACCAGTTATTTACCCTCTCAAATAGCACTAGAATTAGGGGACACTCCATGAAACTAGCTGCCGGCAGAGTTAAAACAAATAAAAGAAAGTACTTTTTCACTCAACGCATAATTAACTTATGGAATTTGTTGCCAGAGGATGTTGTCAGGGGCCAGTAGTAGAGCTGGGTTTAAAAAAGGCCTGGACATGTTCTTAGAGAATTCGTCCATTAATGGCTATTAACCAAGTAGCTTACGGGATGAACTTCTTACTGTCGGGAGCTGGGAGTGAACAATGGGGAATGGATCACCCACTGGGACTGTTGGTTCTTCTCTCGAGATTGGCCACTGTCGGAGGATGGAATGCTGGGCTTGGTGGACCATTGGTCTCACTCAGTATGGAACTACTTATGTTCTTAACCCATCAAGCCGCTCCCATTCTTTCCCTGCCTCCAGTATCCTCAGGTCTTGCTCCTCATTTGTTTTGGTCTTCGATTTTTATCTTGGAGATGTTAATTGGTACTGTACACATGAAGAATGCCCTAGCAAGTCCTGGAGGGGATCACATTGAAGTATTAACATTTAAATATCTAGCGCTGAAACATGGAGCAAATTTCACACCCACAAAACACCTGTAATTTTGGGCAACCCATCTTAGTATCCATATACTGAGGCCTTTTTCACACAGATACTCTAACACTAATAAAATGGGTGTTACATTTTATTATACATGTTGTAGGGCACTCATAGAACACCCCTGCAGCCTGTAAACATGAATAATAAAATGTAACACCCATTTTATCAGTGTTAGAGTGTCTGTGTGAAAAGGGCCTGAGACAAGAAACAAACTACTCCAAATACCAGACATTACTGTGACAGAGTTACCAGCTTTCCTCACACAACAGCTAGTTCCCACTTACCATCTTACAACGTCCTGCGTTGTCATCTTTCCGCGTTTCATCATTGACATCTGGGCGTCTGTCCTCGGCCAGCCCAAAGTGTGCCCTATGCTCACAGTGCCCACCCAACAAAATAAAACCCACAGACTCCAGCCCCGATGCACACACCTTGACCAATAATCAAAGGATTTTGTTTTGTCCCAGCACTGCCCCATGCACACCTCGGGTGAAACCACATGAGCTGCAGAGGACCTGATCACCGCACGGCCCTGTGGTGGACAAGCACAGCTGCCACACTGTGGGGCCAGCTTAGGGAGCTGGGAAGATCGTCGCCCATCCTCCCGCAGGGCAGTTGGGCGGGCAGGCCGCTGTCAGATCTCCTGCCACAGCTGGGGTGTGTTGAGGTGCTGGCCACACAAGGAGGTGCCAGGCCCCACCCTGCCTCCCTCCCCCAGCCTGACCAAAATACTGCCCCTGGCCATTATGTGGCCGTGTGTGATTGGTAACAGTGCCCATCACTCAAAACCCAGCCGCAGAGTTCGCTGCATGGTGGAACAGAAGGAGTCCAGCACACGGGCTACCATGTCTTGGGCGACCTTACCCCATTCTGGGTACGGCTACATGACACATCCTCAGCCTTTTCCCGAGGACGCATCATGTAGCGGGCAACTGCTCACCCCGTCATGTGGCAAGGGAACATCTGCCAGTGTTGCATTTTTATTGTAATCTCACCTGGCCATGTAAACCTGTTTTTATCTTAGTAACTGTGTACACTGACTTGTGCTGCATTTTGATTGTATTCTCCCCATATCACATGATTGTAAACCTGCGTTTAGATGACTTTAGTAACTATATAACACCTGTTTGTAGCATTAGTAGATTAAATATAAATAGTATTGAATATATGTTAGCCCAAGTGGGAAAAACACTGGTTCATATTATAGAGCATGATGGGTACAAGCTAAAGAACCAACTAGCCAGCTAAACCTCAAACCAAAATCCTCAGGTCACAGTGATACGAAGTTGAGAGCCATGCACAAAGGAGAGGAGAAAGGAATGTTGCTATAAACAAAGCTATAAGTACTGCAAAACAGGAGATAGGCGGCAACACCTAACCAGACAAAGGGGCCTTTTTAGTACTTTGATGCAGAGTGACTGGGTGTCAACGAGAAAAGTAGCCTTGGAGATGCCAGGAGGGGCATGAGTAATACCCCAATCTAAATTACAGAAGGTTTGGCCCTGACTGGAGGGTTGGGGTCTGAATGCTCTGGAAATAGATTGGGGGAAAATAAATAAGCATATCAACTGGGTAAGCCCCAAACCATCAAAAGATTACAAAAGGCTTTGTTCCCAAATATGCTGATACACCTCCTGCCTGAAAGGTCAGTCGAACCCTGCACTCAGTATTTTGACAACATGTCCCCACCCAGAACAGTATAAAAAGCCAAGCAATACTCCAGGTCCTTGTCTCAGCGCTTGGCATCTAACTTGGTGTCCGTGGGCTGATGACCCTTTCTGGAGCTCCTCCATAGGGAGTTCTGCAACTCAACAAGGGGCACCTTTCCCGGGTACGGACCCCCGGGCCCCCACCTGTATCAACCTCTCCAAACCAACGCTCGCCACTGTGATCTGCAGGACACGTAAGAAACATATTTTATGTGCTAGGCAGGCCAGGCTAGGATCTATCTAAGAACTGTTGCATTGGGTTCATGCTGTACCTGATTGTGTGAGCAGGATAATAAAATAGTGTTGTACCCAATCAAAAACGTCTAATTTGTGGTGTGGGGGTGACTAAGATCCCGATTGGGGAATCGTGCTTGGGAGGGAAATTACTGGATTTTAAATCCTAACACCAGCAGCTGGCCAAACGATGCACTGCGTTGCGTGGTATGGCTGATCAGAGTGGGTTAAGGCTGCCCATGGCGTGGTAGCCTGTCCATGGCGTCTCGTGTGGCTGCACCCCTTGAGTCCCTGATTCGGTAGAATGGCGGAAAACTGAAAATAGCAAGTCAGCAACTTGGTACAATGGTGAAAAATAGTACATCGGGGAATAGTCACTGGCAACTCAGTAAATGGTAAAACAGTAATTAGTCAAGTGGTATATGGTAGCTTGGTAAATGGTAACTCAATAAATTGTAATTCTGGTAGCTTGTCAGGCAGTAACTGGTACTGGTTCGGATACCACATATTTGACAGGTATACCCTTTTTTGGGGTACCCTTTTCAGTTTTATAAATATCCTGACAAGATGTGCAAGTATGACCTTCCGGCCTTGCCAGGTCGTTTGGGCTGAAGTTGAACGAACTAGCCATCTACCGCTAGGGCGTCACTCAGAGGCTCTTCGCACCTACATTGTCAGGGACACCAAAAGCTTTTTAGAAGCTGAAGGGAGAGAGAATTTTGAAGGCTCTACCAACTCTAGGGCGGGGAAATTGTGGCTCTTTGAGTAGTTTCTCAGCAGTGGGCTGGGCAGAGTTATGATTTTATTCATTTAATAATGATCTTGAAGCTATTCAAAACAGATTTTTAAGGAGAATCTTATGCTTACCCAATTCCACTCCTAGGTCTATGATTTGAACTGAATCAGGCCTGTTTTCTATCGCCATCCAAGTTTGCATTATAGCTCTCAAATAATGGGTTGGGATATGCAAACTGGATTCATCTAGATTGCTCTACCTTTGTTTAATGGAAAAGGCAGACCATACTGTGAGTAAGAAATGTTTGTGGCTTTTTCTGCACCTTATTTTGAATTAATTTCATCGGTGCTTTCAACCAGCTTAATTGCGCAAAAGGTGCTGGGTGGATGTAGCTGTCCAGGGAGATATTGCTAATAATTCTACACTGCTGATGGCACCTGAAAATTTGGAGTAATTTCTGGTACCCAAACTGGTTTTCGATCAGGTACTAGAAATACTGAAATGTCGAAATACCATTCTATTCTGTCTCCGTTATTATTTAACATATACATGCAGCCCTTGGGGGAGGTCGTGAGAGAGTTCGGGATGTGGTGTCACCAATATGCTGATGATACTCAGCTGTACCTCTCTTTTTCAGCTGACCCAGACCCTGCTGTCTCGTTGCTATCCCAGTGTCTGGAGGCCGTGGCGGAATGGATGTGGCAGAGCAGACTGAAGCTCAACCCCAATAAGATGGAGGTGATGTTGGTGGGGAGAGCGAAAGGGGTGGTGGCTCCCCTGGTCGGGGGGGTTCGCCCTCCTATAGCTCAGCAGATTTGGAGTCTGGGGGTGATACTGGACGCAGACCTTCTCCTGGAGCGGCAGGTGGAGGCAGTTGCTAAGGCTGCCTTCCGCCAGTTGCAACTAGTGCATAGGCTGTGTTCATACGTCTCCGGCCCGGACCTGGCCTCCCTCATCCATGCTTTCATCACCTTGAGGCTAGACTACTGCAACACACTCTACATGGGGCTTCCCTTGTACCTGGTTCGGAGGCTGCAGCTAGTGCAGAATGTGGCGGCTCATCTCCTGACGGGGACGGGCCATTGGGAGCATATTACACCTGTGCTCCGAGCTCTGCACTGGTTGCCAATAGCGTGCCGAGCCAGGTTCAAGGTTTTGGTGTTGATCTATAAAGCCTTTCACGGTCTGGGTCCCTCATACCTCAGGGACCGCCTCGTCCTCTGCGCCCCAGAGCGGCTCCTTCGGTCCGCCGGGGGTACCTTCTTGGAGGTCCACCATGTTAAACGGGGGGTCACAATGGAGAGGGCATTCTCGGTGGCCAGGCTTTGGAACTCCCTTCTAGAGGAAGCTCGCCTGGCCCCCAGCCTGTTGACATTCCAGCGAAGTTGTAAAACCTGGCTGTTCGCCCAGGCCTTTGGGGAGGGTGGGAGGGTGGGGTAAGGGGGATTTTTTGTTCCCCCACCTGATTTATGATTTATTATTTATTATGAAGACCCTGAGCCCTGTTTTAATTAATTTATATTGCTATTGATTATTTTAAATTGTATTTTATTGTATTGTATTTTATCATTGGAAGCCGCCCCGAGCTGTTCGCAGGAGGGGCGGGGTACAAATTTATAAAATAAATAAATAAATAAACTGGTATGCCAGGTGCTGGGTTTGACCTTTAAAGCCCTAAATGGTCTGAGTCCCATATATCTGAAAGACCTTCTGTCCTACAATGTGCCTTTGCAGCCCCTAGGCCATCTTTTGCTCTTGTCCATGGGGCAGGGGTGCACAGGCGGGCATTTCGGTTGCTATCCCCACATTGTGTATCTCCCGTCCCAAGGACGTTTGCTTGAGTCCAAGCCTGACTATCTTCCAGAGGCGGTGCAAAACATTTTTTTATTTGGAAAGGCATTTGGCCGTCAGGGATAAGTGGGGTTTGGTTGGGTTGCTGGGTGCGGTTGTGGGGGAGGATGAGGGTGGGTGCAAGGGTTAGGGAGAGGGTTGGAGGATACGGGCATTTAGGTTGGGTTTGTTTTTTTAAAAAACTATTTTCATGTTTATTTATATGTGCTTATATATGTTTATATGTTTTGTATTTTTTTATATCTTTGTAAGATGCCCTGAGTCTTTGTGGGAAGAGCAGGTTAAAAACTGAACAAATAAAAGAATAAATAAATAAATACTGAAATACTGTTTTCATCCCGATTTTGCCCCAAATCTTGGGATATTTTTTGGGGGGAGGTGGGTGAGTATTATTTCCATTTTCTGATCATTTCTGGCACTCAAAAAAACAGTAACCGAAATTCTGGTTTGGAAGCACTCGAACTGCACTTGGGTACCGATTCCGTTACACAAAGTGGTACGTGAAAATATGGGTATTACCATTGGGTATGTGAAAACCCGGTACCCTAGCATTTCGACTGTATTAGGGAAGCATCAGGGTGGGCATAGGGACTTTTCTTTCCTCTTTCTGAAGCAACCCCGTCCACAGGGAACGCCATGATGTCACAATGCTTTGGGCAGGGTTTCACCAGAAAGGGGCGTGATGTTCTTATTGCCCCACCTCCCATATCCCAGAGAGTCCAACCAACAATTCACAATGGACCTTTGTGGGCAGTGAATTCTGAACAGCCCTGGTATGGAGAGACCCACTGAAGCTCAGGTTGTGGCCTCTTCTTGGGAAGGAAACCTGGGCAGTGCTAATATGCATAGAATTGCATGTATTCAGTTCATTTAAATTTATGCAAATATAAAAGAATGTTTTATGGTAGGGCCAGGATGAATGGTGGCAGGGGCTGGTATGAGGGTGTAAAGGGCAGATGGAAACTCCCACAGCCTGTACATAAAGAAACTTCTGGGGCAAGGAAACTACTCCACCTGCTGCCCTCCCCCCCAAAAAACCTGACAAGGACACAAGATGCTGGATCTCATGGATCTTCTGTCCCTTTTACTTCTGCCTCTCATCATGAGACTTCAGCTCCCTGCAGTTTCTGCTGCTGCTGGACAGAGAGTTCCACTAGCCCAAGGGCCTCTTGGAGCTTCCTCTCTCCCCCGCTTCCCTTCGTGGGTCATGGGAACTGGGACAGCATCAGACTAAAGGAGGAGCAGAGATGGGCAGTAGGGGGGTGCAATTCATTTTCATTTTTTAAATTACTAAATCAAACGACGCCCCATTTGTTTTAGTAATTAAAATATGACAATGAACGACAAAGGAAACGAAAATGGACAGAATGGAAAAAAAGTGTCCGTTTTTGTTATAAAAATGAAAAATCACCGTGCATGCTCAAAATGGCCACCAAGGCTGCTCTGCACATGCGCAGCGCTTTCCCAAAAATGTACCGGCGCTGTCAACCCCCATTTGGAAAAGGACTCAGGCAGCATCAGTGCCATTTTGGAAAAGGGCTGCACATGCACAGACAGGTCCAGTGACCATTTTGTGCATGCACCGTGATTATTTCCCCCCCATAAAATTTAATAAAAAAATAAATGAATAAACCAAACATGAACACTTTTGTTTACAAAAATGCCTGACAATGAAGTGGTTTTTGTAAATGAAAACAAAAATAAAAATGAATGATGTGCCTGTTGCACACCTTGAATGGGCAGTGGAGAGTGCTAGGGGTGTGGTTGCACTCCCCTGGCTCCTGCCTAGTTCTGCCTCTTTGGAGCATTGTGATATCATGACTTTCAGAAAAAGGATGTAGTCATGTCAGAAAGGGGCGGAAACCCTCTTCACCCCTCCTCTTTATGGCATGGACACACAACCCTTTTCCCAAGCAGCATGATGTCATGATACGCAGAAGGGGATGTGGTCAGCTCAGAAAGGGAAAGGATGGAGTGGCTCTCCTGCCCTTGAGTCTGGCCAAACAGACAGACCCCTCTCCCCATCCTCCAGCCCACACAGAGGCACGTCAAATATAAGGGGATAGCTGAGCGTGCCTGAGAATTATTGGCTTAACTAAAAGTCTGGAGATTAGAGATGAAACAAATACCTGCAAAACCTGGTAAAGCTGTCAAATTTCCAATACTCAATTTCCCGATTTTCTGGGTAACCAAGTACTTGACTCAACCTGCCTCCTTTTGAGTATTAATCAGTACCCAATTAGTGCCTGACAGATAGGGATGGGCGAACAGAATGGAGTTTGGAAATTCAGTTCGGTTCGGTTCGGTTTGAAATTCAAGTTCAGAAATTCGGTTCGGTTCAGTTTGAAATTCGAGTTCGGTTTGGAAGTTTGGTTCGGTCAACGGAACAGACCAAGTTCGGTCGAATTCCGAACTTCCGAACCAAGTTTGGCCATTCAAAACCAGTTTTTTTGGTGTGTGTTGCTACTAGGGATGGGCAAACAGAACGGAATTCGGAAATTCGGTTCAGTTCGGTTTGAAATTCAAGTTCAGTTCGGAAGTTCGGTTCGGTCGATCGAACAGACTGGGTTCGGTCTGAACTCCGAACTTCCGAACCGCATTCGCCCATCCCTACTGACAGACATTATTAGTGCATTATGGCTGATAGACAGGCATTAAGCATTATGCTCAACAGACATTAGTGCTCGATGTCCCAATTTTCTGACTTCCAGTCTTAGAATAATGACTTCTGGTACCGATGCTTTGAGCCGATGCTTCGAGTTTCCATAATGATTTCTCAAGTTTCCCTCCCTTTTGGGGGGCTATTTCCCAAACTGATTTACCAATTTACCATTTGGCAATTTAGTAAATTGGTTCCAGCAATTCCCAATTTTCCAGATAACCGAGTACTGGATGGACATTCAGGTAGCCTGTCAGATAAAAATCTTGAGGTTCAGGATGAAACCTCCAAGCAGCAGTTATCCTAATTGAAGGTCCTGTCTGGGATGGGTGGCATGGATGTAGTGGCAGGATTGCTCCCTTATCTCTGCATACATTCTGTGGTTGGCCCATTTTGACAGCTGCAGGCTCAGCAAGGCTGCAATTTGGTGCATGCAGACAAAATGATGCCTTGTCAGCTTCCTTGGTCCAATGCAAAGACTGGGATGTGCATGAGGGGTAAGTCAAGGGGGGTAGGGCATGCCCACCTGCCTGTTTGTGCCTCTCAAGATGACAGGAAACCACTCCAAATGAGGAAGGGATTTAGTGGAAGGCGCTTGACAAACTTCTCCATCATGAATTTTCACATCATTGGCAGGCAACTGACCTGACAGAATCACTGTCAGTTGGTAGGGAAACTTTCTGAATGATCCCCAGGAAGCCATCACAACTTAAATCCAGTGGATTAGTTAGAAATAATTGTGAAGGGGAAAGGTTTGGGGGGAACACTAGTATATTGAAGGCTCATATTCTAAAGACATGGGATTCACTGAAGTAGATAGTCCTTCAGGAGCACACAGTTGTCTCTTTCTCTGTGTGGGGTGTCCTAAATGAAGAAAATTGCCTTCTTCTGTCCAAAACTGGATGCAGTTGCTTTGGACAAATGGTACTACTGCAAAGTTTGTTGTCAGAAAAATCCCTAAAATGTACACATTTTATTTTACAGGTCAGAAGCGGAAAGATCTCCAGATAAAAATAATACTGTGGATGCACTGCTCACAAAACCAGTCTCAGCACTGACTTTTGTAGAAAAGATTCAAGTGAAAGAACTGGGACCCGGCTGTCCAGATATCCAAACTGAGCAACCTACAGAAGAGAAAGGGAAATGGTATACACACAAGTTCGTCTCATCATGGTATGAAAAGAAGAGGTGGCTATGTGGCAGCATTTCCAAAAATGCATTGTTCTGTTTCCCATGCTTGTTGTTTGGTGGTGAAGTGGTGTGGACAAAGCGTCTCTTTGACAAAACCAAAAAAACCCAAGAATCATTATTGAAATCACATAGGGAACCGTTTACTGACGGCAGTGCTTGGGAATACAAACTTTATAGAAAAACTAGATGAAGGACACCATGTGCTAGTTCGAAAGCATAACAAGGCAGTTGAGCACAACTGCTATATTCTATCAAGAATAATAGACTGTATACGTTTCTGTGGTGGTTTTGAGCTAGCATACATGTACATGATGAAATCTAGGAGTCATTGAATCATGTGTTTCGAGGCCTGGTGAACCTGGTGGCAAGAATTGATAAAGCCACGGAGAAACATTTGAAAAGTGCAACCGTGTTCAAAGGCCTTTCAAAACCAAGTCAGAATGAACTGCTAGACTGCAGGCTCACAGTGGCTAGGGACTTCATCATCCAGGAATTGAAGTCTAGTGAATATGTGGCTACCCAGGCCGATGACACCACAGATGTGTCAACTCATTGCCAATCAAATACTGATTTATGGGTACACTGATGGCAATGGCTTGACTGTGGAATGGTTTTATGGATTTACCAAACTCCCAGACTTTTGTACTGAAACAACTGGTGCAGCATTGCTACAACAGCTAGAAGCTGTTTTCCCTCAGGGTACTAACAAGAATAAACTGATTGCTCAGAGTTAAGAGGATGGAGCTAGCATGATGAAAGAGATTCCCGACTTCAATCACAAGACAATTGAACTGTTTGCTCAACTTAAAGAGCGCCGGGCAAATTTTCTATATAGGCGGTGAATTCTTGTTTAGTAGTTTACCCAGTAAATTCTTTCCTTGGGTTTAACCAAAAACCGTTTCCTTGAATCTATCTAAGATACCTGTGTTCAATGTTCCCCCCCACCTCCATTTTATACTAATGTCAAACATTACTGATATTTGAGATTAATGTCAAACATTACTGTGTTTATCTTAATGTTTTTTCTACGTGTTCTGATAGTCATTGGGAGCGGGAGGGGGACTATAAAAGTAGTAGTAGTAGTAGTAGTAGTAGTAGTAGTAAACGTTTATTGTTTGGCCATTGGCCGACCAGTTCAATACAAAAGGAAATAGGGGACTATATAAGTAAAATTATTGTTATTAGCATTCTTCATGTGGACTTTTAAACATTTTTATAGCTGTGTTAAGTTTGGGGAGGTGCCTATAGAGTGAATTCAGGAAGAAGAGGGTCCAGATCATGGCTCTGTGCCTTGGAGCTGTCCCCTATCCTTGTGTGCATGTTCTAGTCCATTGATCATGTAAGTGTGAAATTTTAATGCTGGCCCTGCCTGGCCCCGCCTACTGTTGGCCCAGCCCAGACTACTGCTGGCCTGGCCCCACCTACTGTTTTCTTGGTCCCACCCACCATTGATCTGACCCCACCCACTGTTGGTCCTGACCACTGCGTCAGAACCCACTAGCCACCACTACATTCTGGGTGGGTGCCCCTGGATCACAGCTACGATTGTCACTTCTCTGGGTTTCATCCAGAGACTTTGGGTATTTTCAGATGTTACAAGATCACAGTGAACCCCCTCAATACCCACATGGGGTCAAGGCACCCTGAACATCTGTTAGGTGGCCGCCAGATGTTCGCCACGGTCAATTCCCACATGGGGTCAATTTCAACCATGCTTCCAGGGCTCCCCGCCGGACAATCACCGAAAACGTGATCAAAGAGATCCCCAGAGGGAACCAACAAAAAGTCACGTCTGGTCGGTGACCATGGCCCAGAATCCCCGGCGGGATTCCAGGCCGTGGTTAATTCGGGTGGGCGCTGCAGCCACATTGGCCGCGGTGCCCGCCCATCTCCCCAGAGGGCGGGTGGCGGGGCCGTGTGGCCGCATGTTGCGCTGCGCGGCCCCGCCCTGATTCCCCGCTGGGATCAGCCGGCACGTCTGTTGGCCGTGCCAGCGTAATCCCAGTGGGGAATCTCAGGGTTGTTTCCATGACGGGGCGAAGCCACCCCGTCATGTCTGAAAACACCCTTTCACCATCCCATTTCGCTCCCTTCCCCCAACTTCATTCCCTTCCCATCTCATTTCCACCTCCTCCCTTATGGTCCAAGATGCTCCTTTATGTCAGCCAAGGACACCCTCTTGCAGTTTCCATTGTTGCACCAGATCCAAAGAGAATGTGCATGCAGAGGGGGGTGCTCAGAGGCTGCCCCACAGCCTTGGAACTCCCGTCCCCTGGAGGTTTGCCAAAGCCTGAGCTTTGGGGGTAGGAATGTTACGGGTTAGTGGGTTTTTTTATTTGGTTTTATTTTGTGGACTGTGTGGGTTTTTGATGATATTTTTACCGGTTTTAATAACCCGCCCTTAGCCATAAAGTGAAGGATGGGGGGAAATGAAAACCAAATAAATAGTACAACATGGTGATGTGGGCCTCCTCCTAGCAGAGAAATGTTTGCTGGATGCATGTTGACTCCCCCACATTGACGCCCCGAGCTGGTTTCAGGAGGGGTGGGATATAAGTTGTTAAAATAAAATATAAATAGTTTAGTTTAGTTTATTGGCATTGGCTTTCGCCTTAGCCTAAAAGCAACAGCAACATGAACATAGACATAAACATCAATCAATCAATCAATCAAACTTTTATTTGTACCCCGCACTCCCTCGCCCATGGCGACTCGAGGTGGCTAACAAACAAAGTGAAAACATACAAAATAACACTAGCAACTAAATCAATACAACATAAGCATAAGAACCAATTAATTAGAATAAAACCAACCGTTCGATAGTTCCGCAATACCAAATGAATAATAATTTAAATTTATAACATTTACTGTAACACAACAGTTTACCAGAAGAAAAACCAAACTTCCATAGGAAGAAATAAACTTACTAAAATTCCATGCAGCAGCTGCTATCTTGCACCAGCAAGGACTTGCTTAGTATCAGCCTATTTGGGCTCTGATTTTAATTTAATTTCAACCCTTCGCTTGGACGCCAGCCAAATAAAGGTTGCTAAAATTATCAAATTAGTCCTATCAGATAAGGTAAGAAGATATTTAAGACAATGCCCAATGTCCAAACGATGTCCAGACTCCAACAGTGGAGTGACCCAAATTGTACTCAATTGTCCGTAATAGGGGCAGAGTAAAACAAAATGCTCTGTAGTTTCAACTTCCGCTAAACTACAGGAGCACAGTCTCATGTAATATTTGATTTTCTTATACCTGCCTTCGAGAACAGCGGTCTGAGTTTGCTGGAATTGAAAGAGTGTATAACACCATCGGAGCTTCCTATTCAGTATTGCATCCAAGTAGGGCTCAAAATCACAATTTGATGAAATTTGACCCAACCATGGGGCTACCTTCCACTGTTGCAAGACGCCGAGGTCCTTTTGGTGAGCTGAGCAATATCCCTAGCCCTGGTCAGAACCTCCCTACGAATAGCCACTAGGCTATTACCCAGAAAGTAATTCAATGAGAACCCCATTTCCTTAAGCAGGATATCCAGATAAATTAACCAAGGGTACATCCACTGGCCAGGGTGCAGGAGCTCCTCCCTAAGACATCAGAGTGGTAGCTCTGATTCCCTCTGATAAAATATAAATAAATAAATTAGAAAAAGGGAAATGTTACTTTCATTCATTACTTCTGCATCCAGGCAGGTTCCCTGGGTTGTGGGCCCGGATGTTACACGTGTTGTTATTTCTGGTTTACTCTTGGGCCCCATTAAGAATAAGAATCAATTAATTATATACAGGGACCCATATTCACTGCACCCAAAAAATCCTAAACTCTGCAGCCTGGGAAGCCAAATTCTGCCAGCGCACCGTGAACATAAAATGTGCATAATTTATTCAAATTTCACATATTCATTTATGCTATATTTATTTTGCATATTTGGTTTTGCATATTCAATTATGCAATGCTTATTTACCCAAAGTTACTTTCCAGGATGTGGTCACCCAGCAGTGACCACACTGCCTTTGGCCCCAACTCTATAGTACCTCAGCAACATGCAGACACGTACAACTCATCTGCAAAAACAGGCAATAACTAAACCTTCCCCCAACCCATATCCCCAGTGCAAAAACAGCCCCCTCACTCACATGCCCCAGCAAGCCCCCCAGCTCATCACACACACAGAGACTGCCTCTGCTCTTTATATGCCAAAGCAAAGTCCCTCTCCTAGTACACACTAACGATGGGCTTTACAGATTCAGATTAATCCATAACTGCTCATAACAGATTAATCTGTACTGAACCACAACAGCAGCAAACATGTCCATTATGGATTTGTATTAAAATCTCTTTTTAAAAATGTTTAAAACATTTAAAATCATTGCACGTGTGCAAAATGGTGGCTGGACCATTCTGTGCATGCATGCCTCCTTTCAAAATGGTGGCCGGACCATTCTGCGCATGCATACCTCCTTTCAAAATGGTGGCCGGTCCGTTCTGCGCAGGCATGCCTCCTTTCAAAATGGTGGCCAGACCGTTCAGCGCATGCATGCCTCCTTTCAAAATGGTGGCCGGACCGTTCTGCGCATGCATGCCTCCTTTCAAAATGGTGGCCGGACCATTCTGCGCATGCATGCCTCCTTTCAAAATGGTGGCCGGACC
>QEPC01009864.1:436503-450877 GCA_003113815.1 Sphenodon punctatus | reverse complement strand
CTCCACCCAGGGAAATGCTCCCCACCCACCGGCCAACACCCATCTCCACCCAGAGGAACTGGGTGGAGGCATCATGTGTGCACAGGGCCCATGGTGATTGGTTGCAGTGGTGCCCTGCAACATGAATAATAAAATGTTTTATGAGTGTTAGAGCGTCTGTGTAAAAAGGGCCCAGGTTTTAAACCCCATTTTCACCATAAACTAACTGGGTGGTCTTATTTATTTACATTTATATCATACCCCTCCTGCCAACAGCAGCTCTGAGCAGAATCAAACAATCAAATACAAATCAATATAATAAACAACAGCAACAAAAAAAAATCAGTAAACAAAACAAAGAATAAATAATTAAAACAATTCGACAGGCATAAAACCTATCATAAACCATGCTAAAAAACATCCCACCCCAAATCAGAAAATCTTGTCTTGGGCAAACCACTGTCTCTCCCCCTCAGTTCCCCCATCTGTAAAATGGGAATAATGACGGCCTACCTCACAGGGTTGTTGTGAGTGGGGGAGCTAGATGGGAGCGTAAAGCACTTTGAACACAAAACAGTGCTATATACATGAATAATAACATGGGCTTTGGTGGAGAACAAACATTCAAGGAGCAAAATGGCTCTTTCAGTGTATTAGGTTGATGTTCAGAATCAACATCCAGCCTTACCTCAGGATGATCTGGGGCGACCACCCCAAGTCCCATTATTTTCCCCTCTTCCAGGGCCCCTGCCTTGGCCACTGTTTTCACAAGGAAGGGTACCGAGTTCCCAATCCCTCCCAGCTGAGCTCAGACATGGCCACCTCTGGGGCCCCATGGAAGGGGCCCTACAGGGTAAGGGGTGGGACCACCTGGGACTCCACATTTTATCTTCACCCTGGGTCCCGCAAATGCTAAGGCTGGGATCTTTCCAAGCCATTTGGGTGGGGGTGGGGGCTACAATTTCTCAGCTCCCCTGATCTACTAATTGCAAAAACGAATAAGCCCTGTGGAAGAAAAGTTGTCAGCTAAGCCAGAAGTCTCCCCCAGACAAGGGCAGAAGCAGACAGCGTAGCTGCGCCTGCTGCCATGGTGTGTTGAGCGGAGAAATTAACGAGAAACAAAAGAAGCATTACATTTTCCGCTACTATGTGACGTCAATGGAAGCTTTGACCTTGATGGTGACCTCAAGGGGAACAGGGTTTTGCTCGTCCCCAGCCATGGACTCCTCTGTGTCTGCAGTGACCATTCACAAAAGCTAACAGCAGGGTAGGACCTGCCCTAGCTAGTTAGCACAGACATGAGTTCCATTGACTTCAGTGGTATTTTTGCCTGCACTAACTGTTAGTGCAGAGTATTATGCTCCACACTCCTCTGTCCCTAGCTGCTGCAGGGGGTGGGGAACAGAAGGACCCCCATTCCATCTGCTGCACCAGGGCCCAAGCCAACCTAGCTACACCCCTGCCGCCCGGAGGGCTGGGGATGGAATGCCAAGTGCTGCTCCCAAAGGGAGACACCCAAGAGCTAGGGACCAAATCGATTCCTTCAGGAGGACACCATCATCTGAAAAGAGTGTCCCGCAGCTCAGGGGATCCGTTGCCAAAGGAAGATGTGGTTTTGGAAACCAGCCCAGGTCTCTGCAGGATTGGTGCCACGAGACTCAGGAAGAGCAATGGGGCCGATCTTGTAAACACCCCCCTGCCCAACGGCCAACCCGTCGCACCCCGCTTCCCTTCAAAGTCATTTCCAAATTCTCCATTGACATCAATGGTTTGGTGGAAACAGGAACTGGTGGGAGAATGTGAACCTTGAATTTTAAGCACCTCTCCCCAGCTTGTTTCATCCTGGATTTTAACGCAGGGCTCCCTGCGTTTTGCTCTTCCCTCCTGTTAGGACATGATCCTGTAAGCAGGAAAGCACTTGCGGAGTCCTAGAACAATGATTAGGACATACGCCCATCCTAATTGCGAGCACTATCAGCTTGGAGGACCATGCTGTTATTATTATTATGTCCCATGTAAAAATGACAGATGTTAGGTCAGCGCCTTAATTGCTTCACATTACATTATCTTCTAATTTATTATTTATTATTAATTAATTAATTATTATTATTAGTAGTAGTATTGCATTATCAGTGTTCAAAGTGCTCTCCAGACCTCGTCGATTCCACCCTCACAACAACCCTTTGAAGTAGATCATTATTAAAATCTCAATTTTAAAGGAAGGAAATTGAGGCTGAGAGTGGGTGTTTTTTTTTACACAATGTGCTAACCGCATGCAAGACCCTGGATGTTCACACACAGGCTGGGTGGCCACTGGACCCCAGAGCTGCTCTGTGCCCCCCCTCCCCCCCCCGGCAGCCACCTCATACAGAACCCCAGCAGATGGGCTGTGGTCTGCCCACGCACCGCCCCCTCCCTCCACCATAGAGTTGTGGTCGCTCCTGCAACTGGTCTAGGCTGCGACTCTATGGTGGTGAACTGTGGCCCATCCCATGCTTTCCCATCAAGCAGGAGATGGCTCCGGGGTAGCGCATTGGTCTGGTTTGGGCTGCGTTAGCCCTCTGCATTTCCTGTGAGGACGCCATGTGGGGCAGACCCAGACCAACATCTGATGAGCACCCTGTACATGAGCAGGTAACTCGGGGCAAAGTGAGAGGGAGACAATGCGGGGGGGCCCGTCTTGTTTATTTTCACCCCCTGCTTTTGGTAATATGTGCTGGTCACTGCCACCTATTTCTTGCTACACGTTTGCTATGAACGACACACTCATGGAGGCTGCTGCTAAAGTGGTCGCGAGGCCAGCGTGTGTAGCAGACACTTGTATATAGCTGCTGTTATAATTAGAGCTAAATGGTAGCATGTTTGCTACGCACAGGTAATACCCACCGCAATGTCCAGTAGACTGCCAGGTGCCTGATTGGAACCCAAGTATCGAATCAGGCACCAGATTGCCTGAAAGTACCGGCTATTACTGTTACCACGTTACCGATTTACCATTTTACCAACTGGAAAAACCAGGAAGTCAGTACAAGAACTTGGAATATCGGTACTGGGAGTAAGAAAATCGACAGTGGCAGTCAGAACATCAGGACAGAACTCAGTAAATCAGTAAGCTGAGTAGCCTGCTGGCAGG
Organism: Sphenodon punctatus; assembly: GCA_003113815.1. Classification (NCBI taxonomy): domain Eukaryota; kingdom Metazoa; phylum Chordata; class Lepidosauria; order Sphenodontia; family Sphenodontidae; genus Sphenodon; species Sphenodon punctatus. The sequence goes on along the minus strand of QEPC01009864.1, from coordinate 447,765 downwards.
GATACGCAGCAGGCACATCATTCCTTTTCGGTTTTGTTTTTGTTTACAAAAACTCCTTCGGTTTTTGGGCCAGAAGCGTCACCACCATTTTGCATCCTGTGCATAGGCCGACAAGCTGACCCTTTTTTGTGGAATGATGCCAGGGGAAAGGGCGTGCATGCGCCGAATGGTCCAGTGGCCATTTTGCACATGCTCAGTGATTTTTTTAAAAAAAAAATTAAATTATTAAAAAAAATAAATAATTAATATCACTGTACATGTGCAAAATGGCCACCGGGATTTTTCTGCGCATGCGCGCCCTTTCCCAAAATGGTGCCTGCCAGAGTTGGTGCCATTTTGGGAAAGCATGCACATCTAGGTGGCCGTATTGTGCATGCACAGGTACAAAAACGGATGCTTTTTTGTTTGTTTTCGTCCATTTTCATTACCTTTGTCATCCATTTCCTTATTTTGATTACTAAAAAAAATGAGGCTTCATTCGTTTTAGTACTTGAAATAACAAAAGTGAATTGCACCCGCTCCCCTTACCTACTGGGTATTAATTGGCTACTGGTTTGTACCCATGGTTATCAGGTTGGGTTGGGTACCGTAAATTTTGACCGATATACCAATTTTTTCAGGTAGTGGTTTCAGCTCCAGTTGTGATGTCTAGAGAGGGACAAGTCGGGGGGAGAGTTTGGTGGATGAGGAGAGCTGTCTGCTTCCCTGCTCTCCTCTTCTGTCCCCTGGGTGCAGGGGAACAACAAGAAGGCGGAAAGCGAAATGATTCCCCATTGTTTCTCCTTCTGCCACAGGAAAGGCAGGTCCGAGGGAACGGTACGGTAGGCTTGTTTTTGCCCCTCTGGACCTGCCTCACCCTTTGGCAATGGAGGCGGCAGGTCCCAGGAAACAGCCTCTGCTCTCTACACCCCGGGACTGGTAGCACCCATCTCCCATAGCCAATGGGTCCCCGTGAGCTCTTATGTTGGCTACACAACCTCTATGTGTTCAGGATTGTTCTGCACTGGCAATTTTCAATGCATGATCATAACTAATATTCTTATTATTATTGCTACCTCCCTCGCCGAACGGTGCTCGGAGTACTTCACAGAATTAATGCAACAAAATACGATAAAACAACCTAAAATCCATTTAAAAACCATTTAAAGGGGGAAAATAAAGGGAAAGGAAAAAAATACATGAAGGGGAACCAACAGTGGGCCCTCTATAGGCACCTGGAGAATAAAAGCATTTGGGCACTTTTGAAGGTGAAGAGGGAGGAACTAAGATGAACATCTGGAGGGAGGGACTGAGTTCCGTACTGCGAGATCCACCTTAGCAAAGACCCGATCACCCTCCAATGTAAGGTGCAATGGCAGGATCCCCAAACAGTGGGTGGTTTTTGAGTGCAGCTAGTCGATAGGGTTAGGTGCCAGTAGCTGGTCTCGACTCGGACATAGCCAGGGCCTACAGTGTTCAGGGCCCTGAAAACCTCAGCATAGGGAGCATAACATGCATAACCACCAGAGCCAGCCTTAAGTAGGACCGGTTAGAGCTATGACCTGGGACGGGTCCCACGGTCCGAGAGAGGCCAGTTCTGGTAGCCTCAAGGTCAGAGCTCCGGAGCCTGGTTATTTCAATGGGACCCTCTCCCCACCCCACAAGTAGCTGCTTCCTGTTGGGGTCCATCCCTCTCCTGCCCACATATAAATCTCCAATCCCTGTATCCTCCCTGCTGGGGTGGGAGGGTAAGGAAGGGAATTGTGCATGCAAAATAATAATAATAATAATAAATTTAAAACCCCAGCTTTATGCATTGCGGAATTAAAATTTTGGTTTGATTTCAAGAGAGTTTGTGGTTCCAACCTGCTCTACTTCCCCTTCCCTGCAAACCAAATATACAGCACAAACCAGAAGTGTCGAGGCAGAAAGAGCGATACAGCCTTTACTCATGTTTCTTTATTTGTCAGGATACTTCATCTCGCTTCCTTTCGGGTCAAGCACCATTCAGGTATCTGTACATTTCATCTTGCTCCCATGTAGTTTTAGTCCTATCACTCCTATTTTTAGTCCTACCACTAAATGACTCCTGTTTTCAGTGCTATCACTCCGATATAAAGCCATGTATCTCCAATCCTACCACTCCGATATAAAGCCATGTATCTCCAATCCTACCACTCCGATATAAAGCCATGTATCTCCAATCCTACCACTCCGATATAAAGCCATGTATCTCCAATCCTACCACTCCGATATAAAGCCATGTATCTCCAATCCTACCACTCCGATATAAAGACATGTATCTCCAATCCTACCACTCTGATATAAAGACATGTATCTCCAATCCTACCACTCTGATATACAGACATGTATCTCCAATTCTACCACTCCGATATAAAGCCATGTATCTCCAATCCTACCACTCCGATATAAAGACATGTATCTCCAATCCTACCACTCTGATATAAAGACATGTATCTCCAATCCTACCACTCTGATATACAGACATGTATCTCCAATTCTACCACTCCGATATAAAGCCATGTATCTCCAATCCTACCACTCCGATATAAAGACATGTATCTCCAATCCTACCACTCTGATATAAAGACATGTATCTCCAATCCTACCACTCTGATATACAGACATGTATCTCCAATTCTACCACTCCGATATAAAGCCATGTATCTCCAATCCTACCACTCCGATATAAAGACATGTATCTCCAATCCTACCACTCCGATATAAAGACATGTATCTCCAATCCTACCACTCCGATATAAAGACATGTATCTCCAATCCTACCACTCCGATATAAAGATGTCTATCTGGCAGTCAGTTTGCGGATGCACAGCGTTTTAAAAATTTTTTTTTTTTAAAAAACGAAAATGGATGAAAGCAAACGATAATTGTTGGCGTATTCATCCATTTTTATATTTAATTACTAAAAGACATGGGACTTCATTGGTTTTAGTAATTAAAAATAAATAACAAGCTGCACACCCCGACAAATTTGCATTTCACATACAGGTGAATCTCAAAGTCTCTGTGAAGATTGTATTGCAAGGAAGGTTGGGAAGTCCCCAGCACAGGAAGCTTTAAAAACAAGCTAAATAAACCTGTGTCAAAGACAGAAGCTTAGCAAGACTGTGGTCGGCCTGGACTCATGTCCCAATTAGCAACCCCCCTCCAAGGTCAAGGGGACAGGGTTTTCTTGACGAGCAACAACGAAAGCATTGCATATCGCACTACCGTGTGACATCAATGGAAACTTTGACCCTGACTTCTGTCAGAACAGGATTTTGGTTATACCCACCCATGGTCTCCTCTGCATTTGTGGAGGCTGCTTGCAAAAGCTAACGGTGAAATTTTCCGACCGTCCATGTCCTGCACTAGCAAGCTAGCCCAGACATGAGTTCCATTGACTTCAGGGGCACTTGTACCTGCACTAGATGCTAGATGATGAATGCTGGGATACCCAAAACAGATTTTGGGTATTCCATTTTTGTCTTTGGGGTTTTTAATTTTTTTGGTTATGGTTATTTTGGTATTTTGGTTCTTGCACTATTGTACATGCGCAATTGCCCCCAACGACACACTGAAAATACTGAAGTGACTGAAAAACTGAAATACTGGAACCGAAAAAACAGAAACATGGGGAGGGGGTGAGGGTGCGGATCCTAAAGGGAATACCAGAAAAACTGGATATGTGAGTACCCATTTTGGTCACGGGTACTAGTCAGGTACACATCAGATACTCACCCTTTATCAAATGGTTACCCCAAATTGAAAACAATATCCATAAATAATAAACACATTATTCATTTCACCTCTGTTCCTATCTAAACAAGAGAGAGAAGACTCTAGTGAGAAATTGGTCACTACTTCTAGTGAGAATTAGAGAAAGAAGTTGGTCCAATCAAAGAGATCATCTGAAGTATCTTGTCTAAATCTCTTACATTTGGGACCAACGCCCCCGGACTGTTGTGGGGAAGAACAGACGTGAGGCTGGTGGGACGGCTCTCTGGGCTGCCCGGGAGTGACAAATCATGGGTGACATGGCCCAGGTCAGGCCGGGGCACTGTGAACTGACGTGGCTGAGGAGCTGTCCCACCACTTGCGTTGCCCAGGTAGGACCAGGAGCACTGGAAGAAGGGAGCGCCCCACCTGCACCACCTCGCCCCGCCATGATGGACAGCCATGGCAGTCAAAGAGACACAGCCATAGGGCCGAGGCCGAGGTCACAACCGAGGCTAGTCACCAACACGGCCCAGGCCAACATCTGGAGGCAGCTTGCACACATGTCAAGTACAGGTGGGTCCCGTGATACAGTGAGTCAAAATGGGCCACAGCGGACCAAAATCACGTCTGTTTTTTACCCTGTGTGGCCCAAGAGTTTGTATCCTCTCACCAGCAGAAGTTGGTCTAATCAAAGATATCATATTTTCTATCTATGAATAGCCAGTTGAATTCCCTGCGTAAGAAATTTTTTTTGGGTGGGGGGGGGACTTCCAATTGCGCACCCTACGCATATCATATATCGGAGTTGAGGCGCCGTAGATTGGCTATCCATTGTAAATCCTCAATAAAAACAAATACAACATTAAAAACAGAGCTCTGAAGAAATCTCACGAAATTACTAAAAGCAGCAATGTGCTTCAGTCTCTCTGCAGATTTCAAATGGGGCAGATCTACGCTCAGCAATTCTCCACCTTTCAGTTGTTTATGGCAATCATGAGCCGACGGCAAACATTTAACAAAGTCGGCGGAACACGGACTAAAAACATCCTTTTGAGGAAAGTGTTGTAGCATTCGATGAGTATACACTTGCAATCTTTTTGCAGATATCAACTACAGAACAGGGTTGGATGGATATTTATTTATTTATTTATTTATTTAATTTATTTATACCCCGCTCCTCCTGCAGGTAGCTTGGGGGGGCTAACAAAAATTGTAATGGCTAAAGAAATTGTAACATGATCGTTATCAAACCACAGGTAATCTACCAACCTCGTTTATTTGCTCTTTTAGTTCAAATGGAGAGACTAAAAAAAGAATGTTTATATTTTAGTTTCTCTGTTGTATTTTATGACATTATTATTTATGATAACATATTTGTAATGAGAGGTGGTAAAGCGCAGCGAATGAGGTGCTAGGTTTAAACATGGGAGCCCAGCGTTCAAATTCCCATCTTCGCCATGAGCTCACTGGGTAGCCTTGGGCATGTCACATGCTCTCAGGTTCTGTTCCCCATCTGTAAAATGGGAGTGTATGCATGCCTGTCTCTCCCCATGCTCCCCTCCCCCTGTTCTATCCTAGATGGTAAGACCCTCCGAGCAGGGGCCTGTCTCCAAAATCATAACTGTACAGCACTGGGCACATTGTTGGTGTGATATATCATAATAATAACAACTTGTATTTTCAGTTATTGGTTGTCAAAAGCCATAAATCAGTGATGATGATGATGATGATGATGATGATATGTAAATATAATAATTTTCAAAACCGAGAAAGTAACAAAGACAGGAACACACGTGAAATATCGATTGGGATTGTGACCCCATCCTTAGATAATGCAACCTGTTTGGGGTTTTGACCTGCAGTTTGGGATCCCTTGATATAAAGACTAGTATTAGAGTTTTTAGGAGAACCCCTTCTATTGAATGGTTCAACGCTTACTTCATCCACAGTAAATCCATTTGGAGCAGATCATCAAAGTTATGACCACACTGGGAATTAGGTATTCATGCAACTCCAAAGTGTTCGTAGTTCTGAAAAATGCTGCTCTCTTGGTTTTCATAAACCAACTGCTGGTTGCTCTTTGAGTCAACGCTCACTGTTCTGACTTGAAACGCTTTAAAACTAGACTATGCAGAAGAAAAATGCTAAATTTAACTTACCGTCTTAGTTTAATTTGGGCTTCCTCCTCCCTCCACAAGCATTTTCCGGCAAAGACCTAAAGTAACACCTGACCTACTTATTTTGCTAGGTTTTTAGCGGGTGGGTGAACTGCTGATGTTATAGATCTGGGAGTGACACTTCAGGAGGTGAGGGGGTTGCCGCCCAGGTAGTAAGCCAGAAGTCCTCCTTGCTGGCAGATTTGAGTTCCCATCACTCTGCTAGTTCACGAAACATTAGGAATGACTCAGCAGAGGATCTTCCGTGCTCCCCTGTGCGGACAGTGCCCCCTTTAAATTCGCACGGACCCCCAGAGGTTTTAGCTTCTGTGCGTCTGCGTAGTTTGATAGTCCATAAGATTGTGCCTTCACTGAATATGGCCTAGACCTTGGCTAGACTAAAATTGGATCAGAAGGGGTTGAAACTTTTTAATGCATCAAAAGATTTGATCTCTTGTTCATGCTCTGGTCATCTCTCGCCTCGATTACTGTAACCTCCTTCTTTCTGGCCTTCCCCGGTCTCACCTTTCTCCCCTCATCTCCGTCCAAAACTCTGCTGCCAGGGTCATCTACCTCGCCTGTCTCTTCGACCATGTGCAGCCCCTCCTCTCTTCGCTTCACTGGCTTCCCCTTCCTGAACGAATCCTGCACACGCTCCTAGTCTTCACCTATAAAGCTCTTCACAACCTTGCTCCCCCCTACCTCTCTGCACTTATCGCCCTCCATACTCCAGCCCGTGCACTTCGCTCCTCCTCTGTCCCTTCTCTCACCCTTCCATGCCTTCCCTGCTCCCCTAAGCGCCTTCGTCCCTTCTCACTTGCTGCCCCCCATGCCTGGAACTCCCTCCCTGTCCACATCCGCCTTGCCCCCTCCCTTCATACCTTCAAATCTCTCCTTAAAACTCACCTCTTTCGCTCTGCTCTGTCTGACTCTTTATCCTGCTGAGCCACTATTTCCTATACCTACGGTCTGTTTACCCTTATCCTTGCCACATGGACCTGCCTGCTGTCATTCTCATCGTAACCAAGCCAAGTACGTGCACCTGAGACCTCGCATCTTCATGAATGTTAGACCCCTTGTCTCTCCCTCTGTTCCCCTTCCTATGTCTCTCCCCCAGCTCCTGTCTCTCAGATTGTAAGCCCTAGGGGCAGGGACCGTGTCTATTTTATTACTTTGTAAAGTGCCAGGTACACTGCTGGCACTATATAAATGTTTGTTAATAAAATAAAATAATAATAATAATAATAATAATAATTTAGATGGGTCATCCCACCTGGCTTCTTCTCTGCTAGCAGTACAAGAGCAGGATCAGCTGGAGAAGACTCAGTTCTCTGCTGAGTTTTTCTCAACTGCTGACCCAAGGGTCAAGCTGAGGTGTCTACCATGAGTGGTATGGCTTGCTATCTCCTGACAGACCCGACTTTCCCTTCAAATATTAATGAGTCCCCTGTCCCAGAGGTGCTTTTGGGAGAGAATATGTCAGATTTACCCAATGACCAAAATTGAGTGATTTTCTCAGGTACTCTTTCCCAACTGGAAGAACTACCCAGTTCTCGCTGACTGGGTGCAGCATCTAATTTATAGCGCAGACTTCTTTGCTGGAACATATCGGGGTGGATGAATAAAAGAGAGGATCCCGATTTTATTGAGTTCATTCATCAATTTGATTTAATTCTTCTCCAAGAGAGTGGCAAGTTAACCACTTATCAATGGCCGGGTTTCATTGTTTTTCTTCTGGGGCTACTTCCTCCAAAGGCAAAGGGAGGCCGAGTGGTGGTTTGACCCTTTTGATCTCTTTGACTTGTGCTATTAAGGTTGGGGACCTAGAGGGATGTCATCGTTTAGTAGCTTCTTGACTAATCAAATTTGAGGAGGGTTTAGATTTGATTTTAGTCAATGTATTTGTTCCTCCTGAGACTTCCCCTTATTATCAATCCTCACTATGGCAGAAGCTGGAGAGCCTACTGTTTGCTTTATCTGAAAGTCACCTGGGGGTGGGCCTCATTGTGGCTGGTGATTTTAAGGTAAAGAGATAGCTGCTGAGGCTATGTTCCTGGGGGACCTGCCAAGGCTTTTTCTGACCTGTGGTAGGGCCTCCAAAGACAAGTCTTCTAATGTTTTAGGGGCTGAATTAGAATCCTTGGTTGAGTCCACGGGCCTAACCATATTGACTGGTAATATGCCAGGGGACGAGTTCGGAGAATACACCTTTATTGGGATTAACGGGATGAGTATTATTGACTATATTTTGTAGGGATGGGACACCGGGGAGAATACCAGATACCAGATTTACCAGTATCGGATCTCCCCGGTATTGGATTTACCAGTATCGGATCTCTCTGGTATCAGATTTACCGGTATCGGCATACCGGATTTTTAACATTGGCCGCTTTACCGTTTTTTTTACATTGCGGCCATTCACTTCAATGGCCGCAATGTAAAAAACCCGGTAAAGTGGCCAATGTTAAAAATCTGGTATGTCGATACTGGTGATTATCGAATTATCGTATTCATCTGATATACCTGATTATCTGGTGTATTGGATTTATCCGATACCAATATTCCCACCTGTAATATTTTGATTTTTGACTCAGCTCTGTCCCTTATTTTTGATTTTTGTGTGCAATCCTCTTCTCTCTCAGAACATCAACCTATGGTCCTTACTTTGAATTTTAGCTCAGTTTTCCTGCAATCCGGGGATTTTTGATATGTTTGTCAGCTTGGGTAGCGTTATTGAACATAGAGCCACATGGACAGCCCCATTGAGTGCTTCCTTATCTCAATTACTGGAATCAGAACAGATTCTAGAGAATAAGGTGGCAATCTTGTCTTGGGTGAATTCTTCTGTAGATACGTTCCAGGTGGTCGTTGAATTATTGCTTCCTTATTTGGTCATTTCATCTAATAGTGTACCTCATAGGAGGGTCCCTAAGCATGCATGGTATGATAGGAGTGCAGAAAGGCTATACGGGTTCTTAGGAGACAGGTTCGCCTTTTGAAGGGCAGCAATGTTACTATAGACCCACACGTGTATTTTAAAACCAGAAGAGAATATAAAATTGTGATTCAAAAGAAAAAGCAAGCTTTTGTGGAAGAGACTTGGAGGAAGTTAGCACAGGCAGCTAAGGATAATAATTCCACACTATTTTGGAAGATCATTAGACAGACAGGGGGATTGGTTACCCCCTCGGTAGAAGCCTGTATTGCCCTGATAGATGGGAATTACATTTTAAAGTTCTTTTTTCAGAGCCCTCTCCTTATTGAGAGTTAGATTTGGCCTCCATGGACTGTTTTCCGCATTGGACCCTGGTGACAGCAGATGAGATGGAAATATTTATTGAGCAGTTGAAAGTTAAACCCAATAAAGCACTGGGTCCTGATTTTATTCCACCAGAATTACTGAGAGCCAATGGGTATTTTCAGACATTATGGTACCACACTCAACCATGGTGAATCCCCCGTGGTGGTGGATGGACCCATGTTTGCACACCGCCAGATGTTCACCACGGTGAACCACTGGCAGCGAGCAAAATAACCATGCTTTCAAGGATGGTCCGGCCACCATCTCTGAAAGCGTGGTCAAAGTGATTCCCGCCGGGGGTGAATTCCCGGCGGGAATCACTTTTTGCCCCAACAGACGTGATGTTACCATGCTCAACCACGGTGGGATTCACCGTGGTTGAGCATGGTAACGTCTCGTCTGGCCCCTGACCACGGCCCGGAATTGGCGCCATGCTTGCTGCCAATTCCAGGCCATGGTCAATACCCCGGGGGGTGGGCAGGTGCCGCGGTCACATTGGCCGCTACACCCGTTTGTCTCCCGGAGGGTGGGTGGCCTCGGGAGCGGGGGGGCGGGGCTGTGCGACTGCACATTGCGCCACGCAGTCCCTCACCCTCCCTGATTCCCCGGCAGAATCTGCCGGCTTGTCTGTTGACGTGACGGGGCCAATAGGGCCCCCGTCATGTCTGAAATCACCCAATGTCTCTTGGTGGGCTCCGGTACTGGCAGCTCTTTTTACATCACTCAATAACTCTGTAACTTTTCCCTCCACTTAGTCCCGTAGTATATTAGTTCCAATCTTTAAGAAGAGGGATCCCGTTGACCTGTCTAACTATAGACCTATTAGTCTTTTATCGGTTATTGGGACATTATATACTAAATTCCTATTACAAAAGTTAACATATTGGGTCATTCAGGAGGAGATCCTTGGCCCAGAACAGGCAGGATTTCAGAAGGGAAGGTCTACATTAGACCATAGCTTTGTTCTCAATCAGCTCATAACAAAATATGGCCCTTTTCCACACGGACACTCTAACACTGATAAAATGGGTGTTACATTTTATTATACATGTTGCAGGGTTGCAGGTGTGCTCTATGGGTGCCCTGCAACATGTATAATAAAATGTAACACCCATTTTATCAGTGTTAGAGTGTCTGTGTGAAAAGGGCCTATGTCCATGCTATGCCCAATTCTAAGGTGAGCTTGTACCTTTGTTTTATTAACTTAAAGGCTGCCTTCGACATGATCAATAGAGCTCATCTTTGGTTTAAACTCTTCCAACTTAATATTGATCCCAGGCTGCTCTTTCTCATTCTAATCCACCAAGGGGCTTCTCTTCAAGTTCAGTTAAATCGGCAGGGATCTCTCTCTTCCCTGATACCTACGATGAAGGGGGTGCACCAAGGATGTTTATTAGTGCCATTACTTTTTAACATTTATATTCATGGGGTAGTCGATATCCTGAGAGCCCCTGATTTCCATCCGGTAACTTTGGGTACTAAATCAGTTTCAGTCCTATTATATAAAGACAACACAGTCCTTATGGTTCATACCCAAGTTGGACTAAGGTGCTTAATGACCCAGTTTGCCTTGCAATTGTGAGAATGAATATCTTATTATTTATTATTATTATTATTATTATTATTATTATTAGCAAGCATTTATATAGCACCAGCACTGTACCTGGCACTTTACAAAGTAATGGCATACACACAGTCCTTGCCCTAGGGCTTACAGTCTGAGAGACAAAGGGTATTTTCAGACGTTACGAGATCACAGTCAACTACGGTCAATTCCCAGTGGTGGCTGTGATCGTGGCACGTCTGTGGGGGGAATGGATGTTCCCCCCCAGATGTTACCACGGCGTGGAATCACAGTCACCACGCGAACGGCCGAAGCGGCGGGACCAGAGGCCGTCGCATGTTGAATGTGATTCCACACCGGGGTGAACCCCGCCGTCACGTCTGGTTGGGCGCCACGGTCCGGGATCACTGGCAGGATCCCGGGCCGTGGCGAATTCGGCCAGATGCTGCGGCTGCATTGGCCCCGCCGCCCGCCCGTCTCCCCAGACGGCGGGCGGCGGGGAGCGTGGAGGGGGCGGGGCC
>QEPC01009864.1:406116-421971 GCA_003113815.1 Sphenodon punctatus | reverse complement strand
GTGATTTTTAATCCCCCACTTATATATTTATTTATGACTGCACATAGCTCTGTTTTATTGATATATTTTATATTTGTATTTTAAAATGTTTTAAAATTATTTTTATTGTTGTAAACCGCCCCGAGCTGCTTCGCAGGATGGGGCGGTATAAAAATCTACGAAATAAATAAATATAAATAAACCATAACTCAAATGGGCAGAGACGCAAGGACCCGTTTTCAGTTGCGGGTAATTGTCAGGTACAGACAGGACTAGCTGAAAACACAAATAATATCCCCAAATTCTAGACCCGCTCCTCAATTCTTCTCTAGAGCGCGGACAAACTTGTACCAGAGTTTAGCTTAGTTAAAGTGATGTGTTTATTATAAACTGGTTGGGCTAAACTTGCAGAAGCTTTGCGTGTGAATTCTCTGATAGCACCAGTTTGAACAAGGTATGGCTTACACCACGTTTACCGTCAGTCTAAGTTTAAAACAGGGTGGGGAATCTTAGGTCCAAGAACCGAATGTCGCATTTTTAATTAGCCCCTTTCCCATGCCTGGATCTGGCACCCTGGATCCAGTTCCTATCCCCAAACGCTGAAAGGCTGAACTCAGGGGAAGGAACCAAAAATGAGGGTATGCCCACAAGGAGAGGGGACAGATCCATATCACAGATCCTCCTCTTCCCGAGTGCACCCCTAAAGCATCCCCACCCTCAACTTCTATGTGGCCCTCGGAGCTTGTACTAACTTTCTAAGTGGCCCCCAGGAGGGAAAAGCTTCCCCACCCCTGCTTTAAACTGATATAAGAGTACTGGAAGTCAGTGCGGTACCAGTTTTGCTAAATCTGTGCTTTAAGGGGAACAAAATTTAAACCTGTGACATTTTTGTGTGTGGGACAGTGGTTCTCTAATTTTTTAGACCAAAGGTGGGGAACCATTTTTACTTTTATTTTGTGTCTTGGGGCAACATGAGCAATGTTCTGTACAGCGCCAGGTACATAGCTGCTGCTATATAAATGTTAATAATAATAATAATAATAATAATAATGGATTGTAAGCTCTCGGGCAGGGACCGTGTCTACCTTATTCTTTGTAAAGCGCCAGGTACATCGCTGGCACTATATAAATGTTTATAATAAAATATAATAATAATCAATAATTAATAATCAATGATCAATAATTAATAATCAATAATAGATAATTAATGACCAATAAGCAATAATTAATATGTAATAACCAATAATCAACAAGTAACAACTAATAATAAAATAATAATAATCAAAAATTAATAATTAATAATTAACAATTAACAATTAATAACTAATAATTAGTAATTAGTAATTAATAATCAATAATTAATAATTAATAATTGCTACTCGATAATTGACATCTAATAATTAATAATTAATAATTAATAGTCGCTTTGGAGCCACATCAAAACATAGAGAGAAGCTGACCTGCACTGCACCCTCCCCACGCCCCTGAAATTCTCTATTTCATATTTGTGCTTAATCCATAGAGCATGTGAGTTACAGCAATCCCAAAACCGGAGCAGCATCTGAGAGAGACAGCGATGAGGAGAAATTTGCAAGGAAGGGGGAAGGAGTTGCAGGGTGTGGGATTCAGAAAGATATGGGGGTGGTCACAAGATGCAGGGAAAGCAAGCTGAGACTGTGCATGGTTGGGGGGTGCTGGGGGACAGCGAACAGGACGGGAGGTTCTGGGCCATGGATTTATCCCACTTGGCCCTTGGGGTAAGGAAGGATAACAAATTTAAATAAATAAATAAATAAGCTTTAGTTGCCTACCCCCCGAGCACACTCCTTCAACACTTGAGGGTAGGGGCTGTGGGCCAGATCTAAGAATTGGAAATGGCATCAAATAAAAAAACGGTACAGGTAGAGATTAAATGAGTACTTGCCTCCCAAAATGGATATACCTGATGAATTTCCGGTACCCGAATCGGGTTGCAATTCGGTACTAATTGGGACCCGATGGCAACCTGATTCTGGAACTTGATCTACCAGAATGTCAACTTCCATTACCGCTAGTTCAACGTCCGGTACCGATAGTTCGACTTCCGGCAACTATTTATTGGTTTTCCATCCTGAAAAGTCAACTTCTGGTCCTGAAGAACCAACTTCCAGGCCCAGATTTTTAAATTTTCATCCCAATCTTTTGTTTTTTTCACCCAATATATCGATCAGTAATTGGAAAATTAAAAAATTGATACCTGAAGTTACTGACTTTTGGGGTTTCTGGGTATGCAATCAGTACCCAGGTAATGTTATTTTTATTTATTTATTTATTTATTTATGAACTTTTACGCCGCCCCTCCTGCCATGCAGCTCAGGGCGGCTTCCAGCAACTTTTAAAATACAATAAAAACAATTTAAAATAACAATAAATATTATAAAAATAATTAATTACAGGGCTAAACACACCTCTAAAAGCCAAAAATAGGTGGGGGAACTAAAAAACCCCCCACCCTACTCACCCTCCCTCCCAAAGGCCTGGGCGAACAGCCAGGTCTTACACAGACGCGGCCCTACCACCGAGAATGCCCTCTCCATCGTGGTCCCCCGCTTAACACGGGGGACCTCCAGGAAGGCACCCCCGGCGGAAGGGAGCCATGCGGACGGTGCAGAGGTTCCCTGTCCCAGGGCAGGGTGGGAGACAGCAGGAGGCACTCAACAGACGTACCTGGCCTGGAGCAGTCTTGGGTCCACACCCGGCAGCTTGGGAACAGATGTGCAGGTGTTTTCCTGGACACCCATCATGGGCTATAATGGGCCTCCATCACATCTGTTTTCACCCATTGATTTAAAAAAATTATGAAATGGGAAGTGGAAGAAATCATAGAATTTTCCATTTCCATTTCTATTTTAATTTATACCCCGCACTCTCTCCAACGGACTCGAGGCGGCTTACAACAAAAGCAAAAATACAATACAGTACTGGGTACTTTCCACGCAGGGGACCCAGAAGCACAACAATCTAACATAATATACAATTTACCTTTTTCAAAAATACAGAAAAATTTCAAACAATCACAATAAAAATCCTCCCCCCTCACTTAGCTAATATCCCAATCTGTCACCTCCTCCATAATAACGGGGTAAGTCCCACAAACTGTCACTCCTTCCCCTGCTGCCACCAGGAAAAACCTTACCACCTCCACCCTCCTCTCACCAGGGGGAGGTGATTCCACCAACTTTAAATCAGAAATCATACGAAGGTGACAAACTTCCACAGCCTCCACTCCCGCCCCTGACCATACAGAACTACAGGAAAACAATTCCCCCCTCACATCACCTCCTACACAGCTTAACATTCCTCTCCTCAACCCGCCCCTACTCCCATCGACAGATAAATTACGGGATGGTACTACCAACTGTCTCCTTTCCACTAATCCCCTTCCTCGTAATACCCCTCTCTCTTTCCTCAAGCCACTTTCCCCCCCCCCCACTTCACAAGACTGCCCCACAGTGGGAACTCGATGACAAGAAGCCCCCTGCATACCTAAATCAAAAGTAACCCACATTCAAAAGAATGTTGGGTTTGGAGGGGATTTCAAGGGTCATCTAGTCATAGGTCGTTTTTACACGGACGGCCCCACCCACCGCTGGTGTTCCGGCGGGTGCGCGGTGGGGGGCGTCCATGTCAACGAGCCGGCGGTGGGTGGGGGGAATGGGTGTGCACCAGGTGTCCACCCGTGAAAACACCACGGGCGGTTGGTGCTTGTGCGTGCATGCTCCCAGAGCGCACCCACCATCTCCACCGCATCACCCACCGATCTCCACCCACGGGCTCATCTGGAAAACTGGGGGAGGCCCTGTAGGTGGAGATCAGTGTGTGCCCATTCACACAGACCCTCTAACACTGATCAAATGGGTGTTGCATTCATTATACATGTTTCAGGGCACCCATAGAGCACACCTGTGGCCCTGCAACATGTATAATAAAATGTAACACCCATTTGATCAGTGTTAGAGGGTCTGTGTGAAAAGGGCCATAGAGACTTTTCACGCGGCGCTGCCGGGTGAGGCGATCGGTGTGCGCCGGCGGTGGATGGAGGTGGGGGTGCTCCCTTTCGCACAGGCGCACACCCATCTCCACCCATGGATCCACCTCCGTTTTGTTGGCTGAGTGGGTGGAGGTGGGTGTACGCCGGGAGTACGCATGCAAACCCACACCCACCGCCCGTGGTGTTTCCATGGCTGCACACCCATCCCCCCACCTACTGTCACAGCGTGCACACAGATAGCGCCCCCCCACTCCACACACACTGCACACCCAGCGGGTGTGTAAAAAATGTCCATGTAAAAAAGGCCATAGAGTCCCAAGGCTGGTAGGTACCTCAGAGTGGCAAGTGGCGTGGGGTATAAATTTTAAAAATTAATTAAATAAATAAATAAATAAATAAGTAGTCCACTGCAGGACCTGCCACGCCCCAACCATCCAGACAAAGAAATCCCACCAACAGCTACAAGTCGAGACTGGGACCAGCCTAGTCTAACTAGGAAGCACCCCCTCCCCCAGTTACCAGAATATACCAGAGCCCCACATTTCTCTGAACAGGTCGGCTCCAAGCGCTTCCTGAACATTCATTGGTTTAGCCTCGCCACAACGCCACAAGGAATGGATGGTGTTACTTCCCTTGAGGGGCAGAGAAGTGAAGCAACGTGCCACAGGCTGCTCGCTGAGTCACTGTCAGAGTTGGGCATCGAACCCAAGTCGCAGCCCTCATTGCAGGCTGGGAGGGGCAGTTTCCCTTCGCATTGCAAGTGTTAATGCACAAATCCCACCGCGTAAAAGGTAGCGGCCCAGCGCTATTAAAAGGATTACAGCCCCACCAACTCCCATGAAACCAATCCAACATGTGAGGCTACAAGAATTCTTCTTGACACTAAAGAAATAAGAGGCTGCGGATGAAATCCTGAGCCCAGGTCAGATCCCAAAGCGTGCAAACTGCGGGCCCTTTTAGACAAGTGGGATTTCAAACCCGCGGCTCTTGGACACCAGCGCGGGGGCGGGCTTTAGACGCTCCTCCGGTCGCCCGGGCGCCATTAGAAACAGCGACGCGGGCAGCTCCCGGGTGTTTTGAGATGCGGCGCAGTAATGCCTCAATAATCGAGATCTGTACTACGCCGCATCTCCAAACACCCAGGAGTCGCCCGCGCCGCTGTTTCTAATGGTGCCCAGGCGACTTCCAGTTCATGGAGGAGCATCTAAAGCCTCCCCTGTGCAGGTGTCCAAGAGCCACGGGTTTAAAATCCCGCTTGTCTAAAAAGGCCCTGTGTGACTTCTCAGGGCCCCATGTACTGCCCGCCATATACATGGTGTGTGTGTGTGTCTATGAATAAACTTGAAATGACAACTCCCAACCTTGAAACCCCTCCTAAAAAACCTCTCTCTTCCATCAGGCTTTCCCTAAACTCTCACTTCCATAGACTGCTCACTGATGCTCCTTCTACTGTTCTGTGGGCCAGGGTCCCCTTCTCCCCTGTAACTAAACTAAGCATGTGCCCCTGTGACGTCTCAGCTTTGTGAAAGTCTCCCTGTCTCTCCTTGTGTTTCCCTCTCCCGTGCCCACCCTAGACAATAAGCCTCATCATTATTGGCGGAGCAGGGATCTGTCTTTAATTAATGATTGCTGGTGTTAATAATAAAGTAACAATAATAAAATAATAATTTATTATTAATAATTTATTATTAATTATTAGTATTATTATTGTTAATAATAATAATAATTTATTATTACACACTGTCATAAAATATGGGCCCACACTGCCTCAATACAAGGAGCCACAGTCTGTAGAGGGCCCACAGAGATCCAGGATGTGGTCCCCAACTCATGAGTAAACTTAAAATAACAAAATACGAAATGTCTGCAAAGTTGGGAGCCCAAGCCCATAACAGGGCTGTCACATTTAATTTTGCACCAAAAGTTAACTGAGGTAGCCATTTCCTTTTTCTAGTGAATGAGTCAGTTGATGTGCGTCTGTCAAACAATTGCTATGTTAGGAAAGGGCCCACGCCGCCAGTTTCCATGGGGCCCCAACTTCCCTGGGTCCAACACGGCCTCAACCCATGGAAGGGGTCAATGGCTCAGCTCCTGTTGGCATTAATACTGGAGAATTACACGCTGAGGGAGCTGAGCCATCGACTTCAAGGAGGACAGTGTTGACTGTTGAGTCAAACAAGGAGATGCTAATGGCTACTTGTGGAGAAGATGCCAGGGGTCTGGGTGGGGGGACCTCTAGGCATAAGGCAACAAAACCCAATTTTCTAGTGCTCCACCGGTTTCATCCACAATTCAAATTTACCCATGATGATCTGCTTTGCCTGGTGAAGCCTTGCATGGAGAGGATAAAGGGAAAACAAAATGGTGGAAAAGGAAGGAAATATTATTCTCCTGGAAGCCAGCAAGGTAGCCTCGCCTTTGAAATGGAAGCTGCTTTCTCACAGTGTCATGTGTCCATCGGAACATGAGGGAGGCTTTTGGCTTTGGTTAATGGTCCTGTAGGTTTGGCTCCCTCTTTCACTGGGTTGCTAGAGCAACTCTGGCTTGCCGCCTAAGAGCCTAATCCTCCATCTTTCATAAAGCTTCTGGATCGGGAAGGTGGTGAGCAAGGTTGGAATGACCCTGGGTGCTGCGAATGGAGAGATGCAGCTGCATCAGGGAGCATGGACCTAGTGCATCTGTATATCACCGGACACCTTTGGGATCCGGTCTTTACTTCACACACACAGCAAAGCAGTTTAAAAAATTCTCCATAGAGGAACTTTTTTAGAGCCAGTCCTGACCCCAAATTATTACAGGCCCTTAATGTGTAAATAAATTCCCCAACAGCCCAGCTGACAAGTTTCCTTAAGAGTATAATTAATTAATCAGCGATCCCACTAAATACAGAGACAATAAATAACGCTAACTTTGCTAATAATGACCACCCAGCTAATTACAACAAGCGATTAAAAGATTATCCTCAGACTAGACACGGTTAATTAAATAAGCGAAGTTCAGACACTTACCTTGGAGTTTCCTTTGAGTGGTTTTACAGCATCACCCTTTAAATCCTGGGAGTCATCCCAAATGAAAAATCCTTTCCAGGGCGTGGGCTTAACAACATTAAGCCTTTCTTGATAACTTTTAATCCTTAAGAGACACAGATGCGAAGAGAAAGGCTCTTAATTCTTCTTGTCTCTGTCAGTTGAGTGCTGTTAGTGGGTTTCCTGTCGACAACAGCTGAATGATCAATCTTTTCTGCTTGCTGCATGTAGAGTCATTAGGGGCTGCTGGTGGAACGGTCACACCGTTAATTCAGAGCTAATGTTAGAACCGTGATCACCTAAAGCGGAGCTGCTACCCGCATAGCTTCTGTAGGCTATAAAAAGCAACATTTGGTTTTGAGCGTGGACCAATTCCCCTTTTGCTTACTTGGGTGCAAATTGGTTGCATCTTCACTGAATTTACTCTAGCGTCAATGAGGAGAGAATCTGGCCTTGATGTTTATCAGTTTAGGAAAATTGAGAAGTTCAGAACAACAACTGCTATTTCTGTTATTATTCTTATACTGGGCCCCTATGTTATGCACATGTTGCTATAGTGTTAGTTTATTCCAAGGCCCCCTGTGCTGGGTGTCTCCTCCACGTTCGCTACCCATGGGTAATATCTGCCTTTTCAGGTAAGTCGTTTTTACATGGACGGGGGGGACGTGTTTTGGCGCGGCGGGCGTAGGTGGGTGTGTGCCAGTTCACACGGACACCCACCCACCTCCACCTACCCACACCCACCTCCACCCACGGAGCATTCTCCATTCTGTTGAAGGGCTCCATGGGTGGCGGTGGGTAGGTGTGCGGCAGGAGCACGCACGCACAAAGACCCACTGCCTGTGGTGTTTACATGGGCGCACACCCATCCCCCCACCCTTGTATACATGGACTGCCCCCCCCCCCGCCGCACACCTGCCCGAACACCGAGCGGCCGGGGGGGAGGGCGTCCATGTAAAAATGACCATAGTCTATCAGGTGCACATTGGGGTCACATTGGAATAATGAGTTTGTCGGAGAAAAAAGGTGGCAAAGAGTAGCAAGGATTTTGCAGCACTTAATGGGGTGGGGGAATAATGTACAAAAACCGTACCAAGTTATACCAGTCCTAAAGCAGCGCTGACTACATTTTAATTCATGCTGTGACTTTATTCTTCTCCAGTTGTTCAGCAGCTTGCTGTGGAGATAGTCAACTTCTCCAATGGATGGGGTAGCGGAAAATATCGGGAGGAGGGTGGGGAGATGCCCATTAACTCTTGGCAGTATCTCTTGTTGGGTTCACCCTCCATGAACTCATCCAGTCATTTGCCATTAATTATGATTTATTTATTATTGTTTGTCATACAATACATATATACAACATGGATTTGGCCACTCTCATCCATGTCTTCATTGTCTCTAGGCTGGACTAGTGCAATGCGCTCTACGTGGGGCTGCCCTTGAAGACTGCTTGGGGGCTGCAGCTGGTGCAGAATGTGATGGCCCACCTCTTGATGGTGGTGGGGGGTTGCTGGGAGCACACTACACCAGAGAGTCTGCACTGGCTGCTGATATCATTCCGGGCACAATTCAAGGTGCCGGTATTGACCAATAAAGCCCTAAATGGCTTGGACCCTACATATCCGAAGGATTGGCTGTCTCCTTATGTCCCTTGTGGCCCTTAAAACCTGCTGAGTGCGCCCTCGAGGGTTCCATCCTTGACCCAGTTTCATATGACTCAGGCTCACAGAGAGACATTGGGTGATTTCAGATGTGACGGGCCTGGCGAGCCTAGGGGCGGAGCCAGGGCAACTGTAGGTGGAGCCAGGGCAATGGTAGGCGGAGCCAGGGCAATGGTAGGCGGAGCCAGGGCAACGGTAGGCGGAGCCAGGGCAACTGTAGGTGGCATAACCCAACAGCAAGGAGTTCCCAGGATTAACATTGGATGGACATTACATTACTTAATCCAGCAATTTCAGTTAGGCAGGTTATAGTCACCTCCTCTGCCAGGTTTAAAAAGCAGGCAGACAACCTTAAACCTCACTTACAAGCAGTTTTAGCAACAATCCACAGGACACAAAGCTTTTCCCAGGGCCCTATCATCATGCACAGATATATAAAAACCAGAAAACCACACATAAACCAAACCATTCCCACAAGCCTCCAAAGGCATCTCCAGCAGCCAAATGCCTGTGCAAACACACAGGTCTTTTAAAATAATTTGGCCAGTTTCAGGGATGCATTGCCACCAAATCAGACACATCCAGACCAGCATCCCTAGTAGCTTCACCAACAAACTGCCTGTTCAAGCACACAGGCCTCTTTTTAAAAAAACAGTTTGGCCCTTTTCGGGGCTGCCTTCCCACCAAAGCAGGCTCCGAGTCAGACCAGCGTCCCCAGCAGCCACACCTTATGCCCGGCAGTCAAATGCCTGTCCACACAAACTACTTTCCAGCAGCAGGGAGCAGCAGTGAAACAGCGAAGGGACCATTTAAAAAAAAGAGTAGCCACAATGACCAGGGGAACCACAAATTTACAAAATGGCCTCTCTACTCATGCTGGGAGAGGAGAAGGAAACCAGCAATGCATCATTGATGCATTGCTGCTGCTTTCCTTCTCCCCTCCCAAGCATGAGTAGAGAGGCCATTTTGTCATCATGCAAACACAGAGCAAGCACCCCTCCCCCTCCATCCATCCCCAGTCTGTCCCTCCCCAGACTGTCCCCCCCATCCATACCCAGTCTGGGCAAGAGTATCCAAAGCAGAAGAGAGTGCAGTCTTGTAAAAGAAAAGTGATTCATCAACAGACTCCAATGAGGTTGTGGGGGAAAGGAGATAATAGTAGAGGGGTCGGTAGCCTGTTTTTTTCTAAAGTTGGTGGTGGTTGGACGAGGTTGTGGGGGAGAGAGTGGTTAAGTGTAAAAGTTAACAGATGATGGTCAGAGAGGGGAAGAACAGAGATGGAGAGGCCTGAGAGTGAGCAGTTGGATGAAAAGACCAGCTGAAGGCCATGGTCATGCTGATGAGAAAGGGACGTGGAACATAGTTGAAGGTCAAATGAGGAGGTTAGGGCAAGAGGTTTGGAGGCGTGGGAAACAGAGGAGTCACTGACATGTTGGTATTGATCTATAAAGCCCTGCACGGTCTGGGCCCCTCATACCTCAGGGACCGCCTCACCCTCCGTGCCTCAAAGCGAACCCTTCGGTCCACTGGGGGCGCCTTCTTGGAGGTTCCCTGGGTGAAATGGGGGGCTACAAGGGAGAGGGCGTTCTCAGTGGCCGGGCCGCAACTTTGGAACTCCCTCCCGGAGGAAGTCCGCCTGACCCCAGGTCTGCTGGCGTTTTGTCGAGCCTGCAAGACCTGGCTGTTCGCACAGGCCTTCGGAGGGGAGGGTTGGGTAGTTGTGGGTATGGGGGATGTGGAAGGGTGGATATGGGGACTGTTTTTAAATTTTTTGATGATGTTGTTTTTTACATATTGTTTTATGAATTTTATTGTTATTGTAAGCCACCCTGAGATGCTGTAGGCATGAGGGGGCGGCTAAAAAATATTTATAAATAAATGAATAAATAAATAAAACATGGACATTAAAATCCTCCAAACAAAGGGCTGGGCAAGAAGGGGCAAGAAAGAAGGAAAGCTAGGAATCATGAGGTAAAAACCGATATGATGGTGGCCTGCTTGGGCCCTTGAACCACCAGCGTATCTGTTCTGACACTGCCAGATGTTGGCCCATTTCTATCCTGGGCCGTGTTGGTGGCAAGCTTGGGATGTGACCTCAGAAAATCTCCAAGGTCACAGCCTGGGCTAAAGCCCACCCAACTGGGCCAAAGTGAGCTAGCATGTCTATGTGTTTGCGACATACCTGCCCTGGGCCAGGGGTCACCATGGCCAGAGGTCATAGCTGTGCCTCGTTGGCACCATGGCTGTCCATCATGGCGGGGGAAAGACTGCATGGGCGGGGTCAGCCACCCACATGTTTGTTGTGCTCCCAGCCCTACCCAGATCCTATGGCCAGTGGGACGGTTCCCCGGCCACATGCACTTCACTCTAGTGCCCTGGCCTGACCCAGGTCTTGTTGCCCACGATTTTCCACTCCGGAGCAGCCAGGGGAATGGTCCTTCCAGCTGCACGTCTGTTTTTACCCATCATTGAGTAAAGAGGAAGGGTCTCTAAATGACAGCTATCCAGGGAAGGAGGGGGTGTAATGGTCTGTATATAAGAGAGACTCACACAGACTCAAGGATAACTCAAACCAAACTGAGTTTATTCCCAGGCAGCCTTCCAAGATGGCTGCTTCACTTTGACTGGGGCCTGTCCCCAGCCAGCCCAAACCAGTTGTGTTATGCTAGCCTTAAAGGACCAGCTCCCCACAGAGGGGTGACCTTGAAGGAGGGGAAGGAATGGGAGGGAGGAGTTAAGAGGGGTGGAAGGAAACCTACAGGAGGGGGAGAGAAGCAGCCCAATTCCCGAATGCCGCCACCATGGCCCACAGAGTGAGGTGGGTGGAAGAAGAGATAGATAATCTGCATGACCAAGAACGACAGCTGAAGCAGAGTCCTGAGGTAAAAGCTAGGGATGGGCGAACAGAATGGAGTTCGGAAATTTGGTTCGGTTCAGTTCGGTTTGAAATTCGAGTTCGGTTCGGAAGTTCAGTTTGGTCAACTGAACAGACCGAGATTGGTCGAATTCCGAACTTCCGAACCAAGTTCGGCAATTCAAAACCAGGTTTTTCGGTGTGTGTGTTGCCACTAGGGATGGGCGAACAGAACGGAGCTCGGAAATTCGGTTTTAAATTCGAGTTCGGTTCGGAAGTTCGGTTCGGTTGACCAAACAGACTGAGTTTGATCCGAACTCTGAACCACATTCGCCCATCCCTAGTGAAAGCCATGTCTCAGTCAGAGCAAGAAGATGGAGGGAGCGAGAGATAAAGAAGCCATGAATGAAGGCAAGCTTGTTAGAGATAGAGTGAGCGTTCCATAGAGAGCAGGAGAAAGGGAGAGGCGAGGGACAGAGAAGGGGAAGGTCGGAGGGGTCATAGGTGGATGGATGGGGGACCGGGTGAAAAGTGTCCCAGGGTTCCGGGATTAGGATGGATATCTCCAGCCATTAGGAGAACGAGGAGGAGGAGGGTGCGCAGGAGGGGAGGGGAGGGGAGGGGCGTGACTGACAATGACAACAAGGGGAAGTTACTCTAAGAGAGAACGGTGGTGAATCAGAGGCGTAGCTAACACAGGGACAGGAGAGACATTGGTTCCAGGGGCCCAAGATGCAGGACAATCGGGCGGAGACTGAACTGAGTGGAAGCGGAAGCGCCTGGAGCAGGCAGCGCACATGGGATCCCTCTGGCGGGTGGCACAGGATGGAGCA
Organism: Sphenodon punctatus; assembly: GCA_003113815.1. Classification (NCBI taxonomy): domain Eukaryota; kingdom Metazoa; phylum Chordata; class Lepidosauria; order Sphenodontia; family Sphenodontidae; genus Sphenodon; species Sphenodon punctatus. The sequence goes on along the minus strand of QEPC01009864.1, from coordinate 409,588 downwards.
GGCACTGGCGGCGGCACGAGGCAGACAATACAGGCCTCAGGCGCAGCAAGCGGAGGGAGGGAGGGAGGGAGAGGTGCTGGGGAGGAGGAAGGAGGGGAGGAAATGGGACAGGAGAGAGGAGGGGGATGGGGTGGGGAGAGTCCATTTTTTGTCCCTGGGCAATCTCCCCAGGTTCTTGTTACTGATTATTATGAAACAGGGGTATGCATTGGAAAGCGTACTGAAAATCATCCCGCGCATCATTTAAGCAAACGAACTGGTCCCGAAAGCTTTGAAGAGGAGCTGTGATCATTGCAAGCTTCTGAGAAGACGCATCAGTCATGCCCAGAAAACTGTGATATTGAACCCAGGCAGAGTAATCATCACGATCCTGAGCACCGCAGTCCCTGCGTAACGCCGTGTGGCTGCTTGGCTAAACATGCCCCCCAGCTGTTACTAAAAGCTCCATTCACTATGGGGTGATGATGATGATGATGATGATGATGATGACGATTGACGACGACACCGATGCTTTAAAAAAATTATATTTCAGTGAGCAAGGAGTATTCTTTGAAATAGCACCCACAAGGATAAAAAAATTCTCTAAGCCTCCCCAGTCCAAATAATAATTATTACTATGAGTAATAGTAACAGTAGTAGTAGTGCAACTATTACTACTACTACCACTACTAATCATCATCATAATAAAATATACAATAATTCTACTATTAGCAATGGTCGTAGTACTGGAACTACTAGTACTGCTGTTAATAATAATAACAATACTACCATTACTATTAATAATAGTCTGGAATGAGAGTTTTAGGTTTTTAAAATCTTTGTGGAGTTTATTTCTGGATTACTGAGATATAAACGTTTATAGGCAAAAAAACAAAATTACTTTTTTTTTTTTCTTCAAAATGTTTCATAGTTTCACCCACCAAACGAACAAAAAAAATAATTATTCCCATTTCCAAAACCCAAACAGATATCTGATGATTGATATATTTTGAAACTCTGAAAAAAATTGGGGTAAACTCCTGCTTCTGAAAACTGAAAAAGTGGCAATTTTTCAATACATTTCAGCTGCTGAATTTTTTTGTCTTTTTTTTGTTTTGTTTTGTTCCTGGTGTTTGATAAATTTCAGTTTCCAAAAACTGAAAAGAAAAAAACCAGAAAAAAGTGGAATATTGGGGGGGGGAAATGGTTTAAAAATGTTTTTCAGGGGGGGGAAAATAATTTTCTTAAGATTGTTATTTTCAGCCAGAAATATATATTTGATCTGAAAATATTGATAAGATTTGATGATTTACCCCAGTGGAAATGCAGTCAGATCCTGGTCCACTGAGTCACTTTCAAATCCCTCCCAAAACCCTACTTCTTGTATCAGGCCTTGCCCACCCCAATGCTTCTCTTTCTACTGCCTTATCCTTCAGGATTCCCTTCTAACTAAGCCAAACATGTGCCCCCGCAACTCGTCAGTTCCATGAATGTTTCCCTGTCTCTCTCTATGTGTCCCTCCCTTCTCCTTCTTTGCCCCCATTCTAGATTGTAAGCTCCTTGGGGAAGGAAACTGTCGCGAACCATGGCTGCTCGGTGTCTGGGACATTAATGACATCATAACCATTTTGAAAATTCAAAAGTGGTAGGAGCAAGAAAGCAGCCCTAAATTATCTATTACATCTGACTGACATTTACTTGTGTTAGATAAATAGGGTGGCCAGATAGGCACATTTTAGAGGACACTTATGAAAAATACAGGTTTCAGGGCTGCATTGGCTCCAGTACAGTCCTGCAACCTGTATTTCTTGTATCTTCCAAAATTTGCATATCTGGTCACCCTAGTTATCTAACACAAGTAAATGTCAGTCAAAGGTTCCTATAATAGACTTCCCATGTGATGTAAAAAGTGTCTTAAACCCAGAAGTAAACTGTAACTTTTTTGTTTTTTGTCCCAAGTGTATGCCATTTGGCTACATGGTACCCCTCACCCAAGTGACCCTCTTTGCCACATCTCAGACAAATAGGTTAAATGGTGCCGGTTTTATAAGCAATCGAATGTTCATGCTTTAAACAGAAAGTTGCTCCTCTGCCTTAACTCTGGAGAGGATCCAGCCGCTCCATAATAAAAAATAAAAACATTTTCTTGAGATCACACGGCAACTGAGTGTTATGGTCTCTCTCCGGGCTTTGCATGTAGACATTGCAAACTGCTGGAGACTGACCAGAGCGAGGTCTCATCTGCATGCTCATCGATCGCAGACGGATCATGCTCTGCAGTGACGTTCTGCTCAAAGCAATCTCAGAGCGGAGGACTGTCTGGTATGATGTTTAGATGGAAGACTCCATTGACAGATAACATTTGAGGAGGATGTGGGTAGTGGAGCTTGCTGCAACACATCCTGAACTTAACTGGAAATTAAACTTAGTAGCCCTTTGAAAACAGTGGTGTTCCCATTGCAGTTCTATAATCTATCTCCTGGTTCAACATCATCTGATAGTTCTGTTATGGAGAAATATGGTTCCTGTAAACAGACTTATTAATTATTATTATTATTATTATTATTATGCATTTATATAGCACAAGCAATGTACCTGGCACTTTACCATTGTAAGAAAGAGACATGGTTCCTGTCCCAGCGGGCTTACAATCTAAGAGTGGGGGTGGGAGGGGGGGAGATAAAGGCAGGGAGGAAAAGAGAGGAAGAGACAAGGACACATCCATGAACTCATGAGGTCTCAGGTGCACATACTTAGCTTAGTTACAAAGATGTAGTTACTAAGGGTGGGAATTCCGGATCTTCCGGTATCCGATACTGCCGGTATTTGGTGTACCGGAAGTATCGGATTAAACCCGGTAATCCGGGGTAATTTACCGGATTCCCCGTACCGGATTTTTTACATTGCGGCCATTCAAATGAATGGCCACAATGTAAAAAAACACACACAAAAACCTGCCACTTTCCCTTCCCAGTCCAGGCTGCGCGGGTGGAAGGGGGGACACCCCCCCCACCCACCCTGCCCAGCCTGGATTTAAAAAAAAATAATTTCCCCCCCGAAGTCCCTGCTAGTGCGGGCTCCGGGTCGCCGCTGGCGACCCAGAGTCCACACCAGCAGGTAGGTAGACTAGGTATACTGTACTAGGGTGATCCCTGGGGCGGGGGCTGGTTTAACACACACCCCACCCCAGGGATCACCCTACCTCCCCACCCAGGGATCGCCTACCTTGCGCTCCGGGTGGCGGTGTTCCGGAGGCTTCAGCGCTGGCTGTGGCTGCTGGCTTCAGCACTACTAGGCCTTCCGGGGAAACCCAGAAGTTCACCGGAAGGCCTAGTAGCGCTGAAGCTGGCAGCCACAGTCAGCGCTGAAGCCTCCGGACCGTCACCGCCGCCCGGAGCGCAAGGTAGGCAATCCCTGGGTGGGGAGGTAGGGTGATCCCTGGGGTGGGGTGTGTGTTAAACCAGCCCCCGCCCCAGGGATCACCCTAGTACCT
>QEPC01009864.1:374676-405901 GCA_003113815.1 Sphenodon punctatus | reverse complement strand
GGGTGGGTGGGGGTGCCCCCCCTTCCACCTGCACAGTCTGGGAGGGGGAGGGGGGAGGTTTTTGGTTTTTTTTTCTTTGATTTCAATGGGGACAGTTCCCCATTGAAATCAATGGAACAAATCCGGTACCAGTAAACCGGTACAAATCCGGAAATCTGGTTTTTTTTAATCCGGTAACTGGTAAAACCGGTAACTGGTAATTGCCCTGATGTCCCACCCCTAGAGTTACTCATTTAATGTTACACAAGATACGATGATTCAGGATAAGTCAGCAAGGGGCCGAGGGGAACAAGGAGTCAGGGAAAGCTTGATGGAAGAGGTGGGTTTTGAGGAAGGATTTGAAGATTTTGAGGGAGGAAGCCGAGCGAATGTGTTCAGGGAGGGAGTTTCAGGCATGGGGGGCTGACAGGGAAAAGGGGCGGATGTGTTATGAGGAGCAGGGGAGCTGTGAGCAGGCGTGGGTGGTGGCAGAGGAGGAGTGGCGCTCCCAGACAGGAGTGTAGCGGGAAATGAGTGCTGAGAGATAGGGGGGAGCAAGGCCATGAAGAGTCTTGTAAGTAAAAACCAGGAGTTTGTGCGGAATGCGTTCAGGAAGAGGGAGCCGGCAGAGAGAGGAGAGGAGGGGCTGTACGTGGTCAAAACGGTGGGCAAAGTGGATGACCTTGGTAGCAGAGTTATGAACAGAAATGAGAGCAGCAAGGTGAGAGCGAGGAAGGCCAGTGAGAAGGAGGTTTCAATAGTTGAGGTGAGAGATGACCAGAGCAGTGATGGCTGGTGAGTTTGGAGGCTGGTGGGGTAGTGGATGGGTTGAACCTGCTGCCGATGGGCCTATGGGCGGAGCCTGGCCTAGGAGCGGAACCAGGGCAATGGTAGATGGAGTCAGGGCAACGGTAGGTGGAGCCAGGGCAATGGTAGGCCAGTGGTGTGGCATAACCCAGCAGCAAGGAGTTCCCAGGGTTAACATTGGATGGACATTACATTAGTTAATGCTGGGAACGCTGCTGTGTGAAGCACTGCCACCGGGGGATAGAGAGCCCTCTTACTGGGGTCCTGTCCACTCTCTTGCCCACCGGGTCTAAATTAACCATAGTAGGTTAAAAAAAATAGATCACGTTGCCATCGCCTACCTTTATCCTGAACCCTCGAATCTTCGATTTTCATGACATCCTTGGCCACCTGTAGTCTTCTGAAGTGTCGTCTTTGGGACAAGCCTTCCTTCTGGCTTGGAGAACTGGGAGGACTGAGTTAGCTCCCTGTCCTCTGCGACAAGCTGAACCAGAAGAGAATAAAAGGGAAGAGAAGGACAGGACAGAGGAGAAGTCGGAGGGAAAGGGTTTGATTTTGGAGCACGAGAAGAGGAAGGGGAAGAGATGAGTTCAGTGGGGGACAGGGGAAAGGGATTTCCTTGTTGTCTGCAGCCTTCTCTTCTGCCGCGCTCCTACCTACTTTCTCCTCTGTTCACAAGGAGAGCGAGGCGAGGTGTGGAATCATGCCATATCTCAGACAAACTGAATAGAAAAAAGAAGCAAATTACTTTAGATGTTTGTATTTTGAATGACATTTTAAATTTTGCTTCTTTGTGGACCTCTCCCCCAAAGAAGAGGTCCAGGGTCCTCTCAATCCCTATGCCATCACTTACCATTATCCGGAACCCTCTTCATTTTCATGCTCTCCTTGGCTGCCTGTAGGTTTCTAGGGTAGGCTCCCAGTCCCCAGACAAAATAGGACTTGAGTCTCCATTGGGCATCAAGAACCCCCCATTGAAGTCTGAAGTCCTAGTGTGTCTTGAACTCAGTCACCAGGCCTATCCAGACCAGCATCCCTAGTAGCTACGCCGTATCCCGGGCAACCAAATGTCCTTCCAAACAAACAGGCCTTTTTTAAAAAAAGCTTGGCCGGTTTCAAGTACACCAGGCCCATCCAGACCAGCATCCCTAGTAGCTATGCCGTATCCCCGGCAGCTAAATGCCCTTCCAAAGAAATAGGTCTTTTTAAAAGTTTGGCCAGTTTCAGGACTGCATTGCCACCAAACACATGGGGCTGAACAAACCAAATTGAAACAATGCATTTCTGTTTCTCAACAAAACCCAGGAAAGATGCTCAAAAGCTCACATTCACAAGCTGAGAAGCAAGAAACTACTTTCCAGCAGGGGAAAGCAGTGAAACAGAAAAGGAACCATTTTAAACAAGAGTAGCCATGACCAGTGGACCCACCAATTTACAAAATGGGCTCTCTACTCATGCTTGGGAGGAGTATGAATACACCAATGCATCATGCAATCACAGAGCGAGCAAAACAAACCAGAAACCAGATCTTATCATCTTAAGCAATTGACCCAACTGCATTATGTGAAGTCCTTAGCACTGCACATCACAAAAACAGCAGCATGGAGTTCCACTTGTCCCCCAAAACATGCTTCACGCAGTTCTGTTGCAATGTAAAAGGTCTATGAGCTGCTGCGACGAACATTTCTGCAAGGACTAGTAATTAGTGAACCAGCATGTGGCATGACCTTCTCACAGACAAGCCAGCAACATCCCGCGACCAAACTTCAAAGGGCAGGTCAGGGCCATTTTCAAATGCAGAGAATATTCCAGCAAAGATCCCCCCACCCAACACAGAGAAAGTCCACAGTTTAGGCTGAAAAATAGCCAAGAAAGGGAACATCACTGACTTAAACCAACCATTTTGTGGGTGCTCCACAAAATGGCTACTGCTTTTTTGCCCGTGCTTGGCGCTTGGGAGAGGAGGGAAACCAGCAGTCCATCACCGGCAACATGCATCGCAAGCACAGATCATGCCAAGCTAGAGGCCAAGTACTCAGCTGCTGACCTCGTAACATCAACCAATCCTCTTTGATGAGCCAGGTGCCATACGTTATACACCACACACACCATCAATCTTAATTGATCGATATTTCGGCTGCGTTTGATACCGTTGACCGTGAGATTTTGGTGACGTGCCTGCGGGACTGTGCGGGAGTGGGCGGGACTGTTCTTGAATGGTTCCGCTCATCCCTAGCAGGAAGAACTCAGCGAGTGGTACTCGGAGAATGTTTTTCAACGTACCGAGACCTCTCGTGTGGAGTCCCGCAGGGTTCTGTCTTGTCCCCTCTCCTGTTCGATGTGTACATGCAGCCACTCGGTGAGGTGATTAGGAGGTTCGGCGTGCGGTGCCATCAATATGTGGATGACACCCAGCTGTACCTCTCTTTTACAACAGACGTAGGCCTGGCAGTCTCGGTGCTTACCCGGTGTCTGACGGCTGTGGGGGACTGTCTGAGGGCCAACCGACTGAGGTTGAATCCTGACAAGACGGAGGTGATGTTGGTGGGTAAGGTGACGAGGGTAACGGCCCCTGTTGTGGACGGGGTCTGTCCCATGTTGGTTCCCCAGGTGCGGAGTCTAGGGGTGCTCCTCAACGCGCAGCTCCGCCTGGATGCGCAGGTGGAGGCTGCGGCGAGGAGTGCCTTTCGCCAATTACATCTGGTGCAGCGGCTTTGGCTGTATGTTTCAGACTCTGACCTGGCCACCCTCATCCATGCTTTCATCACCTCTAGACTAGACTATGGTAACACGCTGTACGTGGGGCTACCCATGACAATGGCTCGGAGGCTGCAGCTACTGCAGAACGCGGCAGCTCGTCTCTTGGTGGGATTGGGCCACCGGAAGAACATAACACTGGTGCTCCGTGCTCTGTACCGGCTACCGATAGCGTTCCGGGCCCGCTTCAAGGTGTTGGTTTTGACCTATAAAGCCCTAAATGATCTAGACCCTGCCTACCTGTGAGACTGCCTCACCTCCCGGGTGCTGGATAGACACCTGTGGTCATCCAGGGGTGCCCTGCTCAAAGTCCCCTGAGTTTTCTGAGGGGCAACACAGGAGAGGGCATTCTCGGTGGCCGCACCACGGCTGTGGAACTCCCTTCCAGTGAGGGTGTGGTTGGCCCCAGACCTCCTTTCTTTTTCTCTAACCCAGCCACACCAGTAACTCCACTACAGCACGTAGCGAACAGCAACTGAACTAACTGGACCTGTTTGGAGAGTGTGTGGTTGCTGCATTGGACTTAAATGTAAAGCTGAACCAAATATTTTAAAAACACAACACTATCCGTGGTTAAAATCTGCCATTCTGGGTAGTTCGGTGGCTATTCAATAGCAAACTGATTCCTGTGGCGGCTGGACCAGTTTCATGGATGTGATGCCTGGGGGAAGAGCATCGTGGCCTCTCTGCCTATGTCCCGGCCAGTACTCCCCATTGTCTTTTATACTTCCAGTGTTTGTGAAGAGTGCCCAACTTCCCCATGTATTAATAATATTAATATTACATGGGGACGATGGGCACTCTTCACAAACACTGGGAGTATTATTAATGTCTAATATTAATATTAATCTAGGCCAACTCCTCCCTTGACCCTCTCCAATCTGGCTTCTGCCCCCTCCACTCTACTGAGACTGCTTTTGCTAACATAACTAACGACCTTCTCTTAGCAAAATCCAATCACCTCTACTCCATCCTCGTCCTTCTTGATCTCTCTGCGGCTTTTGACACTGTCGACCACTCTCTCTTACTTGACTCCCTCCACTCCCTTGGTTTCCGTGGCTCAGTCCTCAACTGGTTCTCTTTCTACCTCTCTGACTGATCCTTCAATGTTTCTCTTGCTGGTGCCTCCTCTACTTCTCTTCTGCTCTCGGTTGGAGTTCCCCAAGGCTCCGTCCTTGGCCCTCTTCTCTTCTCTCTATACGTTCTGTTCCTAGGCAAACTCATCAAATCTCATGGCTTCTAGCATCATCTGTATGCTGATGATACCCAACACTGTCTCTCCACCCCCACCCCCCTCCCTCTATCCAGTCTCACCTCACTAACTGCCTCTCTGACATTTTTTCCTGGATGTCTCATTGTCAGCTCAAACTTAACATGGTTAAAACCAAACTCCTCATCTTCCCCCCTAATTCTTCCTCTCTCTCTTCTTTCTCTGTCTTTGTCGATGGGGTCAGCATGCATTCAGTCCCTCAGGCACGTAGCCTAGGGTTCATCTTTGACTCAACCCTCACCTTCAAACCTCAGATCGATTCCGTTGCCAAATCCTGTTGCTTCTCTCTGCACAACATTGCTAAGATCTGTCCTTTCCTCACTGTTTCCTCTGCTAAAACCCTGGTCCATGCCCTGGTCCAGGCGCAGTGCTACCCCTAGGGCGCCAGGGGCAATGCCCCTCCTGGCCCCCACATCCCCTGCACATGCACACAGTACCTCTTTTTACCTGACTTCCAGGTCAATTCTGGCCCCAGAAATTTGACACGGATGCCTGTTTTTGTGGGTACTTGTTCCAGCTCAAGGCTGGGGAGCTAAGCTTTGCCTCTGCTGTGCTGGCATCCTGCAATCTACCCTCCAGCAGCCTTGTAGAACTTGTCTATTATTTTATTTGCTAGATGAAGGAGCAGCAGCTCTTAGTTCCTTACTCTGCAAAGCAAGGTCTTTGCTAACGGGAACAGAAGAACCACAGTGAGTGGAAGTGAAATTCGTACCCATGATCTCTGGTCTCCCAGCTCAGGAAGAGTCTCTGAGGCTGCAACTGTCTCACCTGCCAACTCCCACGCATAAAAATATTGTCCTTCCGTGCCTGCCACATGTCCTGCAGTGCTGCACTGTGGGTGGGTGGAGGTTAGCGTGCTCCCTGCAGATCAACTGATGGGCCAGGGGTGAACAAGCTAACCCTACTTGTCCCAAAGTGCTGGGGGTGGCTCCGCTCCCATCCTGGGCTGGGAGACCTCCAGGAATTGGCAGCAGCTGGGGAGGGAGGAGCCCACGGCTTGGGCACAAGTCTGCTCCTGCAAAATTGGGCCCAGGGAGACAGGGGGTTCCAACTCTCTTTCCCCCAGTGAATGGGTTGGGTTACCACCCCTCTCCAGACATTTGCCGAGGGGCAGGGCTACATAGGCGGGGGTGGAGCACAGGGACCGCGACCCCCATATCTGAGTTCACCCCGCCTCCTCACAGAGCGTTGTGGCGTCACAGCATTTCTGCAGAGGGTGGAGTCACATTGCAGAAGGGGTGGGGCAATGGGCCTGCCACACCCTTTTCCGATGTAAACCCTGTCTTTTACAGAGGGTGTTATCAGACGTGACGGCAGGCCGCTTTGGCCCACTTGGTCATGCTTTGGACTGGACCTCTCCTGGCCCAGGATTGCCCCGGGCTATGTTGGTGACTAGCTCAGTCTCTGACCCTGGAAACCTCTGTAGTTGCTAAGCAGGCCAGAGTTCGTTCCCGCTGGCCTGGATCGAGTCCGCCATGGCCAGCCACCATGGCTGCCTGTCATGGTGGGGGTTGGGGCACTGGGTGCAGCCACAGGTTCATGCACCTCTCCACCCTTGCCAGTGGCCTAGCCACCCAGCATGTTTTTTGTGCCACCCCGCCCCCGTCCGGACTGTGTCAGCATCGGCTTCCTGACCTGACCAGGTTCACGACAATGGTGTGCCACCATCCCATTTGTTTTCACCCAGAGTGTCATTGCATGGGATAAGAGCCTGGGAGGGACTCAGGGTTCAGGGCAGGAGAGGGGGTGGGGTCAGAGCAGGGGTCCAGGCACAGAGCAACAGGAACAGTCAGATGAGCCACTTACCTTCCTGCAGCTGCAGGCCGTCCTTATATACGGCAAGCAGCCAATCAGGAAGCTGGGAGGTGTGGCAAGGGCTGGAACAAGGAGGGCCAACCATGGCTGGGGGAGCCATGGCGCTGTGAAGCCAAGCAGCATCTGCCTCAGACTCCCAGGCCGCCGGTTCGAGGCTGGCTGGGTCCTGACTCCTGCATGTCATGATGCTCTACAGAGCCTGAGTCACAACAGAAATGATGAACAGTAAAGTCCCTCTAGCCCATCTTACATGGCCATCCCCAGAAGCCCTAGCTAATCTCCAGGTAACTGGGGGTGCCCCTGCTAGCCTGGAGCAATGGGGGCATCCGCTGGAGATTCTGGGCCAAAATCTGTAGTCTCCAGGCGAAGGCCAGAGAGGCAGCAAGCCTATCCATGTATCTGCCAGACTGCACAACCAGGCAGGCTCGTGAGAATGTGTGCTGTAAAGCCCTGTCTGTGGGCAAAATGCCAGACTGGGCATTTAATATTTTTATTTTTTTTATTTTGAGTTTTAGGGGAGGTCGAGCTCTCTAGAGGGACCCAGGATGTAGACGTATTTCCCCTCTTGCGGGTGTAACTTGGGGGCGCAGGTGCATTCAGCTCCCCCAGGATTTTGGAGGAGCAGACTTGCGCCCAAGCTCTGGGGAGCAAGATGTCGCTTCCCTGCAACTGCTGCCCAGTTCCTGGGGGCAGGGCCAACTAGGATGGCCAGAGAGAGGACACGGATGAGAAATAAGTGAGAAACATATGAGAAATTTTCACTCAGCGCACAATTCAATTGTGGAATTGGTTGCCAGGTGTTGTGGTCAAGGCCAGTAGTACAGTGGGGTTTAAGAAAGGGTTGGACAAGTTTCTGGATGATAGGTCTGTGGTGTAATGGGTCCAGTAGGTGTGTGTGTGTGCTCCACTCCTAGTCCCCTCCCTCACTGCGTGCCCATCACCAGAACACTCGGGTTTTGCTGCCACCACCAGAGCTACGAGCTTCCGGGGTTTTGCTGCCACCACCGGAGCTACAAGCATCCGGGGTTAAGGGCTGCTCTGGAAGCCCAAACCCTGCTCCTTATTAGAGATTGCTTTCCCAGCGCAAGCTGAACTTGGGAAGCGTTTTGGGTCGCAACACACACACACACCAGGCGCTCTTGATTTGAGTAAACAAGATTTATAGTTGTTACTAGCTAAGTTAACCAAATTACAATGATACAAAAAGGTTGGGAAAAGGCATTGACCTCGTAGGAGCAAACACAGGCAACTACAAGCAGGTATGGTAACCCATTTAGAGCGCGTCTAAGCCTAAACGGTCCCTAACCCTGGGTGATTTCAGACGTGATGGGGTGAATATTCACCCCGCCATGACCACAGTGAAACGCGGGCCGCAGGGAACTGCGTTGAACGTCTGTTTGCCACCTGCCAGATGTTCACCACAGTCGAACGCGGGCCACATTTGCATTAACCACGCTTCGTTACCTCTCACCACCCGGAGGTAATGAAGCGTGGTCAAAGCCCACCACGGCCGTGGTGAAGGGTTCGTCACATCTGTTTACTCACCCTTCACCATGGTCGGGGTTCGCCTTCACGGTCCCAGGTGGGCAGTGTGGCCAAACAGGCCACACTTCTTGCCCGTCGCGCTGGGGGATGGGCTGACAGCGGCACGCAGGGGGCGGGGCCATGCAGCCACACGCAGCGCCGCACGGCCCCACCCCCTCCGCGGTTGGGTGAGCCAACAGATGTGACGGCCACCTGAATTGACCGTGGGCCGTGGTGTCTCGTTCCACACAGGTGGGGAGGAAGGGGGAACGTCTGTTCGCCCACCCCTTGACTACCGCCCGTGGTCCAAACCACCCCATGGCCCGCGGTCAATTCAGGCGGCCGTAACGTCTGAAATCACCCCCTACTTCTCTGCATAGATAGAATTACTCACGGTGACTTTCTCTGCAGGGTAAGCACGGATGTCTTAGTCCTGCAGGGTTTGTTCTTTCCCAACTGGATGGAGAGAGCTGGGGGTTGCAAGTTAATCCAGCACGGCTTCTCCCTGGCCATGAGGTCCCTCTCTCTGGAATATTACAAGCCTCCTTTTAAAGGACAACACTAGCATCTCAGCTATTGGCTCCCAGCCACAGGTGACCCTGTTCAAGGTGGCCAATCAGTTAGGTTACCTGGCATAGGATTCCTTCTTTGGTAAGGTCTGTAAGGTGTGGTCAGTCAGATGGGCTGAGGGGAGCACATATCCTTATATGGTCTGGCAGAGTCCCTTGCCTTGGGTCAGGGGGGAACCTAAGGGGCCATCTAGTTAGGAGGGTTTCTCCACAAGGTCCATTAGCAGCTATTAGCCAGGTAGGTTTGGTGAATGTAAACTCTTACTGTCCGGAGCTGGCAGTGAACAACAGGGAACAGATCGCCCCATTGTGACCTGCTGGGTACTTCCTCCACGCGACCGAGATTGGCCACTGTCAAGAGACAGGACGCTGGGTTCAAAGGACCATTGGTCTGACCCAGTGTGGCATGTCTTATGTTCTTAGAAATACAGGTTATAGGGCTACAGCCCTATAAGTGTCCTCTAAAATGTGCCTATCTGTCCACCATAGCTGGTACCAAGGTTCGGACCACACCGACCAGGATCCAGGGAGTCAGAGAGTTCACTTTAAAGGTGGCCCCTGGGAGGGAAAAGAAAAAGCTTCCCCACCCCTCACCCCCTAAGGGTCTTGTCTCCTTCCAAATCTCCTCAGTGATTCCAAGCAGGGCTGGCATTGGCATTTACAGGGCCCAGGGTGAAGATAAAAATGCAGGTAGGGTGACCACACCTCCCCTTTAAAAGAGGATGATTGTGAAAAATGCATGTTGCATGGCTGCACTGGAACCAGTGCAGCTCTGCATTGGTTCCAGTGCAGCCCTGCACCGTGTGTTTTTGATAAGCATCCTCTTTTAAAGGGGAGGTGGGGTCACCCTAACGGGGCCCCCTGGTGGTTCCAAGGAAGAAGAAGCAGGGCCTGAGCATTCCGAATCTTTTACATTCCTCTGTGGGTGTTCTAGGCTTCAAAGGAAGGAATGTAGATTTATTCCCAGGAGAGATTAGTCCTTAGTCTGTGAGCTGTTGGGTGGCTCCTGTAGGGGATCCTCCTAGAGTCTCCCCCCCACACCATGTCTGCGTCAGGGAATCACACCCACTATGGCTCTTTTTGCACAAGGTGCGCTGCGTGGTGGGTGCTTCCCACGTGAATGCTGTGGCGGGTGTGTGTGTGCATGCGTGTGCGCTCCTGCGAACCACACATGACCACCCACCTCCACCCATCACCCACGCATGGAGCAATTGGCCAAAACGGTGCTTGCTCCATGCACGGGGATGCGGGGGGTGCGGGTGGGAATCAGTGTGCGCTCGTGTGCACTAGCCAATCCCTGCACCAATCCCCCACACACACCCACAGCCTGTTTATAAAAGGCCTGTATCTTACAGTCACTCAACTTAGAACCAAAATGAGCACCTGCGAAAAAGGGTCTGTCACGGGTTTGGGGGTCCGCACCCCCACTTTATCGGGTTTGAGTGACTCAGTTTCCCTTGTGCACAGTTCTCTTGAATCAGTTCTCTCTCTGGCTAATTCAAGTCTGCCACAATGAAACTCCTTTGTCACACAAGGGCCCGATCCTTCCCGTTTACAGACTCTTTACTCTCTGGGTTCGCAAGAGCTTGGGGGCTCTTGTTGCTCACTTGTGTTCCAATATTAGACACTTCCACTTCTTCATAAAAGTTAAGAAGTAGGTTTTTTTGATTACATAAACAAGATAGTTAAACAGAGTGGTAACTAGAAATCAAAGGTAAATATAACGCATTCCTGACTTATACTGGTTGAGTTCCTAAGTTATTCATCTTACCCTAGCGAGTCCAGAAGTTCTGGTTTCTCAGCCGTATGGTGACTGGCTGGGCACTTGGCTTAGAGAGTGAAATCTGTCTCTCAGTTCATGCTTCCCCCAGCCTGCTGTTTCAGGCTGTCATTCGTATGCCGATGCTCCAGCTGGCTTTGCAAGAAGAAGTTCTTCTCCCCTCTGGGATCTCTCTCCTTATATCTCCTGGAGGAAACTCTTAGTCAGTTCTCCAGGCTTCTAGAATTCCCTTTGTTCTCTTATCAGATTTCCCTGTCTTTCTGCACGTAGTCGATGCCTACCTTCATTAGCATTGTTGATGTCCCTGGCCATCCGTCTGGGGCCAGGGTTCCCCCAATACACATCTTTGTCTCCTTATGTTTGCTGTAGGCTGGTGACGTGTAAAAGCTCTGTCTCAAGTTGTACAATTCTCAGAGTCCTAATTTGAGTTTTACAGTTCTCAATGTCAACATTACAAACATGTGAAACCTTTGACATTACATAGTGTACATGTATAGTAACATTACATACATGTGAAACCTTTGGTGCCACCCATTTACCAAACATGTAGTCCCGTGTTACACGTGTGTGACCCCATGTTTCTCCGTGACAGGCTCTCCCCACTGAATCTGCACTACTTGATTTGACCCCCAAATTTCAGGTACTAATCTGGTATTTCTGATTAGCACATGGCTGGGTAATATAATTGTTCACCCCAATTGTACGGGATTTCTACTTACTGTCTCGATTTTTCCAAGTTGCCATTCTGATTTCTGATTTGAAAACAGTAAAATCAGTAAATCTGAAATGGAAATAACTGGTATTTGGGGGGTAACTGGGCACCTGGCCAGTATTTGGGTACTCAATATGGTATTCGAAAATCCAGAAATTATGGTACTCAAAAATCCAGATAATGGGTAACTCGGAAATGGAAATACTTGGTATTTTTGGATAAGCAACTGGGCACCCGACCAATGTTTGGGTACTCACTACAGTACTTGAAAATCTGGGTATTCTCCATGGAAACAAATGTGGTATCAATTTCTTCTCTAGGATACACTAAATTAATTTATTTATTTCATCATATTTCTATGCCGCTCCTCTTACCTCTGGGGACCCAGAGTGGCATACAGCATTAAAATCACATAATAAAATAAACACATATACAAAACATATAAAAATACACAAATCAGATAAAATAATAAATAATCAAGCCAAGACAACACCCCTTACTCCATCCCCTCCATCCCCCCTGCCAAAAGCCTGACAGAAGAGCCAGGTCGTACAATTTTGGCGGACGGCCAGACAATCCAGTCTGAGACGGACTTCCATCGGGAGGGCATCCCACAATGATGGCGCAGCCGCTGAGAATGCCCTCCTGTCTGTCTGGACCCCGTCCTCCAGGAGGACATCCCCATATTGTTAGATTGGACCCCTGGTCCCCCCCAGAATGGAGGTGCCCCCCCTCCCTTGTGATAGCCAACTGTCTTGGACCCGGGGGTCAGCAAAACCCACAGGGGTAACCAAGGCCAAGAAGGCTTGGGGTACAAACCCCAGACTGAATGCAAGAGGAAGGGGGGGGGGGAACATGGAAAATAAGGATCGGACCCAGCCACCCTAGCTCCTAGAAAAAAGGGACCACTCATGGAAAAATACCAGCCTAAGGTTGAGAAACAGACTAGAAGGGAGAGCCCTCTGAATAGAAGGGCTCACCTTGTTGTAACAAGGAACTGGTAGCCATGACTCAGTACAGAAACCCCCCGATCCCTGCATTCCCCAAGAGAAACCAGACACACACCCATTGTATCCTAAAGGACCGTCGTTAGCCTTACCTCCCCTCCCTGCGTCTTCTGTTTATAGTTTCCCCCTGTGTCAAAGGTATCTTGTGCATCTTGTATAGCCCTTTTTGTCATGGAAGTAACCTCCCCTCGTTAGCCCATTGTACACCCCAAACGACCCTTCGTAGCCTCCCCAAACCCTTTGTTCAGTTCCCAATAACTGCCCTATAGTTTCCCCTCCACCTCTGAGAAATCTTGGGACCCAGATACGAGCAGGTCGCTCTGTGCGTGTCTACGTTAAGAGTTCTCCCAGACTCTGGTCTGTCCCTTCTTTTTCCTCCATCCCCCGAACTCCGCTGGATCCATGGGCCGCCTGTCCCGTCTCAACAGGCAAGGAAAGGTAACCGCAGATCCAGACTTTCCCAGCCAACTGGGGAAGCCCTCTTTCTCCCTGTCTCTCTCTCTCCCCCTTCATGTTCTCTCGCTCCCCCTCGCCGACGCAACATCGGACCCCCCCTCTTCTCCTACAATCCCCGCAAGCCGCTTGTGTTTTCCCCTTGTTAAATCCCACCAGCCAGACTGGGGCTGTGTTTCTCTGTGTTACATATATATATTTATATCAATAAACTTGTTGTTATTGGAAACCTGTCTCTCTCTATCTGTTTCTATTTGGGGAGGGTACATAAACTGCCTGTAGCGTGTACTGTCCTCAAATTGATCCCTTGAACATGAGGGGACCCCCCTATTTTGACCAATTTGGCTAACTCCCCTAAATTTAAAGATAGAGCAGATATTGGGGAACCAACACCCCAATAATTTCACGTGGCAGGGGGTCTCGTGTTAACAATATGACCTCAAAGGCCTCCCTGGGATCCGAGGGAGGAGGGGAGGGGGAGGCGTGCTTTCAGATAAGAGGGACCTAGACCATGTAGGGCTTTGTAGGTCAAAACCAGCACTTTGAATTGGGCCCGGAAGATAATCGGCAGCCCGTGCAGCGCACGAAGCACCGGTGTTATGTGCTCCCTGCAGCTTGTCCCAGTAAGGAGACGAGTCGCTGAATTCTGCACCAGCTGCAACTTCTGAACCGTCACCAAAGGCAGCCCCAAGTAGAGTGCATGACAGTAGTCTAGCCTCAAGGTGACAAATGCATGGATGATCGTGGCGAGATTGGAGTCTGAGACATCTGGGTGGAGCTGCCTTACTAGATGTAACTGGCGAAAGGCTCTCCTGACCACAGTCGACACCTGGGAATCCATCCAGGTGCAGCTGCTGATCCAGGAGCACCCCCAGACTCTGCACAGATGGAACCAATGGAAGATGGATACTCCCAATAATGGGAGCAGCCACCTCCCTCAGATCATCACCTCCATCTTACTGGGATTGAGCTTCAACCGACTTCGCCTCATCCAGTCCCCACAGCCACCAGACACCATGACAGCAGGGAGACAGCAGGA
This sequence comes from Sphenodon punctatus, assembly GCA_003113815.1. NCBI lineage: Eukaryota > Metazoa > Chordata > Lepidosauria > Sphenodontia > Sphenodontidae > Sphenodon > Sphenodon punctatus. The sequence continues at coordinate 392,189 of QEPC01009864.1, read as the reverse complement.
CCTGAGTCCGATGAAAAGGACAAATACAACTGGGTGTCATCCGAATATTGATGACAACGGACCCTCCCCCCCCCACGCAGCTGCTCACGACCTCCCCATGCGACTTCATATATATCTTAAACAAGAGAGGGGACAAGATGGAATCCTGTGGCACCCCACACGGGAGCCCCCCCGGAACAGATGTATAATCCCTGAGCACCATTCGCTGGGATCTACCCATAAGGTAAGAGTGGAATCACTGCGAAGCGGCTCCGTCTACCCCAGTCAAGTCCCGCAGGCGAGTCAACAACATCTCATGGTTCACTGTATCAAAGACAGTGTGTGGTGCGCGTGACACGCTGCAGAGTCTCGTCTAATGCCGTCTCGCGGGATTTTGGCAACGACGCACGAGCGCACCACACACTCATCTAAAAACAGCTAGAGTGGCATAACCAAGGTGTCTCAGATGGGGGACACTTGGCGGGCAACAGAAGACAGAGAGAGGAGAGAAATGAACCAGGGGCACTGGCCTTGAATGGGGGGAGGGGGGGAGGAGGGGCACTGGTTGCCCTCAGGCCCTCCTTGGTTCTGCCCCTGGACTTGTTTATCCATTCATGCCTCTGTCTTTAGTTTCTTTTCATTACACGAGTGACAGCTGTATTTCAGCTAGTGCTTTGCTGCCCCCTGCTGGTGCCACCGTCTCTGGTTCACGGTGCTACATTGCACAGGGGACCGCACCGTTTCTCTGTCCTTGGGTCACTTTTGTATTTCTTCCAAGCCCGTCAGCAATAGGATTAAACTCCCATCCTAGCCATGAACTCACTGGACGGCCTTAGACCAGAGCGATGAGTGTTTTTAAACGAGGAAGGTTTGGGGGCGGGGGGGGGCAGAGCTCACAGCTGCGAAGCACCCAGATGGAGCGCAGGGGGAAGGATTCAAATGGGCTGCTCCCAGCATGGCTACTGGGGTCGCCGCCTCGCACTCCCCTTCCTGCCACGGCCCATGGGAGAGGGGGAAGCGAGCTGGGTTGGCCTTTGAAATTGACAAGTCCCGGCGTGAGCGATGGGGAACCAGACACTTGCAAAGGCTGTGGATGTCCCCCACCCCCAATGCTTGAGAGTGAGGGGACCGGTTTACTGGCATGGCTGACCACCCCAGTTCATACAGGCAGGGGATGCCTGGGCTCTGGTTGTCGTGCACTTTTGGGGGGGCTTGCCCCACGCGGTGCACTCTGGATTTCGCGGCAGTGCAATGTGAGCGGCCACGAGTGCGTGCTGTGTGGCTCACAGGAGCAAGCATCCCCCCACACCACCTTTAGACGGGCGGTGGGCTGAGTGGATCCTGGGTGGCCATGCGGGGTAGCCGCATCTCGATTAAGAACACCCTGTCTCTCAGCACCAAAACCCCATCTTGCTCAGACAGGCGGCTAGTGGGGGAAACGTTCCAGGCAGAATATGGATGTAAAAAGGCTGAAGAAAGAGCACAATCAGGGGAGAGAAGCAGAGATGAGGGCAGACACTGAGGGGCAAGGCACAGAATCATGTGCTCGAAGGAAGGGGCTAGATCCCAAGGGCAAGCTGGCCATATAACAAAAGTGCCGTGGTCCATATTTGACCCACAGGCTTGAGGTTCCCCACAAACCCAGGTGTTGCAGCCTGGATCCAGCAAGCCCATATAGGGGAAATGGATGTCTCCAGAAATGCACAAAATCAATGCAGGTATCCCCAGAACAGACACAAGAGGGCACTAGAGAATCCACAATAGCGATGACCCTGTTTCCCAGACTCGTGGGCATTGATTCACTGCAAACAAACCCTGAACTCGGTTTGCTCTCAGAAGGGACTATTTGAATAATGTGGAAACTCCAAGTCAAGGCACTTCCAAGATTTCTGGGCGCTTTTCTCATTGGGTATAAATAAAGGTGATGCTGGCCTGCCACGGCCTGCTCTGGCCTGCCTGGCCTGGGGGCCAGATGGGACGCCTGTTGCCGGGCCTTCAGATGTGGGCCCGCTGCTGCCGCAGCCCGGGTTACTGGTTGACTCAGAACTGGTCCCTCAGAAGATCCAAGGCGCATAGTCTGAGCTAAGGGCTGCCCAGGTGCGTCAACGTGGGCCAGCTCACCTGTTTGCAGCCTCATCCCTGCCGGGGATAGGAGGCTGCCTGCCCGTGATTGGCCACCATGTCTGTCTGTCATGGCGGGGGGGTGGGGCACTGGGGGCGGGACCTCTCAGCTCCACGTTTCTTCTGTTCCCGCGCCGGGTGGGGGAGGGCTCACCGACTGGCCTGGTTGGGCGTGCGTTTGTTGTGTGCCCCGATCTGGTCCTAAGGGTGGCGGGCAGCCGCCATCTTCCACACACTCCCGGACAGGGGAGCAGCCATGATGGCCACGCCTTTATTTTCCCCAATTGAAAGGTCCCCCAATGAACCCTTTAAAAGACAGCACTTTTAATTGTATTGTATGTTGGTGTTTTTTTTGTGAGCTGCCCTGAGCCTTCGAGGAGGGACGGGGTAAAAATGTAAATAAATAAATAATAATAAATAAATAAAATAAAATACCAAATTTGTCCAGTTTGGTCTTTTCATTTCCGTCTCAATGAAAGAAGTAGAAAGCGAGAGTTGTTTCTATCAAATTTCTATGCAAATTCTATCTATCTATCTATCTATCTATCTATCTATCTATCTAATCTCCCTTTTTACAGGGACAGGGATGGGGATGGGGATGGGTGTTCTGGTATGGTTGGTGGAGGGGTATGTGTGTCCCGTTACACGGACGGACGGACACCTGCACCCACCTCCACCCACAGTACCCCCTCTGGTTTTCCAGTGGGTTGAGGTGGGTGGGTGATGGGTGGAGGTGGGTGTTGCACGGGAGCGTGCAAGCACCCCTACCCATCCCACTTGGTGTTCACACGTGACCCAGGTGTTCCTTTAGTTAGGAGTTTAGAATATGACCGTTGATCCCAATAAGGCATTAGGAGACCAGAACTCAAAACACCTGGGCCTCATGGTCAGCTTTGCCACTGACTTCCTGTGTCAGTGCCTCAGTTCCCCCATCTGTAAAATAGGACTAATACTTGTTAATCTGACAGAAACATTATGGGGCTAACACCCATTAACCACGAGAAGGTGTCCAGAAACAAGGGTTATGGCTCCGTAGATACTTGGACAGATTAAGGTCGTAGGACCAGGCAGTAAATTTTCCACTGTGCCCCTTTGGGATATTGCAGTCAGGGACACAATTTCCAAAAGACTGGAAGCCCCAGTGCTTTGAAAATGGGAATCGCTGCATTCAAAGCTTGTTCTCGTGAGCAAGGAAGACTTGCTCTTGCAACCTTGTTAGAATGCCTGAATACGTTCTTGCCCTGATTTAGCATCTGCAAGAGAACCAAAGTAAAAAGATCCTGCATCTAGGCCCATTTTTTCACCAAGGTCAAATGTCCACACTCTTAACTCTGGAATAACTACCACCTCCCTCCGCTTCTGTTCCCATAAACAGGAGTTAAATAGCTTGTTCCTTCCCTGAGGCTGCTTTCTGATGTTACATGGGGAGAGGAGGGAACATGTACCATCCCAGCTGCACTCTGTAATTGTGGGGATTAGCACCTGTGGGAATGTACTAATTCCCTTTTATCACATGAGAACACCTGTCCTGTCCTTGTAAAGGCTACATTTGGGGACCCGGTAACTTGTGAGTGTTCTAGCATGATAAAAGAGGATTTGGGCATTCTAATCCTGCAATTACAGAGCTGCGGTTGCAATTGCGCATGCTTCCAACCCTCCCATGTAACGTCGGAAAGCAGCCCTATAATGTCCCTGCTTGGGAATTTGCAGGGAGTTGCCAGGAGGGGGAGCAGGAATAACAAGCAGTCAACGAGGAAGAGCTGTTTTTCTCCTTCATCAAATAGGATGAGGGGGGGGCAGCAATGCTGAGGGATAATAGGATAGCTGCAGATTAAACATCCCCCCCCCTGTCCCAGTACACTTGGTAATTCCTTCCGAGGAGGAGACTCCCTCCCTACTTTAATTCCCCTAAAAAAATACTTCTCTTTTAACCCCTGCTCATGGGAACACTGGAGAGGTTAAGGTGAGGTAGAGGAGATACTTCACTGCTCAAAAAGTGCTTGTGGAAGGGAGCAGGCCCTGATTGCCCAAGGGGCACAGCCTGTGGGAGCGCAGCATGGTCTAAACCTAGGCTGGGCCGCCACTAGGCAAGAACCACAGGCTGAGCCTGACATACAGTGGGAAACTACCTTCTTTTTTCCCTTTTTCTCTCACATTTCAGAGATACGAGAGTGGGAGCGGGTGGGGGTGATTTTTAGGGTTGTCAAATCTGAATTTGTAACGGTTTGTGGGTTATAGAGTAGGAAAGGGCTACGGTCGGAGGGGAGGAGGAAACTGTTATATGTTGCAAAGCCTGTTTGTAAGTCTGTTGCAAGTCTCTTTGGGAGATGGGTGGCCCAGAAAGGTGTAAGAATAACATTTTTGCTTACAAAACAGACAATATTTTGCTTAATTAATACAAAATGCAGTTTGTTTCACAAAGTTAGTGTTAGATCACTGTGTGTGTGTGTATTAGGGTGGCTATACCTCCCCTTTAAAAGAGGATGCTTATGAAAAACACACGGTGCAGGGCTGCACTGGAACCAATGCTGCCCTGTAACATGTATTTTTCATAAGCGTGCACTTTTAAAGGGGAGGTCTGGCCATCCTAGTGTCTATTGTATCTTCCAGAGGAAATGTAAGACCTTTCTTCTTGACCAAGTGTTTGGCAAGGGGGGGGGAGAGGTTGGGGGGGTGTGATTTTCAGCTGGGGTGAGCTTTTTAGGGGACTTTATATTTTTAATGTATTTTATCAATTCTTATTTTGTCAGCAGCCCTGAGCCTTAGAGGAAGATTGGGGTATACATTTAAATAAATAAATAAATAAATAAATTAAATAAAATTAAACTGTCTTGTATGTATGCATGTATGTATGTATAATTTAGTATTTTTGATGTCTAGAAATATTACCCCTAAAATAGTCTTTGACTCACGATGCATTGAAACTGTTGCATGACTCTACTAGATTGTATCTAACTAATGATTGCTCAGTGCCCAGTACATTGCTGGCGCTATATAACGAATAAAAGTAGTAATTAGGGATGGGATTCTGGAACCAATTTTGGTTTAGGTTTGTTTTTTTTAATTTTGGTTCTTTGAGAATTTGGGTTCTTGTTTCGTTTTTTTGGCATTTAATTTTTGGGGGCCTTTTTGCATTGGAAAAAAAAAAATCAAAATTAAATTCAATGCTCATACCAACTGTTTTAAACAAAGAGGAGAATGTACTGAAGGGGAGATCAAATTGTAAAAAATTAAGGATGACCACTTATGATTATTGCGTCTAGCAGAGTTCAGCCTCCACCTCTGACTATTATGTCTGGATGAACTTCAATCTCCTGCCCAAGCCGAGAAACTTTAGAATTTGGGCCAAGGAGTAGTTGCTTATTCAAATTATTATCTGTAACATCTTGCAAAAGTCTATTACTTTCCCCCAACATGTTTTTACCAGTCTCAGACAAGTTAGCTTTAGAACTCACAATAATAGACTGCCACTAAGTACGTTCTGTTAATTGGGTACCTGGACTTTAGGCTTGGGAGATGGTTATATATACCAGTATGGGAAAATGTGATCCGTTGAAAGTGTGATCCTTCTACCTGACTCCATTCTTGCTAAACAATGCCTGTAGGAGGAATTGGCGGGTCCTGATACTCTCAACGGTTCATTGACAGCGCTGGTAATAGCAACTATACGGTCTCTGGGCTTCCCCATGGAGTTCCTGTCTATCTGGCCAATCGAGGCAACCAAGCGGCTGTTGAAGAAATGTATATCTGACCACGCTCTACAAACGTCTAGGGTCAGCGCCTGGGTTCCCAAAATAGCCTCATGGTTTAGGTACTGGATCCTAGGGGGGCGGGGGGGAAGAGGGGGGAGGTCCATTACCTGACGACCTTAACCTCAGCGGTTTCGCAGAAAGCCTTTGCAGGCCTGAGACTGCAGTCCGTGCAGACGGCAGTGACACAGGGTCGGTATTCAGGGCAGGATTATTCACTGAGGCTGTGTGTATGCGGAGAGGGTTCAGTGGAGGATCTCGCCCACTACCGTCTGTTTGACCCCCTTTATGATCAACCCCGTAGGAGATTATTTTTCACATTGAATGTGGATGCTTCCAGGCCTATTAAACCACTGCTATCCTATTTGCTGAATGACTCAAGGGAACATATTACAAAGGCAGTCGCCGCATTTGCGGTTCCAGCAGTCAAAATTTGGATATGGATAAAGTAGGGCCCTCTAGGTCAGCGGTAAGCCCATGGGGAATGATGCTGCCAATGTTGTTTTATAGTTCTGTTTGTTTCAGCTGGTTTTATGTTTGGTTTTATATGTTGTTGTGATTTATTGTTTATATTACTGGTTTTGTCCTATTTGACATAGCCTCACGGCTAGCTCAATAAATTCTTACATTCAATACAAAAAGCCTGAAAAAAACCCCAAACCGAAACGAGAACCAAAATTTTGGGTAGAATCAAAACAGTGATTTTCAGGTCGTTTTGGTTCTATCCGAAACCGAAATACCCATCCCTAGTAAAAATGACTGCTTGTGCCTTTAGTAAAGGATTATACTTCCTACAGTAGCTGTAGTTTTTATCAGTAAAAAACAGACATGATATTGACCCGCTGTGGGCCTTCATTGGCCTTCTGTGGCCCGGCGTATAATACGCCAGCACTTATAAACACACACGGACAGATCCTGTTGCCCCGGGATTGCCCCAGGGAGTGTTGGTGGCTAACCCGAGGTGTGACCTTGGCAAATTTTCAAGGTGACAGCTCAGGCTAATGGCCACCCATGCGGACCATAGTAGACTAACGCATCTGTTTGGGTCCCACCATTCCCGCCTTGGTAATGACTGCCATGGCTGCCCCCATTGGCCATCATGGCTGTCTGTCATGGCAGGGGTGGGACGCTGGGAGCAGGGGGCAGACAGAGGCGGCTATCTGCACATTTGTTGTGCTCCCTACTCTACATGGGTCATGTGGGCAGTGAAACAGTTTGTTTCACGTTTGCTACTTCCCCTTGTTGCTTTTACCCATATGGCAATGGCATAGTTTCCCCTCAGCCTCAAGCGAGGCGAGACTCTACTTTGTCAAGGGAGGAGAATATGGCAGTGCTTAGGACCCTGCCCTGCTGCCTTCCCTTTCAGGTCTCTGCTTGGTGGGAGGTAGCATCCAGGACTGGTTGGTATGAATGAAAGGGAGACAGAAAAATTCTGGACTGAAAAGCTCAAATTGGAATAGCTCAGTTGTATCCAGGCAACAGGCTTGACGCAACCACACACACACACATACACATACACACACACACCCTTTTAGAAAAAAAAAAAAAGAGAGAGAAAGGAACACCACACAGATTTCAAGAGCCAGAGCCAGAAACCTGCAGGCTGGGAGAAAGCTAGCCAGCGTCACAAACAGCGCTTTCCAAAGATCAAGTTGAACTGAGAGGCAGAAGCAGATTTTAAAATGAGTATTATTAGAGCAAGGAAATGTGCCTCTGGAATATGAATTGGGGGACCCCTCCACAGCATCTACCCACCCTGGTAAGTTTCCTTTCTCCTTCATTTTACTCTCCAAGGTAAAGGATGAATGAACTGGAGTTTCTTAGGGAGACGGTGGCAAAGTAACTTGATGGAGCTAGGCTGTAGGGCAGCGGGATACAATCCTGCCGTGGCAGGTTAGATTGCAGAGGTGACGTAGGTCTTGTCCATCTCTAATAAAGGGAGGTCACCTGTGGGAAGAGATTTTGCAAAGGATTTGTCCGCCTGGGAACTGAGCAGGGAAGACAGAGGAAGCCCCACTGATGGGAAGGGATAACTCTAACCCCAGGATGTCTCCGCATCATGTGAGGTCCTAGATTTGCAAAACAGGCAACAGGGGTCTTACCCCCCCCTACCCCCAGGATGGCCAGAAAACAGTAGGGACCCACACCCTTTGCAACATCCAAACACTCAGTGCAGGATTGCTTCCTTTGTGTCTGCCTTGTCTTCTCCTAAATAAATAGCAAAAATTGCAGCCAGACTCCCAACAAGTAGATGGGGGTGTGTCAGATTCTGGGGCCAGGGGGGGCATTGCCCCTGATAGCCTACGGGGCGCACCACCCCTGATCTCAGTTACACATCGGTCTAAATCTGGAGTAACTCCACCAAGGTCAATTGGGTTTGGTGCCAGTGAGAAATCGTTTGAAACCCACAGCAGCGTAAGCTACGCTACGCAGAGGTGAATTGACAGATAGTGGCTGTGACGAGGATCCACAAACCATTTACTAAAGCCCTCAGGATCCTAACTGGTGTCATTAGTTAGAACTGTCTTTCCTTTCTCCTTTGAGGCAGGAACATAGGGTCAGATCCTGGTATAAATTAGTGTTGGATTGTACTTTGAGAGGGTTCCATTTACACCTGAGTACTTTGCCCTTAAAACTGGTTGGGGGGGGAGGGGGGAGGAATAAACCAGGACATTTGTAATCACATTCATATTTTCTGGGTATTCTGAAATTGTAATACAGTCTGGCTTCTCTCTCTCTCTCTCTCTCTCTCTCTCTCTCTCTCTCTCTCACACACACACACACACACACACACCCCTCAGAGGATTTCTTCCCACTTATAGAATCACAGTTTCGTATTCAGAAGGAACCTCAAAGGTCATCTATCTCCAAGGCAGGATCCCCTTATACCTACAACACCACAGACTCAGGCCGCTTTTAGATGAGAGCCACCTGCTTGCGCCGTGAAATCATGCAGCTGTTAAAGAATGCGCGAACGGAAACACGGCACGTATAGGTGCGTCTAAAAGCTGCCCGCGGCACTTTTACAAGCCACATGATTTTGCGGCGCGAGCGGGCGTCGCTCGTCTAAAAGCAGCCAGATATCTGTTCAGATAGTTTTTGCAAAGGTTCGAGGTAGGACATTCTGCAACCACCTCAGGTTTCAGAGCAGTGAAATCGCATGTTCTTAAGTTGTGAACAGGTAGTATAGGCTAGTGGATAAAGTACTAGATTTGGGAGATCCGGGTTCAAATCCTGGCTTAGCCATGAATATATTTGACTTCCTTGGGCAAGTCACTGTCTCAGCCTCAGTTTCCCATCTGTAAAATGGGAATGTCTGTATTTCTTCCTTATCCATCCTAGATTGTAAGCCCCATGGGGACTAGGGAATCTATCTCTAACTGCAACTCTTCCTTACCAGGCATATTGCTTGTATTAAATAAGTAATTAATAATAAATTCCATATTAATTGAATATTAATAATGAATAATAGTGAATATTCTTAATTGAATTATTAATGAATAATAATAATGATATGGTCAAGGCCAGCAGTATACCTGGTTTTAAAAAAGTTCTTGGATAAGTTCTCGGAGAGTCGGTCCGTTAACGGCTGTTAGCCAAGTAGGTTTAGGGGACATAACTTCTTACTGTTGGGAGCTGGGAGTGAACAACAGGGAATGGATCGCCCCATTGCGACCTGTTGGGTGCTTCTCCCAAGTGACCAAGATTGATCACTGTCAGAGACAGGATGCTGGGCTCGATGGACCATTGGTCTGACCCAGTATGGTACTTCTTATCTGCACAACTGCACAGCAGTAATTGAGGACAAAGCTCAACTATATAGAACGGTTTGGCCAATGGGCTGGTCCATTTTGCAATGGATAATTTTTCCTTTGTTACAATGCTTGCTTGTGTGTTTGCCAGCTCCCAGAATCCAATGGGTCCCTCTCTTGTCACCAGTGGAAATGAACAAAAGTTTGCTTTTTTCCTCCACAGTTACTTTCAACATTTGTTGTTTTGTTCTGAACGTTACCATTTCCCAACTGCCAGTGGCCTGCTAAAGTGAGACTAAAACGTTGCCTCTTGTTTTCCGTTCACGTTAAGAACCGTAATCACTCTGAACCCATGTTGCACACTTGTAATAGCTTTTAAGGCCTCAGATCTTTCCCGGACTAACTCCAGAAGTTAGAACTGAAACGAGTACCCATGAAAATGGGTAAACTTGTCAAAATTGTGGTCCTCATCAACCTGACCTGATAATATTTGGTACTAACTGGGGTATCATTTTTGGCCTGATTTTCTGATTTCTGGTAACAGTTTTCCGACTTCCCATGTTGTTGTTTTTTTTACTTACCATCCTGATTTTTTTTTACCGATTTACTGATATCCCAATCAGTAACCTGGTAATAATAATACCCAGGATTTTCTTGGAATTGAGTAGCAGATTGGTACTTGGGTAGTCCATCAGACACTCTATACGGTTCAGAAAATTATGGAAATTACCCATGAGCAGGAAATGAGCAACCCATTCTGGTGCTAGATCTGGATCTTGTGGAACAAGGTGGACGCTCTTGGCTGGAGACCTTCAGGGGCAATTAGTTGTAACCTCCTTTCGCAGAGATGATAGACCAGTGGGCAGCGTCAGGGAATGCTGGGCTAAGAAATCCACCTACCATGGTGGTTTTATGACTGGCGCTTGGATTCAATGCTAAGTTGAGTAAGCGAACAAGACAGCAGGCACATCATTTGTTTCTGTTACTGTTTTGTTCATTTTCAGGGTTTTTCGTAAACAAAAATGTTCATTTTCATTTTTTATTAAAAATAATTTGGAAAAAAACCCCACTGCGCATGCACAGAATGGGCCACCAAACCATTCTGTGCATGCGCAGCGTTGGGGGGGGGGGCATTTTGCGCATGCATAGGTTTGTGTGTGTGTGTGTGTGTGTGTAATGAAAACGGACACTTTTCCCCTTTGTTTTCATCTGTTTTTGTTATCCTTGCCTGTCGTTTTCATATTTTAATTACTAAAAGAAACGGGGCATTGTTCGTTTTAGTAATTAAAAAAATGAAAACAAATTGCACACCCCTACAAGACAGGGAGAGTGTCACAGAGGACGCAATGGATGTTGACGTGTGGCCTAGGGGCACCTCCCAGCTTGGCCGGCCTACAGGCGCCGCCGGGCTGCTGGTGCTTGGCACTTACTTGCTTTCTGCAGCTGGGCCCATCTCTCTTCTGGGCCGGCAGCTCTCTGGTCCGGTGCACTCTGTCCCTCACGGCTTGCTGCCCGCATGCTGCGGCCGAGCGCAGCCAGCAGCAGCAGTGCCATTCCTGTCCCAGCCCACCCGAACAGCTCTGGAGGCCGGGGCTGGTCGGGAGGGCCAGGGCAGGTTGGGTTGGCTCGATGCGGGGAGCGCCGGAGTGGGAAGGTGTCTGACGGCGGTTCTAGTTAGTGGAGCAGCCACCAGGCACCTTCCCGCTTGGTCTGGGCCTCCCTCGAGTCAGCCCAGTCCAGACCGGGTCCGGACTGGTGGGAAGGACTCGCCCCCCCTGGTGCCACGTCACGGAGAAGCCAAACCGCGAGACTTGTGAGTGTGACCTGACGCAGACTGCTGCATGGGGCCCCTCCCTGCCCATGGTTGCAACATTGTGTCAGAGGGGGCCAATGCAGCAGCCGGAAGGGCCCCCAGCCAGCTCAGGCAGCAATTTAAAAAAGAAGAAAAAAAGGAGGGGGGGGGGAAAGGGTGGCTTAGCTACCTTGGATATTGGGGCCCCAGCCAATATGGGTCCCGGGACAAATGTCCCTGTTTGTCCAATGGTGGTGGTGTTGGGGTTAGATGCTGCTCCGCAAACCAGAAGTCGCCCAGGTGCCATTAGAAACAGCAGCGGCAGGGAATTCCTGGGTGCTTTCAGATGCGGTCTAGGCAATACCTTGGCTCTCTGGGTCCTTATCTAGGCCACGTCTCAACATTTTCGGGAGTCGCTGCTTCCAACGGTGCCCAGCGCCCGGTTTGTGGAGGAGCATCTACCCCTCTCCTCGCCCCCCCTCCAAGCTGCAGTTTTAAACTATGGGAGAAATCCTGCACATTTAAAAAGGCCTTTAGAGTGGAAGCGAATATCCACGGTGAATACTGGATCTAGCAACTTCACCACCTTCAATTCAGCATTCTGCTCCATCATTCCCTCCTCCAAACCTAACTCTTCTCAAAAACGTAACTCTTTGCTAGCTTTCCCCACAGATGCCTCTCCGCCGATGCTCCCGCCACTGTCCTGTCAGTCAGGGTTTGCCTTCACCCCTGTAACTAAGCTAAGCACGTGCCCCTGCTGGGACTACTCAACTTTGCGACCATGCCCCTGTCTCTCCCTAGGTTCCCCTCTCCCTTATCGCCCCTCCCTTGTCTTTACTGGATTGTAAGCCCACTGGGGCAGAGACCTGTCTCGAATGAATGATGGCTCAGTGGCAGGTACATCGATGGCGTATAAAAATAATTAATAGTAGTAATATTGAAATGGATATGCAGTGCTGCTTTGCCGGACATCCGCTTTGGTTATTCTGGTATTTTCTGGCTTGGCCATTTCAGTGACTTCAGTTTGGGGCTCTCACAAGTGGGGGCCCCAGGAAACACCTGGCCGTGCTGTTCTTGAGGGGTCCCTGCGAGGGCCCGTCCCCCACCGCTACCGTTCTTGGGAGGGTCTCAGGGTCGCCTGACCCTGCCACCACCGCTGCTGCTTCTGAGGGGCCCTTGCCGCCAGGACCGCGAGTCTCAAGAGCGTTAGCAGCAGAAGGGCCCCAGAAATCCCCTCAGGAGTGGCACCGGCAAAGGTGGTGTCGGCGGTAGGACCTTTATAGGCGCGGTGGTAGAGCCTTCACCAAGTGCGAGGCCAGGGATGATTGCCCTGGCCACACCTAGGACTCACCGGCCCAGGGTAGTGGTTCTGCCCCCACAGAAGCTCTGGGGACCAACCTGTCCTTCGCAAGCTGGAGAGAAGGGTAGGACCATGAGCGGAGGATTTTGCCCATGCCAGTCGGTAGGCCAACCCTCGAGGAATGGAAACAGAATGACAGGGCTTGGCTTCAGGAGGTCAGGGTAACCAGTGATGTGAGGTGCCAGGGGGTACCTCATCACTTAACAACTCCCCTCATTTTCCCCCACTGCTTCTTCCAACCTTAGAACACACACACACACCCCGATTGCTGCCGACTCTGTCTGATAATTTGTGTTGATTCCCCCTGCGAAGCCGAGAGCAGTTGTACGGTCTGTTCCTTGCAGTCGCGGCACTCTTGATTGCTGCGAGCCCTTTTCACAGCAGCGGCAGCAGCGGCAGCAGCAGCAGAGAAAAAGATTCAGCTCACTGCAGTTACTTGGGGGGGGGGAGACAGAGCCAGCTCTGCCTCTTCCCCTGGCAGAATCTGGAAGCTTTGTTTGGAAGGGGAGGCCAATTTGGATCAGCGGTGCACACAGCATGCCTCCCAAATGTTACTACAGAGCGCAGGGCTGTTCTCCCTTCACTGTCAGGGCATCTCTGGGCGGTGGGGGCGGGGAGGGGGCTGACTGGGCGGTGTTTGACCGCGGAATGGGTCCAGAACATGGGTCCAGAGGTCTTCTCCATGTAGGGAAAGCAGATGGCAATTTACAGTGAACTATTTTGCTCTGTTTATTTTTAAAAAAAAATTATTCTGCACAAGAACTGGATAATGGTCAAGGGCAAAGTTGGGGCCCCCTCCTCCGCCCCTGTACTACCTTGCCCTGCCAGCCAGAGACAAATCAACAGCCAGAAGCCCCCTTTCTCCCATCTAGTACCCGCCCGAGGCATGGGCCCCAAACATTCCAATTTCCTACTATCTCCCCACCCCAGGCCCCAGGTCCAAGCAGGGCCCCCAAAGACTGCCATCTCTCTCCCCCCGCCAGCCCCTGAACCAGCCAGAGCCCCCAAAGACCCTTTTTCTCCCTCTCCAACCCTGGCCCCAGAAAGGCCCCTTCCTACCTGAGAGAGAGGGGTCAGGCAGTGACAATGAGGGCCTCATTGAACTCAGATCAGGGCCTCATTGAACTAGGTACATTTTGAATCTATAGGGAGAAAGCCCTTCACCCATGCCGGCCCTACACACTCCCTCCCCAAACACATACTGATTAATGATCAGTTATCAATTATTTATTAGTTATTAATTATTAATTGTTACTCTTTTTGTATTCGGCTTTTGGGCTTGGACCTAGGAGGCAAAGGTTCGAATCCTGTCATAGGCATGAACCCACTGAGCGGACTTGGGTAAATCACTGTCTCTCAGCCTCATTTTTCTCATCTGTAAAATGGTAATAATAATGACCTCCCTCACAGGCGGGTTGTGAGGGTGAGCTAGATGAGGATTGTAAAGCACTTGGAACATGGAAGGTGCTATAGAAATGATAAATAACACCAGTCCTGACAACAGCCTTCTGTGGGAGGTCATTATTAATCCCATTTTACAACTGTGCACTGTGAACGAATGAATTTATTTATTTATTTATTTATTTATTAAAATGCTTAAGCCAAAAAGTTACAAAATAAAAAATACAATAAGGATGGACAGTACACAATGTAAAAGTACACGCACCTTGCATTTAAAAATATACGCCTTGCTCTTGCCAGAGCACACTGACCATGGCAGGGCTTGGCTCCTAAATTATTAATAGAATCTATACTTATCATAGATACCTTGCTCTTATCAGAGCACACTGTGGCAGGGCTTGGCTCCTGAAGATTAACAATATATACCTTGCTCTTATCAGAGCACATCGTGACAAGGCTTGGCTCCTGGGCAATACAGAACAATCACTTCAAAACTAAATTGCATATTCACCCTGATTGTTGGTTGCGGGCTGCAATCACACGGCATGCTAGATCATGTAGCACTCTGACAGAATCACTCTGCAAGATCCAAATAGTTTTCTTGATCATTGTGAAAGAGCTAAGCTTTCACACACGGGGAATCAGACCTCTCTCTCTTATTTCTGTCAACTTGGAGCATAGCCACGAAAAAATGGAAAAAGGTCGTCAGTTCCACCTACTGAGCATGAGCATAATCTTTGGTTGTAGGGAACCTTCTCCCAAATTCCTCTTTGGGCATATGTTCCTACCTGATTGAATCTGACTTTAGTAAGTATCTCCCTATGGGGAAAATAACATATCTGGGATCGATGGTTAGAAAAAGCCACAATCCCCTTTAATGAATAAATACAGGGGGGCACATTTGAGTGTCCTTAGTCACGCCACATTCTCTTGTATGGATATATCCTTTAATCTCTGATCTATAATTAATCTCTCTGTAAGGGGAGCTAGCCGATTCCAGAATGCACCCAGTACTCTCTTAGTCCTGAATAGACGGACAAAGTCCTGATAGCCATAAGTCAGGGAAATCCTGCCTCCCGTCTTCCCCCTCAACCTCCAGTAGCACTTGTTTGGGAAATCTCCCTGGCACTAAGGCTCTGATTTTGGTCAAATAATGGATCACAGAGACTAGAGCCTTGCTCTGATTTGAATATTCACAGTCCCCGTTTCTAGCTTCACCGGCGGCGTACAACACGCACTGCAAGTCGTTTTTTAAGAAAAGCAGATTGTGCCGCTTCTATCTCCTTCCCTGTCACCCCTCTACCCCCCAGATCTCTGCTCCATACAGCAATACTGCTTCAATTTTAGCGTTGCCTGATTTCAGTGCCTCAGGCTCAGCCAATGACTTTCTCCTAAATCGGTTGTAGAAAGCAATAAGCCCACTTGTGGCCTGGGTTGCTTTTGCAACTGTACATTACCTGAGTGGGGGTTGAAGACAGTTGTGTCCTGCCTCCCTTCCAGCCAGCCCCATTCAGCGAAGCCTACACTGGGGGGTGGGGGGTGGGTGCAGTTTGTTTTTCTAATTACAAAAACTAACGAAGCCCTTTTCATTTGAGTAATTAAAAATACGTCATCGATAGACTAGGTTAAGGAAAACAAATGAGAACAAAGAAAAAAGGGGTCTGTTTTCGTTATAAAAATAAAAAAACACAGCGCACACACAAAATGGCTGCCCGGGCCAGCTGCAGAGACCATTTTGTGCACGTACAGACCAGCTGTCCTTTTTCCAAAGTGGCACCAGTGCTGCTGGCGCCATTTTGGAAAAGGACTACGCGTGTGAAGAATGCTCCGGTGGCCATATTGCATATGCATGTTCCTTTAAAAAAAAAAAAAAAAAAAAAGAATATATTTTTAATAAAAATAAATGGAAAAAATTGAAGAAGAAAAAAACCAAAACATTTTTATTTATGAAAAAAAACCAAAATGAAGGGGGGGGGGGTTTAAACCAAAAAACCCAACCAACCCCGAACGATGGGCCTGCTCCACACCCCTAACCTACAGTCCCTCGCCCCCTTGCCTGATAGCGTGCTGTTCCCAGGGCCGGCCTTAGAATTTACGGGCCCAGGGCAAAGATAAAATGCAGGGTCACTGGTGGCCTCACTCCCTTGAGGGCATCTTCCGTGGGGCTGGGCCGTAAAGGTGGTCCATGTGGAGCCCCCCAGAAAGAGCAGGGCCTGGGGCAGTCGTGCCAGGTCACCCTGTGCCAGTAAGGCCAGTCCTGTGTGCTCCTCCTCAGCCTGACTGAAGCTTTGACCGGTGGTAGATGGGGGGGCAGGGGGGAATCCTTTTCTGGCCGGATTCCCTTTTCAACAGATCTAGCCAGCTTGAAGGGTCCGAACGGAAATCAGAACGAATGATCATTCCAATTTTTAGTTCGGCGGAATCAACGGAAAGATTTGGGCCATGCTGTGCAGGCACCGAACGGTAGTGGCCTACACGGAACGGTGGCACCGTTACAACGTCACCATCGTGTGCATGTAGAAAACAGCCAACGAGAATTTGGAATGAAAAATTTGGATCGAGCAGAATTCCGGTTGGAATTTCGACAGCCGTTTCCACGTCTGCGAAAATGGAAGGGCTGTTTCCGGTCAGCCCTAACTGGCAGCAGCGTTGGGGGTGGGGGGAGTATCCCGTTGGCGCTTCTTCAGACTGGCTCTTCTAGGAGCCCTTCCCTTTCCCTGCTGCTTTCCTGTGCTGCTCACCAGTCACGGCAGTGGCTTAAACAACACCTTGCAGCTCCCAGAGGACCAGTACCTCCCCCTGCCTTCCTCTCAGCTGCAGAAGCAGAGATGCAGGGCTACTGAGAGCTGCAGGTAGCTGTGGCTAAAAGGTCCTCTTGTACCAGGTTTTGACCCCTTTTATCCCTGGCAAAGCCATGCAAGGTGCCAAATCCCTTTGGTGGGGTCGATCCCATGCCCCACACGTGCTACTTGCATCCTGTGCACGCCCACTTGCACGCAAACTGGGTGCATCTCCATATAAATTACAGTGTGCTGCGTGGAACCTGCGCGGGACGCACGTAAATCCCACATGGGGGCCACACTCCCTGGTGCAATTGCCCCCCCTGCTGGTATGTATCTGGAGGGAGGCATTCTATGGGTGCAGCAGCCACACGAGCTGCGGAGGGTCCGATCCCCATGCAGCTCTGTGGCAGGCAAGTGCAGCCACCAACTGCGGGAGCCAGCGTGGCGAGCAGGGCAAATGTTCAGGCCCTCTGTGGGGAAGCCAGGTGGCTGGGCCAATGTCAGACCTCCTGCCACACCGTGAGGTGGGTCGAGGCACCGGCCACATGAGCCGGCACCTAGCCCTGCCCCACCTCC
>QEPC01009864.1:351010-372148 GCA_003113815.1 Sphenodon punctatus | reverse complement strand
TACCACCTAGCCTGTCCCCAGCCGTGACTTGGCCAAATGAGACTGGAGCAAGTGGCCGCTGCTCACAGCCCTGCACCGGACCTTGCCGCGTGGCGGGGCAGATGCCAACCACCAGGCACATAAGCTGCCATGCCTTGGGAAGCCTTTCCCTGCTACACGTTGCGTCCTTGGCCTTTTTCCGAGGACACAGTGCCCATAGTAGTGAGCTGCCTGCCATGTGGTGGTGGTGGGGGAATATCTGGTGGCCGCCGGGCACACAATGCATTGCATCGCATGGCTAGGCTACCCGAAGTGGGGGTAAGCCTGCCCAAGGCATGGCAACAAGTGCATTGTGTGGCTGCACCCAACCTTCTACCACAGGACTCATTCCCTACTAGCTCTGCCCCTGCGTGAAGGTCATTTGAGCTGAGGTGGAAAGGCCGTCATTAGGGATGGGCGAACAGAGCCGAGTTTGGAAATTCGGTTCGGTTCGAAAATCGAGTTCGGTTCGGTCGACCGAACTATTCGAGTTTGGTCCCAACTCCGAACTTACGAACAGAGTTCGGAAATTCAAACCCCATTGAACTAAATGGAATATTATCTTATAGGGATGGGTGAACAGAGTCGAGTTCGGAAATTTGGTTCGGTTCGAAAATCCAGTTCAATCCGGAAGTTCGGTTCGGTCGACCGAACTGGTCTAGTTCAGTCCGAACTCCGAACTTCTGAACTGCTGGGCGTTTGCCCTTCCCTAGTTGTCATGGGAATGGGGAGCGTGAGCCGTAGGGGCTGACTACAAACAATACACTAAGAGATCACCCTTTGGAATGCTGTTCTGTACCATCTGCCACTAGGCCCTGGGGAACGGAGAGGTGACCTCAGAGCTCTTGTGAGTCTCTGAGTTCTTTCAAACCAGGAATATGATTTATTCCCCTGTCCCTGCATCCAGCCAATGCTGCGCATCTTTCGGTGCCTTTCAGAGCATGGAGGTGGATTCATTCAAGCACAGTCACCAAAGTGCGGTCTACTTTATCTAAGGGGCAAAAAAGAAACCGGCGTTCATTTCCAGGAAGCTCACCTTGGAAGTCCAAACGCTGTGTGACCATTTCATAGCTGTCTTGACCAAGGTCACACAGGCTGTCCATCAATCCCCATGTTTTGACTGGCCAAAGAGGGACGAGCCCTGCCCCCACAATGAATAAGCCCCACCCCTTGGTGAATAAGATCCGGCCCCTTCACACACTTACACAGATACCTCCCCAACAGCTCAAGTGCATAAAGAGTCCAGGGCCTCAGGCTCAGCTGCTCCTCCTTGCTCCAGGGGAGCTAACGTCACTGGGCTCAGTTCATCTTTGTTGAAAACTATTTTCTAAATAAAGATGTGAGGCCAGCATTTCCAGGGTCAAGGAGGGAGCTTTCGCTGGGATGACTGCATAGCCCACCCGCTCTCTCCCATCATTTCCGATGGTTGTTTACCGTACTGCCTTCCCGAGCCCTAGATTTTCACTGAACAAACTATTGATCAGTCCCTTGCCAGAGGATGGAAACTCAAGCTCTCGGTGCCTGGTGTTGGCTTTTTTCCCAGGTAAGTTTTAGAGGGGAAGCGTAATATTGATTGCTGCTGTCACAAGAACCACCAGACTTTGGAGATGTCTGTGGCTTCTCGGCACCATCTGCATTGAGTTTGCTCCGAGGCTGCATTTGCAAATGTTGCCATAGAGATTCGAGCAAGACGCTCAGTCCGGGTACAAGGATGAGCAAACAGATTCCACCTCCCCCCCCCCCCTCATACTTAGACAAGTTCTTCTCAGAACAGAGGGCCTTGTACGCAAACAGGGCCGGCCTTACCTCAGGCCCCACTCTTTCTGAGGGCCCCGTAGTGGCCTTGATTTTCACCAGGACAGGTTGTGGGGGGACCCCACTCCCTCTCAGTGGGGCCCCAAGCATGACCACCTTCAGGGCACCGCAGAGGTTGCCCCCAAGGGGGAGGGGCCAGAGGCCCCACATTTTATCTTCGCCCTGGGCTGGCCCTGTAACAGGGGAACAGAGCCCTCCTGAAAGGGGAATTCCACATCCCTGGAGAGAGATTTCAGCTGTTCCAAATCAGCTTTCATTAAAAAAAAAAAAAAAAAAGATCAAGCATATTTCCCAAACATACAGGAAATAATTCAGTTTGGAGTCACACAACAACCTCCCCAGAGCTGGGTATGTTTAGTCTAGAGAAAATATGACTAAGGGGGAGACATGCTAGCGGTCCTCAAACAGCTAAAGGAATGCCACGCACACACAAAAGATGGCAAAGAATTGTTCTTCACAGCTACAGAGGGACAGGAGGACTATAAAATAATGAATTCAAATACAGAAAGGTTGATTTTTGTTAAATATCAGGGGAAACGTCCTAATGGTAAGAGCTCTGGCAGCCATGGAACAAATCCCCTATGGAGGTTGTAAACTCCTGTTGCTGGAGGTTTTTGTTTTTTTTAAGAAAAGCAGAGCAGGCAACTGTTGGGGATGGTGTAGCTGTAGCCATCCTGCATCCAAGCAGGAAGCTGGATTCGATGACCCGCGAGGTGCGTTGCAATTTGGCGATTCTATGAACGGGTTTAAGTGGCAGCAAGGTAGATTTCAGTCAGAGATTAGGGGGAAATAAACTTCCTACCTGAAAGAATTGTTGAGCAACGGAATAAGCTTCCCAGGGAGGTTGTAGAGTCTTCTTGGGATGTTTTCAAAACCCCGCCACGTCTGCGAAGCCATAGGTCGAGGGCAGCCTGTCATGGAGCAGGGGATTGGACTATATCAGGGGTTGGGGAACCCATTCCTTCCCAGGGGCCACTTTGAAAATTAGTACCAGCTCTGAGGGCCACATCGGGGGCAGGAGTGCTTAAGGGGTGGAGTCGGGAAGAGGAGGTTCCAGATCAGAGATCTGCATCATGGATTCTTGTGTGTGTGCTAGGGCTGGGACCATCAGTATCGGATTAATCCTATAAAACCGATAATGGCCGGTATTGGATTAATCTGATAAAACTGATACTTTACCAGTATCGGAATACCAGATCTTTAACATTGCCGGCTTTACCAGATTTTTTACATTGTGGCTGTTTAACAACGGCCGCAATCTAAAAAAAACGGTAAAATTGGCAATGTTAAAAATCCGGTATTTCAATACCAGTAAATCCAGTATTAAGAGATCTGATAGCGGTAAATCCGGTATCCGGTATTTCCCCATGAGTCCCACCCCTAGTGTGTGCTTTCATCTCTGTTCCTTTACTGAGCTCAGGTTTTTAGGACTTGGGTGAAATCAAACGTGATGAGGGTCCGCGATGGCCCTCCTGTGCTGGGGACTAACCATCATGTCACTGTCAGATGTGGGCCTGTTTCTGCCACAGCCCGGGGGTAGGCAGCTAGCCCAGATGTTGCCCCCTGTATGGGCCCGGCCTCACAGCCCAGGCCAAGGGCTGCCTAGGAAGGCCATAGCGGGCCCGTGCATTTGTTTATGTTGCCATCCCTATCCTGGCATGGGGGCCACCATAGCTGACCACCATGACTGCCATCATGGGGGGGGCAGGACTCTGGGGGCACGCTGGGGGTGGGGCCTCCCAGCCTCACATTTGTTCTGTTCCCCCGCCAGGGGAGAAGGGCGGGGGAAGTGCTCATCAGCCAGCCCAGTTGGGAACACGTCAGTTTCATGCCTTGACCTGACCTCTCCAGAGCACACCTCCCCCCAAAACACGTAACGATCACACCATCTGCACGTTTGGTTTCACCCACTGAGGGAAGGAACTGGATCCAGGGGGATTGGAAAGAGGCCAAATAAAAAACTAGCCATGGGCCGCTTTTGCCCCCCACCCCCCTGCGAGAGATTTCCCACCTCTGGACTAGATGATACTTGAGGTTCCTTCCTCCCAAGCCTACAGTTCTGTAATTTTATCTAGATACCTGGGCGGGGTGGAAACAAGCTATCTGTCCTGACGTGGAAGCTTCCTGGAATGTGGTGAGGATTGGGCGTAGCTCTGAACAGTTGATGGGTGCCGTCTGAGTTTCCCCATTCCAGCCATGATTTATGTCTACAGCCCTAGGATAATTAATCATGTTCTGTTTTGTTTAAGAAAAATTATGGGAGTGGAACCGTTACAGTCTGATATGGGCAAGGAATGGATGAGTGTCCTCAAAAAGTCAGAGCCTAGAGCTCCTCCCCCTCCCCTGGGTGTAACAATGCCCTGCTGATGCCACACAATCTTCTGGGCAGGAGAAGCCACTCTGGAACTGGGAGCAGAAGGCCAGTTTAGGACTGTAACTAGGGGCAGAGGAAGCAGGCAGGAGCACCATTTTGGAAGTACCACTGGGAATCTCCAGTGGTGGCAGCTGAGGGACAGGGGCTGGGGCCTGGACTTCTGTTCCCTTCCCTCCCACTCCTCTTGGCTTGAGAGAGCTCCATGCACCCTGTCTCCCTTTTGCCTTTCCACCCGGGAGTACAGAAGCAGAACGATTTCACGGACTGCAGGTTTCACGGACTGCAGGAGATTTCATGAGGTCCGTGAAATTGCAAATGAGACAGGATCTTGTTTCTGGCCCCTAGAAGCAGCAGGGAACGCAAAGCACAAGCAGATCAGAGAAGGGTCCAACAATGGAAGGAAATCGACGGTGTAAACTTGAGAGCTGAAACAAAGAGATGTTTTTATATTTGAGAATATCATTCCCAGTCTTGGATCGCCCTCTGGGAGGCAATGTACCCTAGTGGGTAAGGTGCTGTAGAGCGCTGAAATGAGTATTTACATCTGTTGCAGGTTGGTTTAAAATATTTTAAATACTGTTTTATATTGGATTTGTTAGCTGCCCCGAGCTGTTCGCAGGAGGGGTGGGGCATAAATATATTAAATAAATAAATAAATAAATAAATATATAAAAATCTAGAAATAATTTTTTTAAAAAATAACTGCCAATGCGTAAAAAACTACCTGGTCAATCTGCATGTGCACGGCCTTTTCCAAAATGGTTGCCGTAGCGTCACTACCATTTTGGAAAAGGGCAGCTAGTCTGCACATGTGCAGTGGCTATTTTGCACACGCACAGACCGCTGCCCTTTTCTAAAATGGCGGCGACACTGCCATCGCTATTTTGGGAAAGGCCGTGCGTGAGCAGAATGGTCCAGTGGCTATTTGCACCTGGGCAGTCGTTTTTTAAAAAAAATTATTTAAAAAAAATTATTTAAATTTTTAAAATTGCTTTAAGTACGGATCTGTGATATGAATCTACAATTAAATAAGGAAATTAATGATCCATATCATTAACGGATCCGAATCTGTAATTTCCTCTGGACGTCCACCCCTATTTATCTGGTATCCAGCTGGGTATCGCAGTACAACTCGCGGTACTCAATATCTGGTTGGATAGTGATTGGTATCCGGTTTAGAAATGGTTAACCAGGTAACCATTTACCAACTACCATTTACAGAATTAACATTTACTGCATTATCATTTGCCTTTTTTAAAAAAAAACAACCACTCCTTCCCTTTGTCCAGACTATCTCGGATAGCCATCCAGGAAGCAGTGTAGTCTAGTGGATAAGGTGCTGTAGAGAGCAGAACTGAGTAACCACTACTGTCCGGTATCCATCTAGATATCACAGTATTTGTAGTATCCAATATCCAGTCGGATACTGGTGGGTATCCAGTTTAGTATCCAGGAGTTAAAATGTTAACCGGAATCCCATTTACTTGCTGTTTACTGACTCCGACTCCCATTTACCACTTTACTGTTTAATGACTGTTTGATTATTATTTTTCTTACTCCCTCCCTCTGTTTGGTTCAGTTATGTGGTAAGCAATAATGCAGCTTAACTTTTAAACAAACCCACTCTAGGCCCCTCCTTAATGGGAAGACTCTCCCAGGCTCTTAGCCCCATGAACTCTGGCCCGGCCCGACACCAACCAACTCTCAGAGGTAGCCCTGAGTGAGGCAGAGTTTTAGGACTGGCTACAGCCTCCTGGCCCTTCAACTGGGCCCTCTGCAAAGCTTTTTCAGACCCCCTTCCCCCTTTTCTTGGCCTTGCCTCTCCCGGATGATTCCCTCCTACCGCCCAGCAGACTGGACTGAACTTGATTGGATGTAAAGGGCCAAGTCAGGTTTAGCTTGTTTCGGAAGCCTTTCAGCCTTGGGCCGGGGTCCCTGAGCAACAGGCCTGTGACATGCAAATTTCACAATGTTCTATGGTGGGAAAGGGTGAGGGGAAGACGTTGCCTCTACTACTACTCATTTCTATAGCGCTACTAGGCCTACGCAGATTTTTAGAGACAGCCCCCTGCTCAGTGAGTTTACAATCTAAGACGAATATATTCCCATTTTACAGTTAGGGAACTGAGGCTGAGAGGTTGTGACTTGCCCAAGGCCCCCAGTGAGTTCATGGCTAGAATGGGATTTGAACCTTGGCTTCCTGGGTCCCGGGCCAAGTCCAGCACCTTATTCATACACCACACAGGCTCTGCACCTTGAGAGCCACGCCCCTACAGGGCACCGTAACATCATGGCGGTCCGCTGGGCTGCTCCCAGTGAAGATTAGGCCAGGACTGGCCTCAGTTCAGTTCTGGGGCATTTGGGGCTCGGACCAGGTCAGGCCTGAATTTTAAACCCGTTCAGGGCTCTGTTCTCTCCCATCTGAGGCCCAGCTCAGTCTTTTTTTCCCTTGGTTTGCATCAGCCCGGCTTGCAGTGTCCTGTCAGACTCACTGGCCCAGCTAACCCTTCATGGGTTTTCTCACGGCCAGCGCCTGCCCAGGGAGTCAGCACTCAAAGAGGGACCGTCCAAGGGCGTAGCAATAATAGGGGCAGCCCTACTGGCACCCATGAGCCTGGAGGTAGGCCCACACACATGGAGAATGGCATATACTCACTAGAGTAGAGTGCCCCAGCAGGGAACCCATTCTGTCTTCTGCACCAGGTCCCATTCCAACCTAGCTATGCCCCAGGGACTGTCCTTGACATAAGTAGTGCTTTACTGGGTTAGACCAATGGTTCATCAAGCCCAGCATCCTGTCTCTGACAGTGGCCAGTCTCTGTTTCTTGGGAGAAGTACCCAACAGGTCACGGTGGGCAATCCAATCTCTGTTGTTCCAGCCCCCAACCGTAAGAGGTTATGATTCCCCCAAACTTACTTGGCTAATAGCAATTAAAACAGACCTATCCTCCAAGAACGTATCCAATCCCTTTTGAAAACTAGCTACACTACTCTTCCTCTGGCGGGAAATTCCACACGTTAATTGTGCGCGGATTGAAAAAAATACTTTCTCTTATTTGTTTTAAAGCTGCTGCCAGTTAATTTCATGGAGTGTCCCCTTGTTCGAGTGCTGTCAGAGAGGGTAAATAACCGCTCTTTGTTTATGTGTTCCACACCGCTCATGATTTATAAACTTCTATCATATAGAATTTAGAAAGATTTTATAAACTTCTTTGAAACTGGGGATTGTCGAGGTGCTGGTTTTGATGTTTAAAGCCCTAAATGGCCTGAGCCCCATATATCTGAGACCGCCTCTTCTTCCATGCCCCATGGGGGCCCTGAGACTGGCCAGGAGAGCCTCCCTGTGTGTGGGTACCCTGTTAGTCTTGTGTGTACGAAAAGGGCTTGCAGGGGGGGCGTTCTCGGCTGCCGCCCCGATGCTATGGAATTCCCTTCCTCGTTTGAGCCTAACTGGCTTCCGTAGGTGGTGTAAGACCTTCTGGTTTGTAAAGGCATTTGGGGGGTGGGGATAGGGGATGGGGGGGTTTGAGGTAGAAGTGTGAGGGAGGGGTTGGATGTGGGGAATGAGGAGGTCAAGTGAGTGGGTTTTGTGGGGAGCTGTGGGAAGGTTTGGGGATTGTGTGGGGTTGCCTTTGTATTTGACTGTTTTTGATGGTTTGTGAGCTTCCCTGATCCTGTAGGAAGGGCGGCATAAAAATTGGATGAATCAAATAATTAAAAATAGCAGGAAGAATGACTAGGAAGCGATACAGAACCACCCTCTTATTGGAAGGCAGGCGGAGGCAAAGCAAGAGGCATTCCCCGCTCGTTGGTCGCCAGGGGAGAACACGCCGACACTTGCTGGTATTGACCCTCTCTCGCTATTTCTGTCAGAGGATGAGATTTTCCAGCACTGGGAATACAAATGGTGGTTTCCCAGCCCCCAAACGCATTGTCACACATGCCTCGACACCAGAATGCTTTTCTTCCATCATCTCTTTAAAGAATCATTTTTCCTGGGTCAGAAATTAGCGGTGGAAATGTTCTGGGAACATAGGGCCATTAGGAGAGCCATACTGGGTCAGACCAATCATCCATAGAAAAAACAGAATCATAGACTTTGAAGGGAACTTAGAGGGCATCTAGTCGACCCCCCTGCTCAGGGCAGGGAATCCACAGCGACAGCCTTGCTGACAGACGACCGTCCAGCCACTGTTTGAAAAACTCCAGCGAAGGAGAGCCTGCCGCCGCCCTAGGTAGTCAGTCCAAAGCTGAAACAGGTACCTGATTTGGTAAGACGTGCATTTCTGTGCCATTTCGGGTCTCCATATCGGCATGCGAATACCGTTCGAACTGACATTTCTGTTACCAAAAACAGTAAAAAAAAAATCACCACAATTTCTGTTTTTCAGTATCCAGAATTACCCCACAAAACAAAATACCCCTCCAAATTTCCAAAATCTGGAACAAAATAGGGACAAAATTGGTATTTTGGTATACTGGTTGTTGGTATTCTAGTATTTTGGGTCCTCGATTGAAAACGGTTCTGATACTGAAAAGCACCCAAAATCTTCGGTTCGATTCAGGTACCAGAAATTCAATGGGTACACCTGTCTTTGTGAGTACTTATTTCAACGCTACCCAGCTCTGGCA
The DNA here is from genome assembly GCA_003113815.1 of Sphenodon punctatus. Classification (NCBI taxonomy): domain Eukaryota; kingdom Metazoa; phylum Chordata; class Lepidosauria; order Sphenodontia; family Sphenodontidae; genus Sphenodon; species Sphenodon punctatus. The sequence goes on along the minus strand of QEPC01009864.1, from coordinate 363,309 downwards.
GGGGCAGTTTAAGTCGCTTCAGAGAAGTTCACAACAGGCCACAACAGAATGGTTGATTCTCTGCTCTTCACTCTTAGCCTCCTGAAAGTCAGAGGTCTCGAGACATCCTCTGACCACCTTGACTAACAGCCATTTATGGACCTGTTCTCTAAGAATTGATCCACTTTTTAAACCTGTGATGTTATTGGCTTTCACAATATCCTCTCACAATGACTTCCACAGGTGAATTGAATGTTATGCAAAAATGATGATGATGATGATGATGATGATGGATGAAGTATTTATATAGCACCAGCAATGTACCTGGCACTGAACAATCCTTAATTAAAAAACAGGTCCTTGCCCCAAGGGGCTTGCAATTCAGGAGAGACAAAGGAATGGAGATAAGATGGGAATTCTTGTGCTTAGCTTAGCTACAGGGAAGAAGGGGACCCTTGTGGGGAGTTGAACCCCCACCAGAACCACCAAACATTTTAAGCATCAGCCCCCATAACTGCCCGTAAACAGTAAAGGAACCAAAAGTCCTGTTCCTTGGCCTGCGGCTCTGACCACCAGACCGTGCATCAAGAGCAGAAATGCTGCCCACTGTGCACTCTCAACCTAGCAAACTAGCTTCCCAGCCTGGGAAGTATTGCTTGCTGATTAAGTAGCTTTTATTATTCACCTGACAGTTATGTCTCCTCTGGTTAGAAATGTTAACAGCTGCCCACAATTCAGTCAGGCCCTGCGGGCTAATGTCTACATCCCCTCCAACGAAGTCAATGCCATCCGTGTCCCTTGTGAGACAACAGCAGAGAACGGCGGCCTGGCCAGCCAGTCACCACAGCTTCCAAGTGACAAGGGCAATGTTTAAACTCGTGGGGATGAGAACCTGAGGGTGGTTTTTGCCACGAGGGGAACACCCCCATGAGGAGCCACTGGCTTGAGTAGGGGAGAAAAGGGACTTTTTAATGGAAGGAGGAAATACAGCAGTAACCATGGTGATGAGCATCCTCAATGGAAGTCAAAGGGTTTATTACCCTGGAGGGCCAGTCGGCACCAGACACCTAGAGAGGCATTGGGAGTAAACAAACGTGCAGCCAGTCACATCCCAGGGCGGTGGGGGGTGAGGTGGGGGAACCCCTGGCCTGGTCACCTTGGGGAACGGAGCACATGTTCCTGCAGCTTGATCCGGCCGGGGAAGGGAGCAACGCACGGCTGGCTGGCTCCATCCCCATGCTGTGGCCGGCGCCCCACTCCTGTCAATAATAGGCAGCCATGGCAACCCTCCATGCCGGGCTGGGCAGGCACGAAAACAGACGCATCCCACCCAGTTTCGGCCTGCTGTGTGCCTCCCACATCTGGTGGGCCCAGAACAGATGTGCAGGATTGGCGCTGGCCCAGGTGGGCCAGAGCGGGCCAAACTGAGCACCTGTCAGGTTTGTTAACACCCAAGCTTTCAAAAAGTCTGGTAAAATTTCTAATAAACAAACATTGATTGCCTTATTTTGTTAATCTATTAGTTTATTAATTATATTTAGAGCCCCCCCCCTGTCCCTAGGGCTCAGAGCGGGCTACAGGGCACGTAAAAAGACATAAAATAGATACTTGCATTCCTGGTGGGCGTGTTTTAATTCATTTTAAAGCTAGGGGAATTCCAGTCGGGATTTCCCTATCCCCTCAGGGAGCCGCCAAGGAATGTAGTGGGTGTGCATCGCCTACAGCACACAGGGAGAGAGAGGCACAGAAAGTTAAAGGTAAGAAGGGCCCTACTGGATTAGACAAATGGCTCATCTGGCCCAGCATCCTGTCTCCGCCAGTGGTTGACTTGTAGAAGCGCACAACAGACTCATGTAATGAACTGATCCATTTCTTTGTCATTCCCCCCCAGCCCCCTGTTACCTGAGATCTCATCTGCTCCAACTTAGTACCATAGCCCCTTACTGCTGTCATACGTGGGATTTAATATATTGTCTAGGTATTTTTGTGAAGGAAGAAGCCATGACAATCACATCACAAATCCGCTGCTAAGGTTGTGCACCTCACCTACCGCTTGGATTATGTTCTCAACCCCTCCTCTGCTCCCACCACTGGCTCCATCTCCCCAATCTCATCCAGCACAAAATCCTTGTCCTCGCCTTCAAGACTCCTCATGGATGTGCTCCTCCTTATCTTTCCTCCCTCACACCACGTTCCCATCTGGGAACTTCACTTCTCCTCTGTCACTGACCTTCCCCACCGTAGTGTCTCCTGTTTCCTAAACTGTCTTGCCCCTTCTCCCATGCTTCCCCCTATGCCTGGAAGTGCCTCCCTGGACACATCTGCTACTCCCTCCAGGGGCATAGCAAGGCAAGGGCAAGATCTTCCTACGTACCTCTCCTAAGGAGGCTCCTGAACAGCCTAGGCCTTCCTCTGCACGGTGGCGCTGTCCTGGTTCCAGTGAGTTCCCCCCAGAGTGGCAGCCACTCCACCAAGAAGGAAGTTCAGAGTGGCCAGGGCCAGCTCTGAAGACTTTCTTCTTGGGGGGAGGGGGGGGGGGTTTGCAAGCAGACTGAGTGCAGCTAGAGAATTTTCAGAGTGGGTGGGGGGCAGATTCTTGGCCCTTGCTCCCTCCCCTACTCACTCTGAAAATCTCCTAGTGAGTGATGCGCAGGTTGCTGGCAAAGTGCTCCCCTTGAGTCCAGAGTTTGGGCTCAACTGAGCTCCCTCACTACCTAACAATTCTCACTTCCCTGATGGGAAATCGAGAGGTAGAGATAGAAAGTGGCTTGCCCCAGGGTGGCACGGAAAGGCTGTGGCAGAGGCGGAACTTGAACCTGGCTAAGTGCATTTAAACGCAAGAGCATCTTTGAGAATTATAGTTCACTTCTGACACCCGCGCACCATTGCAGTTCTCCTGGGTGTAGTCTCTTGCATTGAGGGGTTCAAAGGCTGCTGCAGGACATAACATATTGACACTGGGAGCTTGGCCAGGAGGAGCTAGAGCTGCCATGTTGGACCTGCTGCATCTCCAGTAACTACCTTTCTGGATACCCAGAATCTCTGGGTTTTACCCAGTCATCTCCTAGTGACGCCACGACTTCCCCACATCATCCAGGGTTGCCTGGATAAACTGGGGACGTTTTTAAAGGGGAGGGACAAAAAGGCTCTCCTCCCCTCTCTCTCCAACCCTGTGGAGTATTGTGATGGCACAACACTCTAAAAGAGGTGTGGCCATGTCAGAAAAGGGGTGGGGAGATTCCATTTTCTCCACCCCCTTTTGGTGTAGCCCCTCCCCCTTCCCATCAAAGCAACCTTTGCTGCATCTAGATTGGCTGCTCAGTCCTGATTAAACTCCCATTGGGCGTCAAGGGGAGGCGGAATGAACCATTCATTTCAGAGCATCTATCCACCCCCTCGCAGACTCTTTGTGTGTGTGTCTCTTGTCAACTCCCCACTGAGTTTATTCTCCCTACCTACAATTCTGGGGTAAGCTTCCCGTCGCGGCTGGGGTTTATTGTCAAGATGACAATCTGAAAAGATTTGAGAGCAATAATTACGGTCTTGGTTTCGGAGTTACCCGAGCCCTTGTAAGCGTAAGTAGGAGGCAGAAGAATTACCAAATCACTCAGACTGCGGCGTCATAGTGCGTTTGGCTTGAAGATTGAATGCATTTAGAAAGTTCGTTCTGGGCATGTTACCAGGCCAGCCGTATACATTTTTGTTTTCTCTTATACGCCTAGAACAAGAGGCTGGGAACTAGCCCAGCCACAGAGCAACTGAATGACTGAATGAAACACACTTATCTCCGTCTTAGATCACCCCATTCCAAAGTGAGTGTAATTTCCCAGCCCTTATTCTGACGCGTGACACTGGATGACTTAGTAACAATAGACCATTCAGACCTGGGACATTACCAGATATGACGTTAGCAACCTGACTTTTAGCTTTAAACCCACGTAGCTGCTCTAGAGAGGCGCACCGCCCAGTACAGAGACATTGGGTGAAAACAGGCATAACACTAACTCCATTTTAACATTTCTGTTATATTAATTTATTAATTCATTAATTATTATTATTATTATTAGCAAGCATTTATATGGTGCCAGCAATGTACCTGGCACTTTACAAAGTAATGGAATAGACATGGTCTCTGCTCTAGGGCTTACAATCTGACAGGGGAGGAGGGGAGACGAAGGAAGGGGAACAGAGGGAGAGATAAGGGGTGCAACATTCACAAAGATGCGAGGTCCCAGGTGCACGCGCTTGGCTTGGTTACATCAAGAATGATGGCTGGCTGGTCCATGTGGTGAGGATACGAGTACACAGAGCTCAGGTAACAGATTGTACTGGATGGAGGGGATCAGCAGGAGTTAGGTGAGGGGAGCGAGGAGTCGGGGAGGGCAGAACGGAAGAGGTGGGTCTTGAGAAGGAATTTGAAGGTACGAAGGGAGGAGGTGAGGTGGATGTGGGTAGGGAGGGAGTTCCAGGCGTGGGGGGCAGCTAGGGAAAAGGGAAGAAGGTGGTTAGGGGAGCAGGGGAGGTGATGAAGAGTGAGAGGGGGACAGAGGAGGAGCGGAGTTCACGAACTGGAGTATGGAGGGAAATTAGCGCAGAGAGGTAGGGGGGAGCAGGGTTGTGAAGAGCTTTATAGGTGAAGACTAGGAGCTTGTGCAGGATTCGTTCAGGAAGGGGGAGCCAGTGAGGAGAGGAGAGGAGGGGCTGCACGTGATTGAACCGACAGGCGAGGTGGATGACCCTGGCAGCAGAGTTTTGGACAGAGATGAGGGGAGAAAGGTGAGACCGGGGAAGGCCAGTGAGAAGGAGGTTACAGTAATCGAGGCGAGAGATGACCAGAGCATGAACAAGAGTTTTGGCAGACGAGACAGAGAGAAAAGGGCGAATCTTAGCAATGTTATGGAGGGAGAAGCGACAGGATTTGGCAACAGTCGATGTAGGGTTTAAAAGAAAAGGGTGAGTCAAAGATGAAGTCTAAGCTACGGGCTTGGGGGACAGGCAGGATGGAGACCCCGTCAATAAGGATTGACAAGGAGGAGGGAGAGGAAGGATGAGGGGGGAAGATAAGGAGTTCAGTTTTAGCCATGTTGAGTTTGAGTTGACGTTGAGACATCCAGGTAGAGATGTCAGAGAAACAACTGGTGAGATGAGCTTGAGCAGATGGAGAGAGAGAGAGGGAGTAGAGAGAGAGAGGCTGTTTTTAGATGTGCGCGGTTAACACGCTGCATGTAAATATCCCGCATGTGGGATTTAGACGTGATATTTCGCACATTAAAGCCAGTAGCGCGTTCTTTTAAAGCCGTGAATTAAATACCTCGATGTCGAGGTGTTTAATTTGCGGCTTTAAAATAATGCGCAACCGGCTTTAATGCGCGGAATGTCACGTCTAAACCCCACACGCGGCATATTTACACGCAACGTGATTTTATGCAGTGTGTTTGCCGTGCACGTCTAAAAGCAGCCAGTGAGTGTCATCAGCACAGAAATAATATTGGAAGCCGTGGGAGGCAATGAGTGTGCCTAGGGACAGGGTGTAGATAGAGAAGAGGAGAGGACCAAGGACAGAGCCTTGGGGAACACCAACAGAGAGGGGAAGGGAGGAGGAGGTGGAGTTGGCAAGAGACACATTGAAGGAGCGGTCAGAGAGGTAGGAGGAGAACCAGTTGAGGACGGAGCCACGGAAGCCAAGAGAGTGAAGTGAGTCCAGCAAGAGTGAGTGGTCAATAGTATCGGGGTTGCAGGGCACCAATACAGCCCTGCAACATGTGTAAGAAATGTTAAAATAGTGTTAAAGTGGAGTTAGAGTTATAATAAATAATAATAATAAATAATCTTTATTTTTATATAGCGCCCCCTGCCATGGCGCTCAGAACGCTTCACATATAACAAGTTAACACAACTTTTAATCCTGACAACAACCCTGTGAGGTAGGTTAGGCTGAGAGAATCATGTGACTGGCCCAAGGTCACCCAGTGAGTTTCTGGGTAACGCGAGACTTGATTCAGGGTCCGTTCTACCACCCAATCTAAGACCTGCACACTTAGCAGCTACCCATAACCTTCCCTAAAAAGGGCAGGTTAGAGACAGGGCGAGAGCTGACAGGGGAGTCAACATCAACAGGGATGGACGAGCACAGGTTTAAAGCCATCAGGCACCTTGCCCTCCTGAAGGGAGGCACTGACAACTCCAGCCAGCAACACCCGCAGTGCCTCCCAGCTGGCTTTCACCAGCCAGGATGGGCATGGAGCTGAGCACGTGCTCCTGCAACTTGTCAACTTCATGGATTTCTCCCTCTCACTCCCTATGTTCCTCTCTCCCTTGCCTCTCCTAGATTGTAAACCCCTTGGGGCAGAGGCCTGTCTCTAATTAATGACTGATTGTTCACTGTCAAGTGCATTGCTGGTGCTGTATAAAAAACAAACAAGTAAATAAATAAACAGCAACAGCAACAACAATAAGTATTTTGAACATTGAAAGTACTATATAAATCACTGTAAATGATAAATAATGGGTGTTTTCACACGGACAGCACCCACATGTCTGCCCCGCCTCACCCCTGGATGGGCCGTCCATTTACACCAGATGTGCAGGTGAGGCAGGCTCTCCCTGCTCCAGGGAAGCCCCACTGGCGGCGCTCTGGAACCGCCAGCCCAAATCCAAGGCACTGGCCGGAGGTGAGCGGATGGCCACTGTAGCGCCACTCTTGGCCCAGACAACACCATGGCGTTGCGGGCAGCAGCCCACGGCATCGAGTGATCCACCCACAACTCCATGGTGTGGGGCTGGGGGGTTAAAATGTGCCCAGGTGGGACTGCAAGCAGGCAAATGCAAGAGTGAAGGCAGGTCTGGAGGTGAGCACCCCCACGTCCATGTGAAAACACCCAATGTCTTGCCCCTCCCTGACAATGGGTATCGCCAAACATAATGCTACAGCCTACGTGCACGTGCACATCCTACGCATGTCGGATCGGATGAAGTTATTGCAAGCTCATCGCCTGTCAAAAAGACAATTATGCTATCTCTTAGCCTCAATTCCCATAGTGATAATCGTACCGGCCTGCCTGCCTGGCAGGGATGTTATGAGGATTAACAGGATAACAATCAGCATGCGCTAGGTAAATCTGAAGCATTATTAATTGTGCAACATGAAACTAAAAGCATCCTGGCATCCTTGGTACTCACTCAGCTTATGGCCAGAAGCACACTGGCCAGTAGACCTTCATGGCGCCCGGGATCATCCAGAGAATTCATTCTGAGCCAGCTACCTACTCCCTCTGGGGCAGTAGTGGGCCAGTGGGAAAACAGAAGCATGGTGAGTCCCAGGCCATAGCAGGCCACCATCAGACCTGTTTTCACCCATTGTTGCAAAAGATAGAACAGGAAGGAATGGGCTTAAATCGCAATAAGGTAGACTTCTGTTTGATGTTAGGAAAAAAACCATTCTAGTGATAAGTGAGCAATGGAACGGGTTGTCCAGAAAAGTTGTGGAATTTCCTTTCCTGGATGTTTTCAAAACCGGTCTAAATGAGCCTCTACCTGTGATGCTGTAGGCAGTGGGGTATCCTGCTCTGGAGAAGTTGGTTGGACTCGATTATCATTGAGGTACCTCTTACTCTACAGTTCTACAGGCCAAACTCATGGGCGTAACTTTGGGCTAAAATTTGGTGTGGGATGGGAAGGATTCCAATCCCCACAAGCTCTGCTCCCCCATATCCCATGAATTGTAGTGAGAAGAAGTTTATAGGGGATATATACTCCCCCTACTATAATGACTTCCAAGAGAGTCATTACTCACACCATCTGCAAATAGGGGAAAGATTCCAGTTGCTACTTGATGTGTTTTTCGTATCTTTGTTGCTGTTAGTGATAATGGATAGCAAATTTATTAACTATTGTTAGTAGGGATAGGACTCTGGGGCAAATTGTGGAGGGTTTTTTTTTTTTTTTTCAGAATCGGTTCTCTGAGAATTTTGGTTCTTGATTCGGTTTTGGATTTGATTTTGATTTTTTTTGCACTGAATTTTTAAATATTTTTTTGCATTGGAACCCCGCCCCCACAAAAAATAATGCAAAAAACCTGAATCATCTGAATCCGAAACCGAGAACAGAAATTTGGGGAGAACCAAATCGGCCATTTTCGGGTTGATTTGGTTTTAACCAAATCCGAAATTCCCATCCCTTCCAGTTTGTCTGGTGGTTTTTTGGTAACTAACTGGTTGCCACATAGGTTAACCACCAAACCGGAATACCAGATATTACCATTTCCAAAGACTGTTTATCGAATTAGAATGTACCACATTACCAGTTACCACATTGCCTCATAGCAGGGCTGAAATGAGAATGATATCAATTCTCGCGAGAATCTTGCAAGATTGTAACCAAGCCAAGCATACGCACCTGAGACTTCGCATCCGCTTGAATGTTGGTTTGTCTTCTACCCTGTCTCTCCCACTGTCCCCTCTCCCTGTTTCCCCCTCCTTGTCTTTTAGATTGTAAGCCACAGGCAGGGGCCACGTCTATTTCTATGTTCTGTACAGCACCAGGTCATACTACTGGTGCTATATAAATGTTTATCATAATAATAATAATAATAATAATAATCTTGCATCCCCAGCGAGATGAAACTCAAGCTTCTTGTAAGAAACTCAAGATTCTCATGAGAAACTTCAAAAATGCCCCCCAAATTATTTGTGCATGCTCAAAATGGCCGTGCATGTGTAGAATCATCCTGGTCGCCCACATGCCCAGGTCATTTTTTGCTATTTTGAGTTTCTCAAGAAATCTCTTGAGACTCTAGAGTTTCTCACAAGACTCTTGAGAGAATCTTGAGATGGGAAAATCTTGTCGAGAAGCCTATTCTCAACGAGATTTTCGAGAAGGGCGAAATCTTGTTTCAGCCCTAATGCATAGCTGAACCAGGTCCAGAGGGAGGGAGTAAAACAACAACAAAACCCCCAATGGAACAGGCAAACAGCAATGCAACAAACAGTAATTAGGTAAATGGTATGTGGTCAGTGGTAATCTCACCTGGTTATCCGGCAATCTGCTGGAAACTTACCAGGTACCATTCAATATTCAGCCAGATACCAGATACTGGCAGATACCGTAGAATCTGGACAGTTATCGGATAGTAGCGGATACTCGTTCCAGCTCTGATTGCCATCTGGTGTGACTGGATTATTTAGAAGTCTCAAAACGGGGTTGCTCAGGTAGAAAGCTGCTGTATCGGGAGGTGGGTTGTCATTTATCTAAAATTATTTCCTGTTATTTCAGGCATTGGATGTGGTCTGGTTGGTCTCAGTCTCTACTTGTAGCTGTCAGTGGGATTTCTCTGTGAGGATGCTTGGGGCGTGGCAACGTGGTGCAGGGGGCTGGACTAGATGACCCTGAGTGGTCCCTTCCAGCCTTGTGACTCTGTGACTCTCTTTACTTGTTCCTATTGAAACAAGACCTCTTTATTTTTAGATGCTCTCCACGTTGGGAAGGATGCCTGCATGAAACAGCCTGACAGGAAAAGCGGCTGAAGAGGCAGGAACTTTTATGAGAAGGGATGTCTGCACAGCCACCAAGCGTGTGGATGGTGCTCTCCGAAATTAGGATCCTGTGATCATTATCTCCCAACCAACCCCTATGACATTCTACACCAGCACAGGATGTCCGTGCCCAAAATCCAAACTGAGGAGCTGCCAGGCAGCACGGAGACTCCGTCTGAAAGCGTCCCACCTCAGGATGACCATTTGAGAAGCCTGAAGGCTCTGACCGAGAAACTGAGACTACAGACCAGGCGGCCTTCCTACTTGGAGTGGAAGGCCAAGCTAGAGGAGCAGAAGTGGAAAAACTCCCAACCTTCTGAGGAGGAAGAGGTTAAAGACGACGAGAAGTTTCCCGAGGAAGCAGCAGACCCGTTAAGGAAGGTGCAGGGGCACCTCAATGGGAAATCGTCCAGGGAGCAGGAGGCACTTACCTCAGGGAGACTCAGCGGCTTTGAAAGTATTGACGAAGCTTTAAATTGGCTCAAGAAGGAACTGGTAAGTGGTTAATAATGGGCTTCAAAGAGAAAAATAAGCTACTTTTTAGCATGCTCGGTCTCCGGCATTCACTAGTGGCAGTAACGATCAATCGTTTCTTTTTCCTGGCAGGGGATGAGGGGCATTTGGGGGAGGAGAAGCTGAGTGAGCAAGTTTGCACTCGGCCAAAACATATTGCAAACCAAACACGCAGGGAAGCTGAGGCTCTGTGCAAAATAGCCACGCAGCAGAAGGGCTCAATGCGTAGTGTTCTAATTCATTATGAAAACGAATGGAGCCCCGTTCATTTTTGTAACTAAGGTAACGAAAATGAATGAATAAGCAAACCACATTCATTTGATTTCATTCACATCTTATTTTTAATATATATATATATATATATATATATTAAAAAAAATTAAAAATCACTGCACTTATGCAAAATAGCCACCGGGTTCATTCTGCACCTGTGCACCCTTTTCCAAAATGGTGCCAGCAGCGTTGGCGCCATTTTGGAAAAGGGCCGCGCATGCGCAGGACGGCCGTGGTGGCCCCCTATAATCACACACTTTGCTGTTGTTTGGCTCTCTAGTGATCCATCCCACTCGGTATTGTGTTGTGGCTTATCTCAAAGGCCAGTTGGGGGTCCCATTGCCCCTATCCCCATTACCGCTTGTCCTGCCCGCCATAGAGAGAACAATTGGTCTCCATCTTCTTTATGTCCGACTTTCAAATATTTGTACACTGTTGTCATTCATCTTCTTTTCTCTAAGCCAAACATACCCAGCTTCTTCTTATTCTCTTCTCACCTGGCTTGTGCTTCAAAACCGTTATCATCTTGGTTGCCCTCCTCTGCCCTGTTTCCAACTTTTCTCTGCCTTTCTATGTCACTCTCTGTAGCCTCATTGTTTGGCCTTTGTCTGAGATTTAACTTCTTGCCACTTCTTTACAGCCCATTAAATTCTGTTGTCATTCACACATTCCCATTATTTCCAATTGGCATTCCATGTCGTTTCTTTTCGTTGGTCCTACTAATCAAGTGTTTTTCTTGTGAAGCAACCAAAAAGAGGCGCCTGGTTCCTCCTGCCTGGTGCCCTCTAAGCTTTCACTTAGCCCATTCCTTGCCTTTATTACACACTCCCCTGTTCAGGTGAACAGCAGGGGACAGGAAGGCTGTGCATTGCATTGCAAGCTTTTATCCCAGCCTGGGGCTTGTAGTGCAGGCATCAGGGTTAACCCTTCTGTTCCCTGTTGTTCAGGTGAGCAGCAGGAACAGACGTGCGGCTGCATTGCATTGCAAGCTTGGAGGGCACATGCTACAGCATTTTAAACATTCGCTGCTAAAAAAACCAAACAAACATCAATTCACTCAAAGATCCTGATATTTTAGCTACCAGGATAATGTGGCACTTGCGTAAAATGGACACTGTCCTATTTATTTAACTGCAGGAGTAGGATATGAGAGTCTGCAATCATTCTCCATAAGTCTTTGCAGACTCCACCCTTAATCACTCACATCACCCAGAGGCTGCTCAATCAATATCCCATTTTTTGCACTCACTCACTCACTCACTTTTTTGTTCCACTCACAAGTTCCACATCTCCCTGTCCCCCTGGGGTTAGCACCTCTGGCCAGCCGTGTCTCACTGATCCCTGGGGTCAGTACCCCTGGGCCAGCACCCAGGCTGCTGGAACAGAGTTCCTTCCCTTTGTCTCAGTCACTACAGACTGACTTGATGTCAGAGCTTGGCTTGCTGTTCTTATATCCCAGGGGTGGCCAGATTTCCCAGTACTAAAATCTTAATAGAATCATAGAGTTGGAAGGGACCTCAGAAGCCAGCTAGTCCATCCCCCTGCTCAATCCAGGAAAGGCAGACAAGAGCCACAAGATGCACAAGAACATGCCCCTCTGAAGCATCTCCCCAGCTGAGCCGCTCCCACATTGGGATTGGCTGGCGGAGCCACTGCTCTGTGGTCCTAGCTACTGAGATTCTGAGAAGCAGCTGTACTTCAGCTGCTGAGACCCACACATATAGAATTAAGATGCGGGACCATTAACACAGCCAGACCCTGGGACTGTTCAAGAAGGGCCCCATGTCGGTTTTTGTTTTTTTGTTATCATTTTTGTTATTAAAATGTGTCATTTTTGTTTTTGTTAATAACGAAATGTCGTATTCAGTTATCGTTGTTGTTATCGGTATTGGTATTGATTTCAAACAAAGATTTTGTTTTTGGTATCGTTATTGGTATGGTATACAATATATATATATATATATATATACACAACTAATACCTATATCTATATAATATATGGAC
>QEPC01009864.1:295729-320095 GCA_003113815.1 Sphenodon punctatus | reverse complement strand
TTTTTTTTACAAACCTGCCAGCACCTCCAGAGGCCACCACTTCCTCCATTTGCTCCTCCTCTGAGGAGCCGGGCATCACCACCTGAAGTGTAGGGTCAGCAACCCCTTCCTCCTCCTCCGAATCCTCCACAGGCAGGTTGGCCCCCAGCCGGGCAAGCATCACTGCCACCTTCTTCATTAATTAATTATTATTATTTTAAACACAAATCACACACGCACACTGTCCAACAGCACACCACACACACTAACACTCACCAACCACAACACAACAGCACACCCAAACACCGAAACCGAACAGTCAGACACCCAGCCAAACACACCCCCACTCGCCATGCAGCTTGCACGCACACGAATTTCCTGTTTCCGGCACGATCACGCTCTTGCGTTAGTTCACCGAATGTGACCGAACCGAACATGACCAAACACGAAACCGGTGAGCGAACCGAACAGACGAACCGAACGTGCAGACCGAACAGAACCGAACGGCCGAACCGACCAGCCGAACCCGAACCTGGCAAACTAACCGTACTGCCGAACCGAACGCACGAACCAAACGCACGAACCAAATGCAGCCGAACCGAACGGACGAACCCAAACCGCGATCTGTTCGCCGATCCCTAAAAATTGGTACCGGAACATTCCAGGACATCGGGTATGACGAGTTCCCAAATCAGGTCGCAGTCGGGTACTGATCGGTCCTGGATATTGCAGAGTCAATTCAGGCACCGGAAATTCATCAGGTAGACCTGGTTTTGTGGGTTCTTGTTTCACGGATCCCTGCTACTCAGCTTTCAGAACGCAAGCAACATGAATCATGAGAGAATGAAGAATTCAAGCCTGGGGTCAAAGAGATACTCTCGTAGGTCTAGATAACTCTCCCTTCCAACTCTAGGGTTCTATGATTCTATCAGAGGGGGCCAAGCAGCACTGGAGGCCCCAGTGATTGGGGGCAGGAGAAAACCTAGAGGTCTGCATGAGAGCAGCCCCACTAGACTAGGGGAAGCCAAGGATGGGCTAGGGACTTGGTGAGGGAGATTCTTCAGGCCTTGGGAAGCCAGAGGAAGGAGACACCCAAGCTGAAAAGGGACCTTAAATGCACAGGCACAATCAAGAGAAGCTGGAACTGAAGTAGGGACCCCAGAAGTTGGCCTGGAAATGGAGACCCCACATTCATCCAGGAGGCAATGTTCCACTTATTCTGGACCTCCTGTGTCTCTGAGCCCAACAGTGCCACTCCGTGGAACCCCAGAGTCTCTCCTCTCCACCATGCCCCTTCACTGTGTTAGCAGACACTCCCTGTGGCTGGGGCTCTAGTCTCTATAGTAATCAAAAAGGGGCAGGGGTTGCTTTCTCTTCCACAGGACAATTCCCTCCCTAGCTGCCCTGGTCCCCCGTGCCCCTCTTCCTGAGCTGGGCTACCTATTCCCCGGCCTGTTCTCCCTGTGTAGCATTTCCTGATCTGCTCACTGTACCTGGGGAAGAATTCCAGCCTAGAGCTGGATATCTCTGTCTAGTCTCCTCCACTGCATGCCAATTCTTCAATAGCTAGCATCTCCTGTTCTTTAATCCCATCTTCTGGTCATCTGATCTAATTGCTCTCCCAATGGGTGACCAACTGCAAGACACAAACTAGTTCCTGTTCCTACAAGGACTCACCCACAGCACCCTGACACTGTGTGATGATGTTTGATTTAACTAGGGCGTTTGCAGACATTTGATTTAACTTGGGCATTTGATGCCATATCAGTGAAAGGATCAAACAGGCAGATCTATTCCTCTTGTTTTGGTCTGTTGTCCCTCCAATATCTTTCAACATTGGTTTAGAGGTGGTTTGAATAAACTGTTTTGGTTTCACAGGAATATTCTGCGACATTGGAATAGCAATTGGAATTTCAAATGGAATTCCGATTGATAGTAATTTTCAATCAAAATTCCGAATGATTGTAATTTTCAATCAGAATTCTTATCAAATGATTTGCACGTGCACAAAATGGCCGTGGCTATACTGCGCGCATGTGCAAAACGGAGAAAATAATTTCAAGTGATTCTGGTGAAACGGGATTGGAAAGTATATTCATTTCGCTGGAACGGATCGAACGACCAAATTCTCTCAGAAACAGAATCCAGTCAAAAACAAAATTTCACCCCCAGGATTGGGTCCTTCATGGTCTTAGAAATTATCATTTAGTTCAGTCTTTTTCTCTCCCGCTCAATGATAGCAGCACTACAGGGGATGTGAACCGAGGACCTTTTGCTCCCTAAGCAAAAGTCTTACCTCTATATTACAAAGCTTTAATCAAACCCTTATTGCATTTTTGGCTTATTTCACAGCTCAAAGATTGCCGGTTTTTGCCTTACCCTGCAGTGTGTGTGTGACATATCTATTTGGGACATAGGGACTAGCTTTCCTTTTCTAAAATTGTTCCTTGTTATTTCAGGCATAGGTGTGCTTATTTGGGGCAGATTTTTTAAATAGTCTCTGCTTCTTATTGGATGATTTTTTTCTGGGCAGATGATTGGGGTGTAGCCTTTTGGTGTTGTGGGGAGCTGGACTAGATGGTCCTGGATATCCCTTCCAGCTCTCTATGACTATGACTAAATGAAGCATCTTTTTAGACACACTTCTAATGTCAGCTGCAACGAAAGTGTTGCCTGTTGCTGTTCTGCTGCGTGATGACATTGTCGATCAACCCTCAAAGGAGTCAGAAAGAGTCTGGCGTCCGTAGCAACACAGCATGTTCCTGCTGCTGCATTTCTATGACGTGATTTATTAGCATTCCCGGTAGGGACGTCAAGCTGACTGGCTTGGCTTTGAACAGGGGGCAGCCAATTTAAAATTCCAATCGGGGCCGTTCTCACCTACCATGGTAATTCCTGGGGGAGAAACCTCCGCCAATGCTTTCGGGACACATTCTTCAGTGATGATTACTGACCACCCAGCCCTGATCTGACAGGCTACAAAACCGCAGTGGTTTAAACCACGGGGATTTCGCCTTTACTGCTCTGGCCATGCTGAGCTACAGCCGAGACATTTCGGTTTGACGGAATCTTCCCCTGGGGTTTTCAGCAACGTTCCCAGGTTTTTGGGGCCAGACGGATGGGCGCTTTACATTCTGGGATCAGCTAAGTGAGCGGAAATTTGAGAGGGAAAACTCCACCAGTTTTGGAGACATTTTGCAAAACGGAGCAATGAATTCTGTGGAATAAATAATTGTCACACAAATGTCAAGCTTCCTTAGAGATGAAATGAGTAACCACCACTGCAATTCGGTATCTTGGCTGTATCGGTGGTATCCACTGATATTTGGTTCGCATTTGGCAAATTATTATTATTATTATTATTAATAACAAACATTTATATAGCGCCAGCAGTGTACCTGGAACTTTACAAAGTAATAAAATAGACACGGTCCCTGCCCCTAGGGCTTACAATCTGAGAGACAGGAGCTGGGGGAGAGACTTAGGAAGGGGAACAGAGGGAGAGACAAGGGGTCTAACATTCATGAAGATGCGAGGTCTCAAGTGCACGTACTTGGCTTGGTTACGATGAGAATGACAGCAGGCAGGTCCATGTTGCAAGGATAAGGGTAAACCGATCGTAGGTATAGGAATAGTGGCTCAGCAGGATAAAGAGTCAGACAGAGCAGAGCGAAAGAGGTGAGTTTTAAGGAGAGATTTGAAGGTATGAAGGGAGGGGGCAAGGCGGATGTGGACAGGGAGGGAGTTCCAGGCATGGGGGGCAGCAAGTGAGAAGGGACGAAGGCGCTTAGGGGAGCAGGGAAGGCGTGGAAGGGTGAGAGAAGGGACAGAGGAGGAGCGAAGTGCACGGGCTGGAGTATGGAGGGCGATAAGTGCAGAGAGGTAGGGGGGAGCAAGGTTGTGAAGAGCTTTATAGGTGAAGACTAGGAGCTTGTGCAGGATTCGTTCAGGAAGGGGAAGCCAGTGAAGCGAAGAGAGGAGGGGCTGCACATGGTCGAAGCGACTGGCGAGGTAGATGACCCTGGCAGCAGAGTTTTGGACAGAGATGAGGGGAGAAAGGTGAGACCGGGGAAGGCCAGTGAGAAGGAGGTTACAGTAATCGAGGCGAGAGATGACCAGAGCATGAACAAGAGTTTTGGCAGACGAGACAGAGAGAAAAGGGCGAATCTTAGCAATGTTATGGAGGGAGAAGCGACAGGATTTAGCAACAGAGTCAATGTAGGGTTTAAAAGAAAGGGGTGAGTCAAAGATGAAGCCTAGGCTACGGGCTTGGGGGACAGGCAGGATGGTGACTCCATCAATAGTTATTGACAGTGAGGAAGGAGAGGAAGGATGAGGGGGGAAGATAAGGAGTTCAGTTTTAGCCATGTTGAGTTTGAGTTGACGTTGAGACATCCAGGTAGAGATGTCAGAGAGACAGTTGATGAGACGAGCTTGAACAGAGGGAGAGAGAGAGGGAGTAGAGAGATAGAGTTGAGTGTCATCAGCATAGAGGTGGTATTGGAAGCCATGGGAGGCAATGAGTTTGCCTAAGGATGAGGTATAGATCGAGAAGAGGAGAGGGCCAAGAACAGAGCCTTGAGGAACACCAACTGAGAGGGGGAAGGAGGAGGAGGCGGAGTTGGAGAGAGACACATTAAAGGAGCGGTCAGAGAGGTAGGAGGAGAACCAGTTATGGACAGAGCCACAAAAGCCAAGGGAGTGAAGGGAATCCAGCAAGAGTGAGTGGTCAACAGTATCGAAGGCAGCAGAGAGATCAAGGAGGACAAGAATGGAATAGAGACGTTTAGATTTAGCCACCAGAAGATCATTGGTGATCTTAGCAAGAGCAGTTTCAATAGAATGAAGGGGGCGGAAGCCAGATTGGAGGGGGTCAAGGGAGGAGTTGGAGGATAAGAAGTCAAGGCAGCGGGAGTAGACAACACGTTCAAGCAGCTTGGAAGAAAAAGGAAGGCGTGAGACAGGACGATAGCTAGAAGGGTCAGAGGGGTCAAGATTACGGATTTGCCGCGATAGCGCATATGACCATTTAATGCATATTACCATTTGTCCATCATTCCTTTTCTATTGACTAGCGGTGTGCAGCAGGAATTCCATTCGTTTTTGTTATTGTTTTCGTTTACAAAAAAAACCCTTCACTTTCAGGGGTTTTCGTAAAGGAAAACATTCGTTTTCATAGTTTCAGGGTTTTATCCTGTTTATTTTTATTAAAAATAAAAATAATAATAAAAAATCACTGCACATGTGCATATGGGCAGCCTGACCATTCTGCGTATGGGTAGCCCTTTCCCAGAATGTTGCCAGCAGCGGCAGCGCCATTTTGGAAAATGGCAGCCAGTCTGCGCATGTGAAAAATGGTCACCACGCATGCGCAGACTGGCTGCCTTTTCTCACATGGGTGCTGATGCTGCTGATGCCATTTTGCGGGAAAGGCGTGCATGCACAGACTAGCTGCCTTTTCCCACAAGGGTGCTGATCTGCTGATGCCATTTTGCGGGAAAGGTGTGCCTGCGCAGACTAGCTGCCTTTTCCCACAAGGGTGCTGATGCTGTTTTGGGGAAAGGTGTGCATGCGCAGACTGGCTGACTTTTCCCACAAGGGTGCTGATCCGCTGAAGCCATTTTGCAGGAAAGGGGTGTATGCGCAGATTAGCTGCCTTTTTCCACAAGGGTGCTGATGCTGCTGAAGCCATTTTGCGGGAAAGGGGTGCATGCGCAGACTAGCTGCCTTTCCCCACAAGGGTGCTGATGCTGCTGAAGCCATTTTGCGGGAAAGGTGTGCATGTGCAGACTGGCTGCCTTTCCCCACAAGGGTGCTGATGCTGCTGATGCCATTTTGCCGGAAAGTCGTGCATGCGCAGAACAGCCCCACTGACTATTTTGCACATGTACAGGTTTGTTTGTTTTTTATTTTGGTAATAAAACCAAACCTTTTCACCCCTTTGTTTTCATCTGGTTTCATTACCATGGCCTGTCGTTTTCATATTTTAATTGCTAAAACGAACGGGCCCTCATTCGTTTTAGTAATTAAACAAAATGAAAACAAATTGCACTTCCCTACTATTTACTGTCTCCCTCCAGACCTGGTTTTGGAGTGGTGATGGTAACATTTGTTTGTGCGGTAACGTAGTTAACTGGTGACCTTTTGCAGTAGTATACGGTAGTCTGGTTTGGCGATTAACCGGTTAGTTAACAAATATTAACCGCAGGTCATTCGGGGGGTGGGGGTGGGAGGGTGTATCTGTTTCAGCTCTTGTTCTGCCTGACTCCAATAACGCTGTAGGGGTCCGTGTCGGTTGGTTTGTGATTCTAGAGTTGCTTCTGAGTTTTGCAGCTGTGGTATAAAGTCACCGCACTGGTATATTGGTTTATTGGGAGAACAAAGCCGCTCCTTTCAAAACAGATGCACAAATATAAAATTGTTGGGGGGCGGGGGCGGGATGACAATTGGCTAGGTAGCAGGAAGGCAGAAATGAATCTGGGAGTTACAGCAGATCAGAGGCGGGGAATCTTTTCCCTCCCGGGGGCCACACTGAAAGCTTGCAAAAGCTCCGAGGGCCACATAGAAGTTGGGGCGGGGGTGCTGAAGGGATGCGCTCCAGGAAAGGAGGATCCAGATTATGGATCTGTGACGTGGAGCTTTCCCCTCTCGTTGTTTGCACGACCTCATCTCTGCTCCTTTACCTTGAGATCAGTTTTTCAGTGGTTGGAGGTAAGAACTGGATCCAAGGGCCAGATCCAGGAAGTGGAAAGGGGGCAGGGTCACATCAAAACTTGCTGCAGGCCGCATTTGGCCCCCGGGCCTGAGGTTCCCCTCCCCTGTGATAGATCATGAACTGTGAACAGGAGTTAACATTTTGGGCAGCATTAACAAGTGCATGGTTTCCGAGACCTGGGAAGCGCTTGTGAGACCCCACCTCGTCTGGGGCGCTGCACGTCAGGGAAGATGTTGACAAACTGGAGGAGGTTCCAAGCAGAGCAACGAAGATGATTGAGGGGGGTTGGAAGAAAAAGCCATATGAGGAAAGGTTGAAAGAACCGGGTGCGTTTAGCCTTGGGAAAAGAAGATTAAGGACGGACATGATAGCAGTTTTCAAATATCTAAGAAGCTGCCAATGGCAAACGTTTGTTTTTGACTGTCAAGAGGGAGTGGGTTTAAATCGAAGCAAGGTAGATTTCCTAACTGTATGAAGTGCAGGGTGATGAAATAAGTTGCCCAGGGCAGTTTTGGAATCACTTTCTTTGGATGTTTTCAAAAAACCCTCTTGACAAACGTCTGGCTGTGATGCTGTAGGCAGAGGCTGTCCTGCCTTAGAATAAGGGGTTGGACTAGATGACCCTTCCAAATTTACAATCCCGGGATGCTATGAAACCTACATATGAAATAGAAAGCTAGAATTTCAGGGATGTGCCAGCAGCAGGCCAAGTGTGATGGGGCGGGGGGGGGGGGGGGGGGGGGGGGGGGGGGGGGGGGGGGGGGGGAGAGATGCAGCGTAGGTGCTGTCAGTTGCGTTGCCATGGATTCCTTGCTAATCCACCGCTTCTCATCTCTGGTGGCGAGTGGAAATGGAGGGTGTGAGTTAAAAGCAGAAGGGGAGTCGCATGCTCTACTGACAAGGGGAGAGAGTCCGCACACTAGCTTTGACGCCAGCTGATTTCACCGGCCTACGGAGCTGGAGCCGGGGGGGAGGGTCATCTGGAAGGTCAACGCGAACTGGAGCAAGATGAACCAATGAACCAGAGAGACAAAGAGGATCTGCTTGCAGATGAAAGAAAACACCTGCTGCTTCTTCCTTCTTCTGTCAGCTAGCATCAGATCACAGACTTGGGAAGATGTTACGAGAAGCTTTAAAGCACCCCGTGTCTGGAGCGTCACCAGAGCCGGGATCGGCATCCAAAAAGCAGGCACGTACGGTGGAAACAAATGCGAAATTAGCTACTGACAAGTTTTCAGGTGAAACAGCCCCTTGGCTACACAGTATCCTACTATCCTCCACTATCAGGTAACTAGCCAGATCCACAGTGTCTGATCCACTACAGTAAGGACTCACTGATTCCCAGTGGTAGTGCTTATTGTTTGGCGCTTAACGATTTTACCAGTTTACTGCATTACCAGAGAATACCGCAGTGTGCTGTTTTCCGCATTGCCGGTTATTACTGTTTACCCATAAAACCTTCCCTGTTTACTTCTCCCCTCCCCACTTCGTTTCAGACATAACATTCGGTCGCACAGTAACACGGTGAAAGGGTCACGGCAATACAGTAGCAGTTACCTGTGCAAGGCAAGACGCTGAGCACGTTGAGTGTCTTAGATGGACACAGGGGCAGCCTGCCCTTGGCACTGCTCTGTGGGTGCACCCTTTGTCTGCCCACTCCCAACCCCGCCTGGGTCTGCTTTAAACGGACCCAGCACACAAAATTCTTTGTCATCAACCACATCGAGGTCAACCAGGAGAATACAGTCCCTTGGAACTCGGGTGGTTCTGCACATCCAAAGGCCCAACGGGTCCTGCCCAGAGTTAGAACAATTATTACATTTTTTTAAATGGGGCAGGCAAAAAGAGAGGACAAATTATAGTGAGGGGCACAAACAGAGGATCCTAAAACCACCTAGAAAATAAATACGTTTTCAGGTGCTTTTTAAAGGTAAGGAGGGAGAAACTGAGGCAGACAAATGGAGGGAGCGAGTGCCACACCGACGGGCCCGCCGCAACAAAGACCCGACCACCTGCCGACTTCAGATGTGATAGCGGCACCCCCAAACAGCGGGTGGTTTCTGAATGCAGATACACGTCAGTGTGAGGTCTAGGAGTAGGTCTCAAATATAGCTAGAGCCTAAACCATTCCGGGACCTAAAAACCAGGAACGCGATCTTAAACTCAATCCATCGGTCCACAGGCAGGCAGTGCAGAGAACGCAGGGCGGATGGAATATGATCACGGCTGCCTAAACCAGTCAGCAGCTGAGCTGTCGCATTCTGAACAAGCTGCAAGCGATGGGTAAGCATGGATGGCAGCCCATAGAAGAGGGAATTACAAAAGTCAAGCCTTGTGGTTATCAGGGCATGGGTCACTGTGGCAAGGTCAGCCTGGGAGAGATAAGGGCGTTACATACGCAAATTGCATAGTTGGAAAAAAATCATTTCTAAACCACTTCTGACACCTCAGCTGTCATGGACAGAACGTGGTCAGAAATGACACCCAAGTTCTTTACCTGGCCCTCTACTTTCACCTGGACCCGGGGCACATTCAGGGGCTGGAGGGAGGCAAGGGTATCCTCCGATCGGCTGCCCCTTCCCACCAACATCACCTCAGTCTTCCCCGGATTGAGCATGAGGTTGCTGCGACGCATCCAGGCGGCTATGTCATTAAGGCATTTCCTCCAAGGAAGAGGCCGAGTTGGCAGGGCTCATGGGGCAAGAGATATAAAGTTGTGTATCATCGGCGTACTGATGATCAGGGTTCATAACTTTCAGGGACAAAAAATTGGAAATTTTCTGATAAAAAACCATACATTTTCCAATTAAAAACCCCCAAATCTCATTTTTTTGTGATGAAATGTAAACACTAGTTGACTTTCTCTTACCACAATATATACAGGTATGAGTTAGAACACCACATTTTATTGTAATATTTTCATTTTTATGCAGTTTTGTTGCTACCTGTCCCACCAACAGTAAAAATAAATAAATAAATAAATTTGAGGTCTGTGGCCCCCCCTCTAAATGCAGGTCCCCTCCCCCCCCAAAGCAGAGGCCTTTAGGTTGCTTCCCCTCCACTGCCTCATGCTTGTTGCCTTCTGGTCCCACTATCCCAGACCTCTCTGCCAACCAGAACAGGGGACCATAGAGAGGCTGGCATTTAGGGAAGCCGCTATGGGCCCAATTAGGCCACCTCCTGTCCCCTCTTCCCAAGGTCCAGAAGAACTGACTGCCCCAGTTCATAGTGCCCCCACCCCAACCCACAGGAGGTCTGTGGCCCCCCCTCCAGATGCAGAGCCCCTGCCCCTTCACAGCACATGCCTTAAGGTTGCTTCCCCTCAGCTCTACTTTACATCCTCACTGCCCCGTGCTCGCTGTGTCCTCCTCCCAGGCCTCTACGTTTTTGCCATTTTGTGCAAAACTCTCTGGGAAAAGGCAAAATCTCTGTTTTTCTCCAGAAAAAAAGCAAAATTTCCATTTTTCTATGGTTTTCCATCGCAAAGAGAAAACTAGGAACCCTGCTGATGATACTCGACCCTGTGCTTGATCATGATATCCCTAAAAGTCTGCATGTACAAATTGAACAGCATGGGTGAAAGAC
Organism: Sphenodon punctatus; assembly: GCA_003113815.1. NCBI lineage: Eukaryota > Metazoa > Chordata > Lepidosauria > Sphenodontia > Sphenodontidae > Sphenodon > Sphenodon punctatus. The sequence continues at coordinate 309,816 of QEPC01009864.1, read as the reverse complement.
TAGAACCTTGAGGAATGTTGCAATTCAGTCCCCTCGGGGAGGACGCATTTCCATCCATCACCACTGACTGACTCTTCCCTTCCAGGTATGACTGAAACCACCGACCAGCAGCTCCCGTCACACCAGCAATGTCCCTCAGCCACCAAAGCAGCAACCCATGGTCAATTGTATCAAATGCTACTGTAACATCCAGAATGGCCAGCTGTCATCAATCTAAAATCATCACCAGGTGTCATCATGACCCTGACAAATGCGGTCTCTACCCCATGAGAAGGCCTGAACCTCAACTGGAATTTCCCCCAAATATTATTAGAGTCCAGGTGTCTCTGTAGCCGCACAGTCATAGCCTTCTCAAACATCTTGTCTAAAAAATGCAGATTGGAAACCAAGTGCTAATTGGCAAGCACTCCAACATCAAGAGATGGTTTCTTAAGGAAAGGGCTAGGGAAGGGATGGACGGACGCGGTTCGGAAGTTCGGACCGAACTCGAATTCTGAACCGAACCGAATTTTCGAACTCCATTCTGTTTGCCCATCCCTAGCAGCAACACACACAAAAAAACCGGGTTTTGAATGGCCGAACTTGGTTCGGAAGTTCGGAATTCGACCAAACTTGGTGTGTTCGTTCGACCGAACTGAACGTCCGAACCAAACTCGAATTTCAAACCAAACCGAACCTCCGAACTCCGTTCTGTTCACCCATCCCTAGAAGGGGCAGACCTCTGAACATCTGAGGGCAGCCGGCCCCTCTAAAGGAGGTGTTAACAATCCCTGTCAGTAAAGGTACCACCGCCTCGGCATTCACCCTCAACAGCCAAGATCCTTGCAGGCACCAGCAACCATAGAGTTGCGGGCACCAGCCTAGAGCATCTGGCAATCGTCTGAAACTCTATGGCGTGGGGTCAGGGGGACTGTGTGGGAGGCCTGTAGGCCAGGGAAACTGCCAGGTCTATCTAAAGCAGACCCAAGTGATGGATGTGGGGGTGCACACCCGGAGCAGCTTCGGGGGCAAGCAGCCTCTGCATCCGTCTGTTACACCCATTATGAAAGCTCCCCTAATTCCAGCCCTCCACACCTTACGCTCATAAAAATGCCATGTTGGCTCAGCCCAATGTTTCATCGAGCTCAGCATCCTGTCTCCAACAGCAGCCATTCTCGGTTGCTTTGGCGAAGTACCCAACCGGTCATCACGGAGTGATCCATCCCCTGCTGTTCATTCTCAGCTCCAGACACTCAGAGGCTGCCTCCCGCCAACCCACTTGTCTAGACGCCATTAATGGACCTATTCTCCAAGAATGTAGCCAATCCTTTTTTTTTTTACAAATCCAGCTGTTTTGCTACTGGCCTTGTCCGCATCCTCTGGCAACAGGTTCCACAAGTTAATTGTGTGAGTGGGGAAAAAAAAAATTTGTTTTAAATCTGCTGCCAGTTAGTTTCATGGAGTGTCCCCTAGTTCTAGTACTATTTGAGAGGGTAAATAACCAGTCCCTCTTTACTCTTTCCACACCATTAATGATTTTATAAACTTCTATCCTCGGGTCGTCTCTTCTCCAAGCTGAAGAGCCCCAACTTATCCAGCCTCTCCTCGTACCTTATCTCCTATTTCCACACCCTTTCTTCTCACTCAAGGGGCCCCAACTCACTCACCCACCCATGCAAATACCTCTCTTCTCACCAGGAGCTACAGCATTCCTTCCTTCCTCATTCTGTCCCGTCCTCCCCTCCCTTTGGGGGAACCCAAAATCCCCAAATTATATCCGACACAGAGAATACATATACAATTGCTCTAAAACTACAACCATCAGCATCCCACGAGGGTTGCTGTGCCTTATGGTTTGGCACTGAGATACTCTCGTAGCCTAGGCTCAAATGAGAGTCACAAGGGGTCAAGCCGCAAGACGTTGCCACCCTAAATCCCATCCCGCCCACTCCCCAGCCTGTCACCCAGGGGAGTCCCTTAACCCCACCTTCAAACTCCCTCCAAGTGTGAACCCCCTCCCCTCGACAACGCTATCATGTTTGATTGTATATGTTTTTGTACGGTAACCCACCCAGAGCCTTTGTGATAGGGCAGGTTAAAGTGTCAATAAATAAATCAGTATATAAAATAAACTCCAGAAACATCTCATCCCAGGCTAAAGTCTTTCCCCTTGTGTGCTAGGCCAATTAATTGCTTTTGGCAGAGTCCTTAATAAATTATAATCCCTTTATTGCCCTGCATGGAGCCCCTTGAACGTCAACATCTTTGATCAGTTGCCTGCATGCTTGATCTTGGAGCTGACTGGCATCTCATTCCCTGCTGGCACCCAAGTGAGGTTGTCATCACCTTTGCTAATCATCGACTGCTTCCAGACGGTGGGCCCGTGCCCCTCCGCCGCATGTTGGGCTGGCAACCTTCTCAGGCGGGAGAGCGCTGCTGTCATGTCGTGTTAAGGATCCTGCCATTTTATCGCGGCTGCTTTGGCCATCTGGCTCTACATCGCCATTCCCTCCCCACCCTGCTCCTCCTCTCTTGCCGGTTGCCATGGTTCAGCTGCATGCCGTCGGCCTTTGGGTTTGAACAGGATTATTATTATTATTATTATTATAAACATTTATATAGCACCAGACGTGTGACCTGGTGCTGTACAGAACGTAGAATTAGACGCGGTCCCTGCTGGTGGCATACAATCTAAAAGACAAGGAGGGGGAGACAGGGAGAGGGGACAGTGGGAGAGACAGGGGAGAAGACAAACAAACATTCAAGCGGATGCGAAGTCTCAGGTGCGTATGCTTGACTTGGTTACAAAGACGTTGGATAGCAGCAGTCAGCAGAGGAGGGCTGACAGTAAGTGTACGGGGAAAGACTAGCAGGCATTGGGAAAGGCAGCAAGGAAAAGTTGGGTCTTGAGGAGGGATTTGAAGGAGCGGAGGGAGGAGGCAAGGCGGATGTGGGAGGAGGCAAGGCGGATCTGCTGCCCAGGATAAAGCACTGGAGTTGAAAGGAGTACTCTCCCAGTCAGGAAAACCCATCAAACGTGAACATTTGGTCGTTCCACTTACAAGGGAGTGATTGTATTGGTCAGACAGTGACTTGGACCTGTTTTCTGATTGGTTGCCCTGACTCTGGGAAAAGAAAGGGAAAGCTTCATGATGCTATTTGAGGGACAAGGACCCAGATGTGTCGGGAACAAACCAACCAAATGCACCAGGAATGACAAAATGTCAAAGGATAGAGCCCTGAAATGACATGACGAACGTTGTTCGAATCGGCAATAACCAGCTCAAAAGCACAAAGAAACCCAACAACCTGCTAGCAATTTTTCTGCTGCCCAAGAAGGGTGAAGGAGAAATCCCTCCCCATCCACTCCAGTTTCTGTTTTTGACAGAACTGGGCAGTTCGGTCAGTCTGATCAGAATTCAGATCAGACAAAATTCCAATCAGAATTCGGATCAGATCGATCAATTGTTGCATTTTTTCTGCCCCATTTTGCACACGAACAGAACGGCGGTGGTCACTTTGTGCATCTGCTAAGCATGCGATTGGAATTCCGATCCAAATTTTTTTTCAGTTGGAATACTGATCAAAATGCCAGCAGCCATTCCGTTTCCACCGAGCTCTTCTCCAAAAATGGAGCAGCTGTTTCAAGCCAGGGGTACTGCCCAGTTCAGCACTGATAAGAACTGCAGTAATTTACCATCCAACACCTCATCCAGTGGAAACCCTGAGGCAATGATTCAAACCAATAGGGATGGGCAAACAGAATGGAGTTTGGAAATTCGGTTTGGTTCAGTTTGAAATTCAAGTTCGGAAAATCGGTTCAGTTCGGTTCGGTTTGAAATTCAACTTCGGTTCGGTCGACCGAACAAACTGAGTTCAGTCGAATTCCGAACCAAGTTCGGCCATTCAAAACCAGGTTCTTTGGTGTGTGTTGCCAGTGGAATAGGCGAACAGAACAGAGTTCGGAAATTTGGTTCGGTTCAGTTTGAAATTCGAGTTCAGCTCGGAAATTCGGTTCGGTCAACCGAACAGATTGAGTTCGGTCCGAACTTCCGAACCACATTCGCCCATCCCTACAAACCAAAGTCCTTTGAGTCCTTGAACTCAAGCCAAAGTCCCAGCACATGAGTTCTGGAAGGGGCATGCAAGGGGGGTTGCCCCACAACTCCTACCATTGCCCCTTCCAAGCCCTTCGGGGAGGGGGCAGGCTCACACTGGAAATAGACATGGTCAAAGGGGCTTCCTGACCTTTTTCGGACATGGCCACACACCCTTTCTGAACACTAACATCACAGCAGGGGGCGTGGCCACATCAGAAAAGGGGGGTCCCTGCACCGTTCGCACATGGCCACGCCCCTTTTGCCAAGCGCTGCAACATTGCTGCACTTGGAAAGAGGTGTCGTCAACTCAGAAAGGAGTGACGTGAAGAGATTCTTCTGCCCACCATGCCCGCCTGGATTTAATTCTGCAGGCACCCCGGGGGGAGATTGTCCAGTGATTACAGTGCCAGGCATGGGGAGTTGGGAAATTTGGGTCTTCAGTTCCCTGCCACAGACACCTAGGGATCTTCTGGGGTGAGGAAGAGCACCCCTAAGCACATTCATGGGGACGCTGTCATTGGGCACTAACCACCATTGACAGCTACCAGGAAATCTAAACCCATGCTGGCAAATCCCTGTTGAACAAGTGTACCAGGCAGCTACTGGGTTGCCACTAGGGCTGAAACAAGAATCTGCACAAATGGGAATTCCCATCGAAATTGCCTCATTTGTTCCCATCTCGGTTGAAATAAGAAATGAGCGGCCCCTATCAGTCTCTCAATCAATTTCCCCTTTTCCCGTGTTCCCACTAAAATGTACTGGTTTCCTGGGTTAACAGTTACCATTTCCTCATCAATTTTGGTTCCCATCATAATACCCAAGTAATACCGTCATTTTTGTTTGCATTTTCTGTGGGCTGGGCTGATTTAGCCTATTATCAACGGTTACTCTGGTTTATTCTTTACTTAACTTCCAATGGGAAGAAACCCAGGCGTAAAATGGAAACTTGGCAATGCGTTCAATTGGAAACTTGAAAAGACGATAATGGCAATAGGATGGTAAATAGAAAGTCAGTAAATCATGACGATATTCCCCGGTATTTCAGGAAATCGAATACTCGTATCTGTAATTGGGAAATAGTTGGGAAGCCAATACCATTTCCTGAAATTGTAGAATTAACCATTGGTAGCAATTTAGCTATCCATTTCAGCCTTAGTAGCTGTTCAAACATACAGTGGATACCCAATGGCTAAGGGGGAGGGGAAGGGAGAGGTGATTACCAACAGTAGTGAGCGTGTTTAACCATGAACAGTGGTGGGGTCCTGGGAGCACAGCAGGTTCCTAGGAGGTCAAATCCAGGCCAGGGGTCTGCCAGGGTGAAGCATGACCAGACATTCCCCTTGCTATGTGCAAAAGATTGCTCCATGCAATAGATCCAACAACGTTTGTGGACTCAGTGCATGGGACAAATCCATACCAGACACGTAGCAGGCCTGGTTTGGATCGCAAGCCACACAACACGTTTGCAACCGGACTCAACAGCTAGCATCTTAACCGAATTAACCTCTGATAAGACTCTTTATAGCACCAGCACTAAGCCTGTTTTTAGACGATACATTTAGAACGTTCAAGGGGGGGGGGGGGCGTTGTTGCCGTTTGGAAGGTGATTGTCTAAACAGTTGGAATGGTATAAATGTGGACACTTTCAGGTTTTAGAACATTTTTATAAAACACCTTTTCCCAGGTTTTATTGGTATGGTCTAAATAAATAAACATTATAGACCATAGAGCTGCAGCTAGAGAGGCATGGAAACGAGGTGCAGCGCCCCCTGCACTCCAGCTGGGAGAGACTTTGCTCAGGACGTGCAGCCAGCCTCTGGTGCACATCTCTCCCTCTGGGCTGGAAGCCAGCCTGTCCTGACAGCCTGTGGCCCCTCAGGCATAGGCAGATACATCCCCAGTCCAGCTGTGAGCCCTGTCCTGCTCGCTGACTGGGAAGAGAGTTGGGTGCTGCAATCTCTTCACACAAGAAATGTTGATAAGCAGCGCCCGACCTATCCTCTCCTCCTCTTTGCCTCCCCTGGCTAGTCTCTCCTAGATTGTGAGCCCCAAGAGGCAGGGGCCAGGGACCTGTCTCTAATTAATAACACTACAAATAAAACTACCACACGGGTATTTCATTTTTAAAAAGGGGAACTATGCAAACATGAGGGAAAGAGGGAAACTAAAAGGAGCATTGGCGAGGATTAAAAGTCTGCTAAAAGCTAAAAAAAAAAGTAGGAAGAGGACCAAATGTCTGCCAGCATGGTTAAATGGTGAGGTGAAGGAGGCTATTAGAGTCAAAAAGGTGGAAAGCTAGTCCTAATGAAGAAAATAGGAAAGAGCATAAGCATTGTCAAATTAGATGTTAATAAGGCAGGCCAGGAGAGAATTTGAAGAGCGACTTGCTAGAGATTCGAAAACTAATAAAAACGTTTTCAGGTACATCAGAAGCAAGAAGCCTGCTAGAGAGTCAGTTGCGCCATTAGACGACCAGGGACTGAAAGGGGCGCTCAGGGAGGATAAGGACAAGAAGCTAAATGAGTTCTTTGCTTCAGTCTTCACTCCAGAGGATGTCGGGGAGATACCCTAGCTGGAACTATTCTTTGTAGGTGATAGCTCGGAAGAACGGTCACAGATCAACGTGACTCCGGAAGAGGTTCTAGAGCAAATAGAGAAAGTATATAGTAACAAATCACCAACACCAACAAATCACCAAGGCTGTTTTTACACGGACGGCGCAGCAGCGCCGATGGGTGGAGATGGGTGGGTGAGCACACTCAGCGAACACCCGGCGCCACCGAGCAGGGAGACAGTTACAAAGACAGCACCGCGGGGGGGGGGNGGGATGGAACGGGGAGGGACCGGCAAACACCAAGTGGCCAAACACCCATCCCGGGAAACACCCGTGCAAGCACATGGACAGCTGGGACTGGCGGGGAAGCCCCGCCTGGCACAGCGACGGCACAACATGGCCGACCGAGGACAAACGAAACCGCGCAACGCGGCCCCGCCCCCGAGCTGCCAGGACCCACATGGGCGGGGCGGGAGGGAGATGGGATGGCAGCTGTTACAAAGGAGCCGGCTCCACACAGCCCCGGCACAGAGCCCGGACAGCCCAGCGCCAGCCCCCCCCCACACACAGCAGAGCGGCCCTCACACACAGCAGGCAGTAGAAGCAGACAGGAACGGGGGAGGGGGAAGGCACCCACACAACACAGGCAACCCCACAATACCCAGTGGCGTCCCCCAGTGATCTGTACTGGGACCAGTGTTGTTTAATATAGGCCCTTTTCACACAGACACTCTAACACTGATAAACTGGGTGTTATGTTTGATTATACATGTTGCCGAGCTGCAGGTGTGCTTTATGGGTGCCCTGCAACACCCATTTTATCAGTGTTAGAGCGTCTGTGTGAAAAGGGGCTGATGACACAAAGTTATTCACGGTAGTTAAACCCCAAGCAGACTGTGAGGAATTGCAGAAGGAGTTTGTGAGACTGGGTGAGTGGGCAACTAAATGGGAAATGAAATTGAATGTCGACAAGTGCAAAATGATGTCCATTGGGGAAAAATAATCCAAACTACACATACACAATGCTGGGTTCTAAATTAGGGGTTACCACTCAGGAAAAGGACCCTGGAGTCGCTGTAGACAATACATTGAAATCCTCAGCTCAGTGTGTGGCAGCGGTCAAAAAACCAAGTCGAAGGTTAGAAATTATTCAGAAAGGCATAAAGAATCAAACTGGAACTAGATTATAATGCCTCTATATTAATCTGCGGTGTGACCACACTTTAGACATAGTGTGCAGTACTGGTCACCCCATCTCAAAAATGATACGGTGGAACAAAAAAGGTACAGCGAAGGGCAACAAAAATGCTAAAGGGTATGAAATGGCTTCCGGTCGAGGAGAGGCTTGATAGGTTAGGACTTTCCAGCTTGGAGGAGAGAGGGCAGAGGGGATATGATGGAAGTTTTAAAAATCATATGAGTGGAATGAGTAAATACCGAGCTGTTGTTTACTCTCTGAAATAGCTCTCTTCTCCCCTCTCCTCGTCTCCCCCCCTCCAAGTCTTTTAGATTGTAAGCCGTAGGCAGGGATCCGCATCCATCTCATTGTTCTGTAAAGCGCCAGGTACACAGCTGGCGCTATACAAGTGCTTATAATAAAATAATAATAATAATAATAATAATTAATAGAAGTACGAGACACTCCATGAAAGTAACTGGCAGCAGATTTAAAACAAATAAAAGGAAGCATTTTTTCACTCAATGCATAATTAACTCGTGGAATTTGTTGCCTGAGGATGTGATCAAACCCAGTATGGTTGGGTTTAAAAGAGGACTGGATACGTTCTTGGAGTGTAGGTCCATTAACAGCTCTTAGCCAAGAAGGTTTGGGGTGGAACGTAACCTCTGATGGTTGGGAGCTGGGAGGGAACCACAGGGAATGGATCACTCCATTGTGACCTGTTGGATACTTCTCCGAAGCGACCAAGATTGGCTGCTGTCAAAGATAGGGCGCTGGGCTCAATGGACCATTGGCTTGACCCAGTATAGCACTTCTTATGTTCTTGTTTTAATGGCTGTTCAGTGTCAGGTGCATTGCTGGCACTATATATATACATATACAGATATACATACTACACACACACACACATATATAGACACACACATATATGTATGTATACATGTGTGTGTGTGTGTATACACATATACATACTACTCACACACACATGTATACAATGTGTGTCACGGGTGTGTGCACGCACGTCTACCCACCTGCTGCTGCTGTACAAACCAGACACACCTACGCATGCCCACGCAGTGGACATGCCGTTAGCAGGTGTGGGTGCGTCTTGTTCAAAAAGGACCATGAGCTTGTAATGGGTTAATGGTCTGATTTCTTTCATACTTAAGTTTCGTTTTTAAAAAAACAATAACAAAAGATTTCAGCCCAGCCCCTCTGTTAGCTGGTTGCCCAATACGTGGCTAGCAGAGAATCCACACAGCTGGCATCACATCTATCAGAGAATCCACTCATTTGCACAGCGTGATCTACTTATTTTTTTTTAAGTTCCTTTCCCTACGAGCTTATTTTCCCAGCCCCATTTTTATATTCCTCTCATCTCTGCCGGCTCGCTGGGTATTTTTACACACACATTTCTCCTGCATGTTTGCTGGTAGAGCCCGAACTTTCTATGTCTCTAAATCATCACCAAGATCTTAAATACCCGGCTCTCTTTGAACATCCGCATATTCTCATGGATTTAAGAAGTCATTGATCTCTGTGGTTTTACAAATCTGGATCCTGTAACATCCGGGTGTCTCCCGGAACTTGTGTCTGTAAAAAGTTCTCCTGGTAAACGGCTTTGCTCCTGGCAGTCATGGTCACATTGTTTCCATGGCGACCCCTCTCCTCTATAACTGAACTCCCCAGCTCGACTACTTTAGTGTGTGAGTGTGAGTGTGAGTGTGAGTGTGTGAGAGAGAGAGAGAGAGAGAGAGACGAATGCATCCAGGAGTTTAGTGGACTTGTAAAACCCAGAGGATTGAAAGATCAGCACTTTACGGTGTGTTTAAATAAGCCCACTGCCTGCTGTTCCATTCTATTCCTTTTCTTCTCTCTTCGATGCAACTTCTTCTCCTGCACAGAAGAGATAAGGTCGCACTTCAGAAGCGCATGCTAATTTTCTTTCTTCTCTCTGTTTGCAATAACATTCCCAGCAACTCACAGCTGTACTGCTGTAACCGTTATGCACTAGCCTCTGTGCTGGGAATAGTCTGGTTTGGATCTTCATGGCTATTTCGGTCTGCCCAATAGATTTTGTCCCTTTTCATCTCTTAGAGAAATAGGAGACAGATACGCCCCCCCCCTCCCCCGAATTAGGTGACACTGGCAGGCTGATCTGGTGTGAATAGATGCAGGACTGGGGCCAAATAGACCATCGACACCCCGTTTCTCAGGTGACAGTGCTTGTTTATTCATCAGGCATAACAGTGCACCTGGATTCTGAATGGCCTTACAGCAGGGACGTAGCTACTGGGGAGCATGGGGGCTCAGTTGAGACCTGGCCCTGGACTCGGAGCCAACATTTCAGTTCTCAGCATGTGTCCCCTTCTGTAGTGGCCTGAGTTCTGCTAGGAAATTTTCAGAGTGGGTGGGGTCAGAATGCTGGCCTCACTCACTCCCCCGCCCATTCTGAAAATTTCCTCGCGGTGCTCAGGCTGCTTGCAAGGAGCTCACCAAGAAGGAGGTTTTCAGAGTGGGTGAGGGTGGAGTGCTGCCCCACCCATTCTGAAAACTTCCTTTCTGGTGGAGTTGCTGCTGCTCTGGGGAGAGGGGATTTCTGGGAGCTGGGGCGGTGCCACCTTCATTTATTTAGATGTTTTTTTTAATCTCACCCTATCCCTTAGGCTCAGGGCAGATTACAATTCTTTAATTTATTAACTGTAACATTAACTAGTTAACTCTTAATCCTCACAACAACCCTGTGAGGTAGGTCAGGCTGAGAGATCTGTGACTGGCCCAAGGTCACCCAGTGACTTCTTGACTAAGATGAGACTTTAACTGGGAGCGTTCCCCTACTTCCTGGTCCGAGTACTGCACTCTTGAGCACTACACCTCACTGGCTTCGTGAGTAAGCCCCGTCTCCCAGCCTGGAGCCCCTTCTCCCTTGCCTTTAAAGGAGACTATTTTTGGAACATGAGCCCAGGCCTGTGACAGTCTTGCTACACCAGTGACTTACAGTCGTTGTTTTTACACACACCTTAAAGTGCTGGTCTTTCAATCCTCTGGGTTTACAAGTCAGCTTCTGGATGCATTCTTTTCTCTCACTCACTCACTCACTCACTCACTCACTCACTCACTCACTCACTCTCACACACACCCCTGAGGCAGCCTGCAGTAGGGGTGCTGGAGAGCTCAGTTGTAGAGGAGAGGGGTTGCCATGGAAACGACATGACCATGGCTGCCAGGAACAAAGCCGTTTACCAGGAGAACATTTTACACACACAAGTTCTGGGAGACACCCAGATGGTACAGGATCCAGATTTGTAAAACCACAGAGATCAAGGACTTCTTAAATCCATGGGACTATCTGGAAGTTCAAGGAGCTGGATGTTGAAGCTCTGGGTGAGTGATTTAGGCACACAGAAAGTTGGGGTTGCAGCAGCCAAACATGCAGGAGAAAGGTGTGTGTAAACACACCTAGGGGCTCTGTCCCAGTGACTATGGCAGGGTGCTGACCAGGGGTAAGTCCTAGCAGGATTAGCTCATGGGCTGGCCAGCACCGAGTCACTAGCACAGGTGTGGCTAGGCAGAGGCTCTATAAATCTCAGGAGAGGTAAGACTGGGAAGAACTGAGTCTACAAGAGAGAAGGATGAGGGGTGAGCGGGAGAAGAACGAGGCTACGCTTGCTGTATCTGGTCTGTGTAGACTGTGCCTGCCTCCATCGCCTGCCAACATGTCAAGTGTACCGGCATGGAACAAAAGTACCAGGAAGTATCAAAACGACTGACAGAAGGGCGTTCCCAAAATGGCCCCAAAACCTGGCAAGCATCCCACGTCTCAGCGGAGGCGGGAAATCAGCTGTTTCTGACTAAAACAGCATCCACTATGAATCGTCGTTTAAGCTCAAGCCACACACACACACACACACACACACACACACACACACACACACACACACAAAGCCCATGACATCATGGCAATCCATAGGGATGGGGGTTGGGTTTTGCAGTTTCGTTATCTTGGGGTTTCACTAACATGCGGTGTAACTAGAGCTGAAATGAGATTTGCCAAAACGAGAAATCTCGTTGAAATCCTGATTCCCAATACCATAGGTGACTTGGGGGAGGAGGGGGGAGAGATGGGATAGAAAGACACCCCCCAGATTTTTGGAAACCCTACACAACCCTAAAGAATCCCTGCAAAGTTCCCAGTCCTGTGACCCCCTCTCCCCTCCCCGCTATTGACAGTTTCCGATCATCCATACCATCTCGGTCGAATTGAGAACCTCACGGTACTTGGTAACGTCAAAGGTAGTGTCTCGAGTGACATTTTGTTTCTACAATTTACTGACTTACTGGGATCCCGTTTACCACTTTGCCATTGATTTCAAATCCTAATGGAACAGATTCACTGCATAAGATTTCAGAATCGATTACTGACTCCCTCGCCGTGCCAGGTATATCATGCTAATTATATTTGCACATGGTTTACCTGGGATTTGAACTTGGCCTAGTTTTTCACAGCCTTCTTAGGGTAATTTTTTTTTAAGATGTCCCCAGAAGAATCTCTCTGATTTATTTAGTGGATCAAATTAATTAGGTCTTGGAAAGTTTTTCCACTTGTCCAGGCTCTCTCAAGCTCTTGCTGAGTAGCAGAAAGGATTTGGGCTACATTTACTTGTCAGACGCATTACTTGAAAAAGCCAGCGCCCTCCAAGCGCAGCACATGGCATGCATGGTGTAACAGAGGCTGCTTTTAGACGAGCGGCACTCGAATCGATATTGATATAGAAGGTATTTAGTTCGTGGTTTTAAAAGAACACGCAAATAGCTTTAACGCGTGAAATGCCTTGTCTAATCGCCGCCCGCGGCATTTAAAAAAGTCCCGTGAGCGGATTGCGCAAGCATGCCCCGTTCATCTAAAAGCGGCCAGAGTGCAGCCTGAGAGGGCTGCTGGCCCTTTAAGAGAGGCCCCGAGAGCGTGACAGGAAGTGGAAATGGCTGAGAGCTGGGCGGAGCCAACCGCTATATAAGGGTGCTGAGGCAGCCAAGCCTCAGTCTGCCTGGAGTCGCCGGAGGGAGGAGCAGGAGCAGGAGCGCTCTGCTGGACTGCCTCATCACTGTGGCTCCTGAAGCTTGAAGAGATGCTGCCTGAGTGAACCGGAGCTGCCTGAGCAAGAGCCTGTGTGGAAAGCCTGCCTACCCCTAGGAGCATACTGTGTGTGAGTAGCTGGCCAGTGGGCTGGTACCTGGCTAGGCTTGGGGTAGACAGACTGAGGGGGGCAGAGGTGTTGCATACCCGGCATAGACAGCTTGACTGTGCCATTACCGTGGAGAATTGTATATGAATGAACTGTTATTCACTGATTCCCTGCACGACTGAGTACTTTGAGGGCTGGATCCTAACACTACTCACCACCTGGCACCGCCAAGTTGCTACACATGGATCACTGGTGCTTGCTCTGGGCTCTCTACCACGTTGGCTAGAACATAGAGATTCAGGTCTTCTGGATGCAATTTCCACACATGCTCCCTGCACCACCCTCCCTTGGAAATTGGCACCCAAAGTGGCTTCAGCCTCAAGCCCCCATCCCCCCAAAGACCCATACTTGCTTACGGTTTTGTCCACATGAGCATTTCTGTTGTCAGTAAATACCTCTACCTTACTTTAGCCTAGAGTCCCACACCGACCTCCCCTGCACCGCGACTCGTGTAAAAAGGGCCAAGGATACATTAATGAGGCTGAGAAAATGCAGGTGCATGTGCTTCTTCACTTAATTACAGGGAAGAGACTCGGAGGGAGGGAGGAAGATGCAATTTCACTCATGACAAGTCTTTTGACTCATGATCTCCTCACACTTCCTCCTCCCCCTTGGCTACCTTCCCCTCCTGCTCCTCCCACACCCTCCCTATCTCTCACCTGCCCCACTGCCCCCCTTCTCCCAATCTTCTCCCCATTCCCTGCCTTCCCCCTGATCAGATCCCATTCTCCTACTCCCTTTGGAACTGTCGCTCCTCTGCCAATAAAGCCCCCTACATCCATGACCTCTTCCTCTCCCGCTCCCTCCAGCTCCTTGCCCTTACGGAAACTTGGACCTCTCCCTCTGACTCTGTCACCTCTGTCACCCTCTCATTTGGGGGTCTCTCCTTTTCTCACCAGCCACGCCCCAAAGGCCGGGGTGGTGGTGTGGACCTCCTCCTCACTAACTCCTGTCAATTCCTACTGCTTTCTCCTCCCCCTCTAGCCCCTTCCCTTCCTTTGAGACTCACTCTGTGCGCCTCTTCTCCCCCC
>QEPC01009864.1:281887-292355 GCA_003113815.1 Sphenodon punctatus | reverse complement strand
GGGGGGGGGGGGGAGATGAGGAGACATCCAAACAGAGATATCCGAGAGACAGTCAGCGATACGAGATTTGATGGAGGGGGAGAGGGCGGGAGTGGAGAGACATAGTTGCATGTCATCAGCGTCCAGGTGGTACTGGAAGCCATGAGATTCAGTAAGTTTACTCAGAGAAATAGTGTAAAGGGAGAAGAGAAGAAAGCCCAGGACAGAGTCTTGGGGAACTTCCACAGAGAGGGGACGTGACGTAGAGGTACTGATGTTGCTGGTACTTTTTAAGGACAAGGAGATAGAGATCAGAAATAGAGAAACCCACCAACGCTCGCACAAGTGCATGAACTTGCACAGAAAAAAGATCATGGACAAGAGCAGGGATTCTACCGTTGGCATTCAACTTCTCACAAAGTGATCACTCTATCTCTGACCTCTCTGTCCTTGTCTTAAAAGGAAATCTATGCAACACCTTTAAAAGGCGAGCCTGGGAACAAAAACCCATGGCTCTGCTGATTACAAATAACAATGGACTCAATCTGGACGTGGGTTTCACAAGCCACTATAGAAATCTGTAAGTCTAATGACTGTCTAAGTTTAGGAATGGGACTTTTGGTTTCAGAAAGAACCAAAAGTACCCAATAATTGCCATTTCAGATTAATCCAAAATGTTGGTTCTTTTTTTGGTATCGGTTCTATCGGATCTTTTGCATTGATTTTTGTTTCAGATTTTTAACATTGCAGTTTGTCCCCATTGACTTCAATGGGAAAACCGCAATGTTAAAAATCCAATACAAAAATCAGTGCAAAACATTGGATACAACCGATACCAATACAAGAACCGAAATACATGAGAACCAAAACTGAAAGTAACCGAAACCAAAATTTTGCCCGGAGTCCTACCCCATAAGTTTACTTAATATCAGCAGTGCTTACTTTCCCCCCCTTGTTGTATTCCACCCTTTTGAATTGCAGACCTGCGACCTGGGTCTCGTTCTCACCTTCTCCTCCCCTCCCTTTGTCATTGTTTCCAATTACTGGACACACCTCACTGCTTTGCTCAGTCTCCAGTCCTGATTTAGGACCCTGTGCGGTCTGAAAGCTTGCATACCTCCACCCACTGGAGTTGGTCCAATAAAAGAGATCACTTTACTCCTTTTCTAGTGCCTATATTTGGGACCAACACTTTATCCTAGTCATCTCTCACCTTGACTAAACTCACTGGGTGACCTTGGGTCAGTCACAATATTCTCTCCGTCTAACCCACCTCACAGGGTTGTTGTGGGGATTAAAAGTTGTGTGTATTATATATAAAGCACTCCAAGTGCCATGGCAGGGAGGTGCTATATAAAAATAAAGGTGGTTATTATTATCATTATGATTAATAAATAATAATATTTAGGCAGAATAATAACTCTTTTCCACAAGAAACTAGCAGATGACTGAGGGATGTCTCAGAAAGGTCTGTTTATACCATTCAAAAGCCCCTTTCCAATGTAATTGGTTCTGGCTCCCCAATTGCCTTTTAATGTATCCTATCTCTTCCTGCACGTTTGTGGATAGAGAGGAAAGTTATCGGAGGTTCTTCCAGAGAAGATCAAGTTCCCTTCCCCCTCTTCAAAAGGAGCTCCCGGGGCTTGGGATCCTTTGAAGCATCTTCATGTTCGTCATTCTGCAAAGTTAAGAGGAACCCCGCTACCAAATCCACTTTGCATGTGGCTTTCATGGCCCAGTACAAAACCGTCTGTGTTCCGTGCCTTTAAACAAGGAACCAGGAACTGTAAAAAGCCGTGGGCTTTCTTTGTACAGATCTGTTATTCTTTAGCAAGTTAAATAGACTTTTTGAACTCCTAGTCTCGGTTTACAGCGCAGCTTTGGGTGATGGATGCTTTCTAAAGGGAGAAAGCTCTGCAGATTCAGGCCAGACAGATAAATATTAGGGGTGTGAAGAAGGCACATCATTTGGTTTCGTTTTTGTAAACAACCCTACCATTTTCAGGATGTTTTGTTGTTGTTTTATTTTATTTAAAATATATTTATTTATTTTTTTACAAATCGCTGCGCATTGACAAATGGCCACTCACTGGGGCTGTCCTGTGCTTGCCCAGCCCTTTTCCAAAATGGCGCCAGCAGCGCCATTTTGGGACAGGGCGCACATACACAGACTGGTTTGGCAGTCATTTTCTCATGCGTGGGAAAATCAGGTCTATTCCGAATCCGATTCCCTAAATCATCAGATAATATTAATAAAACAGAGTAATCACGAGGCTCCTCCGCTCAGGCGATCCGTTTTCCTCGTAAAATCTACCAAAACCAGAATAGACTGAGGGAGAGGTTGTCCCTTTCCCCCCCTTTAAGCTATCTAGGTTATATACGGAGGGTTTTTCCCGCCACACTGAGGACTGGGGCGCAGGCACGACTTTCAAGTAAGGCGGCCATACCTCCCCTTTAAAAGAGGACGTTTATGAAAATACATGGTGCAGGGCTTCATTGGTTCCAGTGCAGCCCTGCACCATGTATTTTTTATAAGTGTCCTCTTTTAAAAGGGGAGGTATGGCCACCCTCCTTTCAAGGCTTCTGTCTCTGGGCAGATTATCCTCCTCCTGAAGGCAGGGGCTTTCTGAACATGCCCAGGAGCACCTTCGAGAATCACCTTCCCTTGGCCCAGGAAGAGGTTATCCTAGGGCTAACAAGATTGGCAGGAGGATCCTACACACGTTCCCTGGTTCCCCTAGGGTCGCCAGGCGGTTGCCGTGATTGACAGGCAATTGGCAAAGGCAGGATTCAAGCTAGGAAACCCATAACTCAGGGCTACCCTTGTCACTTAAATAGCAAAACTACGCCTTTCCTTTCTTTCCCCGGAGACAAGGAAACCAATCGGAAAAGGAGCATGAGTCACTGTCTGACCGATACAATTCCTACCTTGCAAGTGAACTGGAACGAACAGAATGAACAAACGGAAGGTAATTTGGGCATTTGAACAAACAGAGGGCGGGGACCGTCCGACACTCACTTCATTCATAACATTCCAATTTGATGGTTTTCCCAACTGGGAGAGTATTGAATGAATGAATGAATGAAAGAAATTTATGAATGTTGTTTAGCCATAAGCCATTACAACAGATAGAAAACAGTAAAACCACATCAAACAAAATACACCATAACATGTAATCTAAACCAATGAAACAATGATAATAAAATAAACATAAAATACAGTTTCCTAAAAAAGAGCATAAACAGGGCTACTGAACCCCACAACCCTCTAAACAGTCATGCCATAAACACATTACATAATACAAACATTATAGCATGGAGCTAGCAAAGATTCACAGAACCAATAATAATGCAACCATCCTAATTCTAAAAAGCCTCGGTAGGCCAAAATGGGAGAATAACCCTCAAATTAGCTGCGGTCCAAGAACGCCAGGTAGCCCAGGGCTGGGAGGAGGACCAAACAAATCAGCGCTTCCCCAGCTGAAATGCCCAGTTTGCCAATTTATACACCCCCCCAGAGGAATTTGACTTCATGCAGAGTTGGAACAGCTGGGGAAGGGGCAAAAAAAGACGGCTACGAATCCAAAAAGGCAGGTACCGTTCCCGCCAGTAGGCGGTGAGGGGGCACACGAAGAAGACATAGAGCAGGTCCTCAACCAACCCCAAGTTACAGCAACAGACCCGTTCCCTATAAGGAATACCCCTACGCCTTCCTTCAAGTACCCTGGTGGGGATGAGGTCAAAACGAAGGAGGGTCAGAGCCCTACGCAAGTTGGGGTCAGTCAGGACTGCCAAATAGGTCTCGCAGAAAAAAATCATGTTTGAGAGGATGGTACAGCGGGGCACATTTTAATGACTGGATAGCCCCTAGATCCTGCTGGACAGCTTGATCTCTCAGCTGCTTCATTATTATTCTGCGTCTCCCAACAACAGCTTGGGCGACAGCCCCAAATTCAATAATTGCGGTAGGACCCTGTTCCACCATAGTCTGGAAGAAGACCACGAGGAGGCCTCATTCAGGCATAAGCGAGGGAAATGGTCCTCTGGCATGTAGATCACCTTGAGCCGATAACATAAGGGGCGTGCAAAAAGTTCAGTGCTTAGGGGGAAAAGAGCCTGTTTCTAAACGTAGGAAACAGGCTGGAGTACTACGCGGCACTCCCAACAAAGAACTCAGCCGGAGGCTCTGGAGAGATTCCAATCCACTGCTTACAAAAAGGGCCCATATTTCCGCCCCATACAAAGTACCGAGTTTATATTTTAAATTTAAAAGTTTCAAAGCTGGGGGAATAAACCTAACCCCCTGGGTTCTCCAAAACCTTAAAAGTCCACTGATTGCCTGCTTCAACTTGAGGCAGACAGCCTTGACATCGGGGGACCAAATTGCCCTGCTACTAAAAGTCAACCCCAGGTATCTAAGTTGAAACTTGTTCCAACCTAACCCCATCCCCTGACCAAAAATGGCTCCTCAGGCCACGACACCCCCACCCCCTTGGATTTGTCATAATTAATAGAGATCTGGGACTCCCTACAAAATTGGTTACTGTTTATTTTATTATCATTGGTTACTGTCATTCTCATCGTAACCAAGCCAAGTACGTGCACTTGAGACCTCGCATCTTCATGAATGTTAGACCCCTTGTCTCTCCCTCTGTTCCCCTTCCTAAGTCTCTCCCCCAGCTCCTGTCTCTCAGATTGTAAGCCCTAGGGGCAGGGACCATGTCTATTTTATTACTTTGTAAAGTGCCAGGTACACTGCTTGCGCTATATAAATGTTTGTTAATAATAATAATAATAATAATAATTAACCACCTCCAGCATCCTATCCATTCCCAAACCCGAAGGTGAAAGCAACACCATGTCATCGGCGTAGAGTAAGATAGGAACAGATCGATTCCCCACCCAGGCAGGCAACAAAAAATCCACATGTATTCTATCCACAATGCCATTTATGAAAAAATTAAATAAAAAAGGGGCCAGGACGCAACCCTGCTTGACCCCGTTGGTAGCTGGGATCAGTGGAGAAAGATGGGCATTACCCCCCGGCCTGACCCTAAGGACTGTCTGGGAATATACGGCCTGGACCAAAAGGACCAACCGTTGGTCCATATTGGTGGAATATAGTCTATTCTACAGAATGTTCCTATTAACCAGATCGAACGCGGAGCGAAGGTCCAAGAACGTCATAATGAGCCTACCAGATCGAATTCTGACATACTTTTCGATCAAATGCCAAAGTATAAAGGCATGGTCTATAGTCGAGCGGCCCGCACGAAAGCCAGCCTTCTCCTCGGGGAAGAAATTGGCCATTTCAGCCCAAGCCTCTAATTTGGAGGGGAGAAAACGGGCATAAACCTTGGCCACCACACAAAGAAGACTAATAGGCCAATAATTCTGCGGCAGACTCCTATCCCCTTGCTTGTAAGTAGGTAACACTATACTGATGTTCCAGCCGGCCGGGATAACCCCGCAATTGCTAATAATAGTAAATAGCTTAGCAAGGATAGGAGCCCACCAACCCTGATTGTGTTTAAACAGATTCACAGGTATTCCATCTATTCCAGGAGCCCGATGAGATTTAAATTTGGTGAGCAACAGGCTCACCTCCTCGGGATCCACTGGAGGCCACAAGGGGACATCATTGAGAGAATCCTGATTGAGTACAATGGTGTCAGGCATCCTAGAAAAAATCCCACTAAAATGGGATTACCAAACTCCCCAATCTAGAGGGCTCTGAACCCAAGGGGGTCAGAGTCAACCTTTGCCAAAGCCCCAAAACTGGCCTGATCGTTACCTTGCACTGCACGGAGAAGTGCCTCCCAGGCAGTAGACTGAAAGGCCTTTTTCTTGTCCCCAAGCAATTTTTTATACTGCTGCTTGGCATTAATATACTGGGCAGCCGAAACTGCATTGGAATCCCTTTTAAAAGCTCTAGCGCTCCACCTAAGGGCCAGCCTATATTTAAAACACTGCTCGTCAAGCCATTTGGGGACAGAAGGAGACGTGGCCGCTACAGAAGCGAACGAGGTCTTAGGAGATAGATGCTTCCCATAATGAGCCAAAAGGTCACAGCAAAAAGCGAATAGTACGGAATAGGAGCTGATTGCTGGGAGGCCATTAAAGAAGAGTGAAACTGATTTGAAACTATCCAGTGTATAAAGCCCCGAGCACCACCTGGCCATGCCGTCTGACCACCTTAACCGGGGAGCTATGCTGGATTCCCCTCCCTCCAGAGGTGGTAGATAGCAACATGGCTCAGAACCACCACCAATGGGGATGGTAAGGCAGAAGTGCAATAGGGAGATGGTCACTAAACCCTTCAGTCAACACAGCAAAATCCAAGCAATGCTCATAATATGCGTCTTGGATACAAAAATAATCAACAGTACTCTGGAACCCACTTGGGAGACAAAAGGATAATGCCCAACATGGTTCGAGCGTGTCCTCCCATTTAACACCGTCCAACAGCCACCTTACAAAAAATGTAGAAAACGTGCTCCAAAAGAGTTAAGCTCCATATCCTTCGAACTGCGTGGAGGTTCAAAGAACTGGGAGAGTATCCGTTCAGTTCTACTCGCCCCTCTGCCACCCCGCCATCGATCGCTCACTTAATTCTTCTCTTTGCACCATCTTATCCTTCAAGGTCTCCTCTCCTTGTAACTAAGCTAAACATGTAGCCTGCAATGTCATGAGTAATGTATCTATCGCTTGAATGTTCTTGTCCCCCTTGCCACCCCTTCCTCGCCCATCCTCGATTGTAAGCCCCTTGGGGCAGGGGCCTGTCTCTAAGGTAATTTTCACACAAAACACTCTCCACCCACTGCCCCCCCACCCCCACCCACTATACATGTTGCAGGGCTGCAGTGTTGCCCTATGGGTGCCCTGTAACATGTATAGCGGGTGGGTGATGGGGAGTGGCGGAGGGTTGGGGGAGGGAAATGTTGGAGACATGGGTACATGAATAAAAAAGAAAACAAGGGAAAAGGAGCCTACTCCATAGCTGCAGAGTTTACAATCTGTTAACCCAGTGTACTCTGATCTTAGCCGCTGATACAGCATAAACAGCCACTGCCCTTGTCACCTGATCCCTGGCATAAGTCAATAATAAACACAATCAGTGATGGGAAGCTCTCCAAGTCTGATCACTTAATCTGTAAGAATTGAAACAGCCATATGCAAGGTTGCTCATACGTTGGGCAAAATAATCAATAATGCAACAAATCCTCAATTTCACCCTTTCCACAAATGCAAAGCCAGTTGACATAACTAATTTCTGCATAGCACCCGTCTTGTACAGCGGGTTTCATAGACTGTAGGTGCAAAGCTGTAAATGCTTTCCTACGTTGGGACGAAACCAGTGTAGCATGATAATGTAGACCACTAGGGCCAGGTATCCACAACTGGAAGCATGGAGAAAAGCACGAGACCGCTGTTAAAGATCTAGTAACCTGAATATCCAAGTCATCAGTATGCCTCTTCAGCAACCTCTTTGCCTGATTGAAGGGAAACGTAGCCATAAATTCCTATGAAAACCCTACGTCTTTAAGATTACGTAGAACATGCCCCAACCAAGAGGAAGGACTTTGACAAGGCATGGCCATTTTCTCCTTCAGACACAGTTGCAGGAGAGATGTTGAAGGGGAATGCAAGATCTTAAGCCAAAATGATAATAGCATCCATATATTCCTGGAAGTCACTGTTTTGGCTCCTACCTCCAATACGCAACACAGGGGCCGTCAGCCCTGGGGGAACATACAGAATCTTTCTTAGCCAGATATTCTGAATAGCTTCCAAATGGGGGTAATGTGTCCCCCCCGCCCCTCCTCCTCCCCCGAACTGAGCCTCATAAGAAAGCTGGCATACTACTTTAGCTTGGAAGGCTCTATGACCTGAATAACCAGTCCAGCCCCTGTGATATTAAAAAAATCTAGCCAGTCGCTCCATAGAGATAGAGGTTATATGTCTGGAGTATGCCACGTGCGGCCCCCAAGAACCAAACATAGAAAACACCAACCCCAGATATTTAAAACATTTCAGCTGTTCTAATTAATGACTGTTCAACCAGCAAACATGCATCCTAAAAATGAAGCAAACATCATTACTTTGATCTTTGCATAATTAATAGCCAATTCTTCAGCTATACAGGTTTCCCCAAAATCTATAAGCAGTCGCTTCATTCCCAAACGGCAGATGTGTTGTCTGCAGACATGAGGATAGATTTCCTCCTTCCAGCAAGTTTAGGGGCCATATGATCTTCCCTGTTCCTCAACTGCTCAATTATCCCATGGACATAAACATTTAAAAGTGTAAGAGCCAAGAGACAACCTTGTCTGGCACCCACAGCTACTGGATTTGGCCCGGAAGAGTCCCTTGGCAATCTACACAAACACATAGGTTGGTGTGTGAATATAATGAGTTAATAAGGGCAAGGAGTCTCTTGTCAATATGAAGAGCCTCCAATTTAGTCCAGAGCCTGTTCCTATTGACTGAATCGAACGCTGCCAAAAAAATCAATAAATGTTGCAAAAAGCTTCTGCCCTTTTGATTTATATTTTCCAACCAAGGGTGACAGAACAAAAATGGTCCATAGTCGATCTACCTTCCCGGAACACAGTTTGTTCGTCGGCGAGTACATTTTCTCCCTCAATCCAAGTTTTCAAACATTCCAACAGCAAGCCCAAGTATACTTTTGCAATAATACATCATAAACTTATTGGGCGATAATTACCTGGATCCGTTCTAACACTTTTCTTATAAATTGGTACCATAGTCGCTGTTTTCCAATTAGCTGGTGTTATCCCTGTATCGTTTATCTTAGTGAACAGATTGTTCGCGCCATCCGCCCGCCAGTCTGGGAACTGTTTATAGACCTCCCCGGGAATAGAATCTATTCCAGGAGCTTCATGCAAGCGAATAGCTCCCTAACTTTCATCCCGGTAACCGGGTCCCATTTGAGGATTTCTTCTAAATCTATCACATTAGAGCAGGCACTCTCTAGATCAGAAGCCTTGAAAAACGTATGAAAATAATTTTCCCACCCCGACTGAGCTATTTTAGGTTCTATTAATACAGATTCCCTCCTCAAAGAGCTATTAATTATACCCCAGAATTTCACGGAGTCCTTGGACTGGAGAGCAACTTGTGATAAATTCCACTTTTGCTTAGCAAACGCCCGTTTTTTTGCCAAGCAGTAACTTCTTATAGGCCCTAATCGGATCATAGAGAAACAATACCGCCTCCTCTTTCAGATCATGCCTAAGATGACAGGCCATCAGTCTAAGTTGCATCATACCAAGTATTCCTCCCATTACCCCGAACAGCTCATCTAGGTATCTCGGTTATGAACTACGGTTTTAGGTAACGCAATATTGAATTAAGGGTGGCTATGGCTGTGTCAGTATCATCAGCAGCCAAAAAAGCAGCCCTAAGTATATTGATGACCATGTTCAGTATTTAGGGCAAGGACCACATTCTCACTAAGATTAGTAGGCCACCGAATTAGGCTTTTCCCCCCTCACATTCAAAATCCCACCAGGTCCTGATACAGTCCTGCCCAGCTGCTCACCATGGGTCTCTAATTGTTAGAAGCAGGGGAAAGTGGTCACTGTCTACCTTGCACTAATCGTGAAAGGCAAGATCTGATCACAAAGACAAACAGATGCGAGGGCAAAATCAATGATACTGCCTCCTCTTGAAGACGCAAATGTAAAATTTCCCGGGACATCATCAAGGCGGTTCCCATTAAGAATTTTAAAATCAAAATCCATAATAAAAAGTTATAAAAGGAAAGACCTGCCTTATTTATAATCTTATCTTTAGAGACGCCCAGAATTCACCATATCCAATCCATCTTCCGCTGGGAACAAATGTAAATCCAGAAAAAGTGCCTCTTCATCTCCCCCTAAGCGGGTATTAAAATCACCTAACATGAGGAAGTGATCCTCCGAATATTTATCAGTCAGATACACAACCTCATCCCTTAATTCCTGCCATACATTAGTACCAGCAGAATTAGATCCACTTGGGGGAAGATAAACAACTAAGAGCAAAAGATACCTTTTGGTGTCTATAAATAAGCCTTGAATGGCCAACACCTTATCAGATGCCGTATCCAGGACCAAACAATCCACCTTTAGATTTGATGAAACAAGGACAAAGAACCTCCCACTCGGGTGGTCCTTCCTGGAAAAACAACGGGCAGGCTTACTCCAACTCCGAAACTCATCTATTGAAAGTTCGTCTGGATTAATCAACCAAGTTTCTTGTTGACAAACTATATAAAAATGCCTGTAGAAATTTACAAAACTCCCCATCAACTTGTTTTTTCCTCCACCCAGCAATGAACAACACTGGGTACTAATTGGTACCCAATCAGTGCTCAATAGGCTACCCGATGTACCCTGTAGTGCTGAAACTCAGTCTTCGAAATGACTTGGTTTTTACCGAGTCTCTCAGTATACTGAGAGACTCGGTAAAAACCAAGTCATTT
>QEPC01009864.1:255381-265518 GCA_003113815.1 Sphenodon punctatus | reverse complement strand
AATAATAATAATAGTTAATAATAAACTGGGGCCTAGTCCACACACCTTCAGAACAGACCACTGTACAGAGCATCCAGTAGCCTGATCCAGGCTTCAGAGGAGACTGGTCAAGAGATTGGACGAGGCTAGGACTGAATGAGTACCATTTATTTCTTTTTCTTGCAAGAATTCTTGCGAGTTCAGGCGCTGGGATCAATTGCCCGAGTCCATGACAAATTCTAAGGAGAAATATTTTTTTTAAAAAAATTAAAAATGTATTAACTGTGCATGTACAAAATCACCACCAGGTTAAGGGTCATTTTTCGCACGTACAGTTAATTTTTTATTTTATTTTTGAAAAGAAAAATCTAGCCGAGAATGTTGCGAGATATCGTCAGACATCTCAAAGCTCTTGGTTCGTCCCGAGAAAAACCGAGAACCGGGATTTTGATGAAATTTCTCACTTTTGCAAGATCTTGTTTTAGCCCTAGACACGACTCGACAAGACTGATACGAGCTTCTCATTCTTATACACTTAAGATCACAGTAGCTGCAATCAAACCTTGCTTACCTTCCTCCAGGATGTAAACAGACATGAGTATCCAGACTGAGTTTACCTACTAAACTGATTAATGGGCAAACTCACACAAAACTCTGCTAAACTCGGATGTCTGCGGGGCCCCGAAAGCTGAATAATCAGCCCTGGACAATCCCCAGATAGCTGTTGCATGCGAGTGAGGCGCTCCGATTTCCAGCCCCACTTTAAACTCGGCTCTGAGGTTTAGATCTGATCTATCCATGTCGGGGTAAGTTAAAGTAGGTACGGACACTAGTTTAAGGTGTTCTCTTACTGTAGGAGGAGCAGAGTTGGATTTGCATGGAACAAGGGCCACATTCACACCTGGCGTGCTGGTACTTTTAACATGGCATTAGGCAAAGATGCGGCAGCGGGAAGGAGCCCAATGCCGGAAGTAGCGCCGTGCAAACGGGGTTCTGCCACGGCTTTACTCACATGACAAGGTGGGCGCAAAATCCAGCCCGGTCAGGCGCGAGTAAAGCCTCGGCAGAACCCCATTCGCACCGGCGCTACTTCCGGCGTCGGGCTGTTCCCCGCGGCCGCAGGCATCTTTGCCTCACGGGTCTTTTGCCGCTGTGTCAGCTGTGACTGTGGCCTAGGAGCGTAGCTGCCTTGTTAACATGGGCATAGGTTAGCATCTGCTGAAGAGATTTGCTTCGGGGTGGGTTGGGAGCAGACAGTCCTTCTGATGGATACAACAGCCAACAACTGGCCCTTTTACTTGCTGTAGCTGAGAGCTTCCTTTAACCCTCTTCCCCTTGGTGTTGTCATAGAGCTGAAAAAGTGTTGTTTTAATTTTATTTCTTTATTTATTTATGAAAGATTTGTAGCCCGCACCCTCTTGCACATTGGCATCCCGGGGCGGCACAATAACCAGTAACTGTCGGATTTGCAGAAGCTAATCTGCACCAGCAACAATCAGTTACCAAGCAATATCCATTTAGTAGTTGATGGTTTAACCAATTTACCACATTATTGCTTTACTGTGTTAGGACGTTGCCATTTCCCGTCCATTCTGCGGTTACCTGCTAATTTCATTTCCCCGTAATTCCTTTCCTGTTTACACATACCCACCCTCAACCCTTCGGACACTGCTTTCAAGTTTAACTCAGTCTCCTATTAGATACTTGGTTCAAACCTGCTGGATGCAGCTTTGCTATTGGACCGGAAGTGACAGAACACAGAAAAAAAGCCAATCAGTTACATGGTAAACCAGTTATGTGGTGAGGTGACGGTGAAATTGAGTTAATCTTGCTTTTGGTTAATTATGAAACCACTATGGTTTGCGGTTACCAAATAGTTAGCCGATTACTATCTGCAATTTCATTTTTTTACCGCAGTTACGGAATTAACGATCCAGTTCAGCACTAGCTTGTCATAATTAGCCATGTCCGTACTAAGGGCGCTTTTAGACGAGACAGAAATGGCGGCTGAGTCCTTTATCAGCCACCATTGTTGCCGTCCGTGTGCCACGTGAAGCCAGCCCGGCGACCCTACCCCCTTCAAGGCGGATCGCCAATGTGCCGGCTTTACACCGCACTTCCGGGCTCGCCGGAAGGGTACGCATGCGCAGAAGGATGCACATGCCCAGATACTCTCTGGGACGCGTCTAAACAGCAGACACGTCCCAGAGAGTATCGCGGGGGTGGAGAGGCGGCAGCGGCAATGATGCTGCTTGCCTCCCTCTCGTCTAAAAGTGCCCTAAGCATATTAGAGAAGTATGCGGTGGCCTCCAACATAGCCCTGATTTCTGGGCCTTCCATTTCTCAGCTGTCCGGGGCTTCGACAGAAACAACCAAGTCTACACAAGAGAGGGTCATATTTAAAGAGAGGAGGCCAATGCAGAGAACATTCTGGAGAAACAGCTCCAGACGACATCAACCTTTTGCACCAACAAACCCTAATGACCACTAGGGGCATTGGGAGTAGAGATAGTGAGTTAGTGTGTGGGTCACTTTAACCTTTCTGATCTCTGCTTCTAAGCCCCCTCCCTTCCCCCTCTCAGGTGGGATGTGCCCGGGAAGCTCCTACTGGACTTCCTCCTTCTTCCTGACCTTTCTCCATTCCTTCCTTCTTCCTCTGACCTTCAACACGACCGGCCACCGTGCTGGTGGCAGCTAGATAGGAAGATCTAGAGATAGGCCTTTCCTATCACAATGTATTTCTCAATAAAGTAGATTCTTTCAATCTAGAAACAATCTCCAAGGTGTTGGTTACTTCTAAGTTGTTGCTACTGAGAATCCAGAGTTCTAACCGGTCCTGGTACAGTAGGCAGTGAAACTTTGTTTTTGGTTTTTGACCACGAATAAAATCCAACAGAACAAAGCAGGATTTCAATCAGCTGCGAGAGGCACTCACATTTCCTAGAGGAGAAAAAATATCCTGTCTGTACTGGAGCAAAAGTAGTTTTAAACCCGATAGCTGCTAGCCAGACGACCCGGTTCAAGAAAGCACTTGAGCACCTGCCACAGAGATTCCTAAATCAGGGCTTTGAAACAGGGGCAGGGAATCCCTGGTCCAGTCCAACAGCTTTTAGTCCAGGCCATGAAGCCGTTCCTGGGCCAGTTGTGGGATAAGGTCAGCAAGCTGGGGTGCGTGGAGGATCCTAGAGGTAGATCACTGGTCCAGGGAGTTGGGGCATGCTGGGGCCACTAGGGGAGAAGGGGACATGAGGCACGGCTAGCAGACTGACCTGAGCGCGCTCTCAGTGTGGGGGGAAATCCCACCCTGACCCAAACCTACCTGCAGAATACTCTAGCCACCCTTCCATGCCCCACACACTTGTATCCTGACATCCCCCACTCACCCCCTGAGGTAGAGACTTGCCCCTCACATCTCAGGCCACTCCGCTCCGCCCTTCCCCAGTGACACCAGCCTCCCCGATCCAGTGGCTCTAGTGTGCCCATCACCCCTTCCACCGATTCACCTCATGGCCCTGGAGCGTGCTGGTGGGCGCTCTTCCAGTTGCCCCTCGATCTGTTCTTTGCCCCAGCCCGTGGAGGTACACAGGGTCCCTGCCTCAATGCATTCAGTTTAGCGCCGAAACAGGTAACTCATTTGCTATCCGCGGGATAATACCTGCATTTTCAAGTACTGCGTGCGTATGGTACTCGACAGGGTATCTGACTGCTGATTGGGTACCCAGATACCTGAAAAAAACCAGTAATTTCCGGTACTGATTTAAAAAAAAAATCTCGTTACCAGTTGGTTAAACGGAATGGAAAACTGAACATTCCAGGACTGGATATCGACATTCTGGAACATTGGTTACTCAAATTGGGTCGAAATCACTTGCCAGTCAGTACCCAATATTTTCAAGTTGATTTGAGTACCGGAAATTCAGTGGGTATACCTTTTTCTATTTCTGCTGAGAGGAGGGTCATTCCTCTTTCTGGTGTGGAGACACGCATTGAGTTCCAAAGGAGTAGTCTTAAAATAGAGACTGAGGGAGATGGATCCTTACTCAGAGTTTTACACAGACCCTGTGTTGACTGCAGCGAAGAGAAATGCCCCTTAAGGAGGAGCTGCCTTCTCATCCCACTCCCCTGTCTCTCACATCTCTAAGGTCTGCCGAGAGTGCCGGTTCCATCATGGCCACGCAGTCAGGGCGTGAAGAGATGCAATCTCAGTGTCTGCACGACAGCTTTGGAACTAGACCTGAAACGGGTAGCTCATCTGCCACGCACGGGGTAATACCGTGTCGGGTGCCCGACGGGAGATTCAAGTACGGATCAGGCCCCCAATGACCCCAAAACGGGGTAGTGCTGTTCCCGATTGACCATTTTATCAGTTTGAAAATCAGCATAGGAATCGGGACAGAAAGTCAAAAAATCAGGACTAGAAGTTGGAAAATTGAGATGAAAAATGGTATTTCAGATAGGCCATCGGGCACTTATCGGGTACTGATTAGATACCAATTAATTACCGATAAGTTATCAATTACCCACTGACTACTACCTGATGTTACCAGGTCAGGTGGAGAACCATAATTTTCATGGCTCTAACTGGTTTTGTAAGTCCTAGTTTCAACGTTATTTGGAACACCCTTTTCCTTGAAGGTTTGCCAAAGCCCTGGCCTGTGCATCTTCTGTTTTACATAGACCCTTACATAGAAGTAAGACTTATTTGCTTGGCCAGGCATTTAGCAGGCAGGGTTAGGACCTTGTTTGGGATGCATTTTATGGGTATTTTATGTCTGGTTTTATGGGTTCTCTCTTTGAGCCCATTCCCACATACATTAAAATGCTGCTTTTCCTAAAATGCAGTCAATTTAAAAATGCGTTTAAATAAACCCATGCACTAGTATTCATATTTGGCTTATTTAAGTGCATTTTGAAATTGACTGCATTTGAAAAGCAGCATTTTAATGCATGCCCAGCGCAGCCCCTCAGGTGGGGGCTGGGGGGAGAGGAGGAGGAGCGGCAGCAGAGCAGCAGCCGAGTCGAGAACCTGGGAAGCCAGACGCTGTGTAACTGACATGCGGACACCGATATTCTGACAGGAGGATTTATGCGGGTCATTTCAAACCCGCTCTTGTAAAGGTAGGTTTTGGCCGCTTGCCAATGCGCTTAAAAAACAAACGCAAGGACGGTTAAAGAAGCGCATAGAGTCTTTCACGCTTCAAGGTAATATGCGGGGAAAAGAAAAAAGCGCTGGTTTGCTGCATGTGGGAATGTGCTCCTAGTCTTGTATATGTGTGCATTTTTTTTGCTGTTAACCATCCTGAGCCCTTGGGGAAAGGTGGGATACAAATTAAAAATTAATAAATAAAATAAAAATAAAGTTTCCTCATCCCCTGAATCATGATGACTATTTAACTGCCCATCAAGTGCTGCTGATGGCATGTTGAGAAGCGTTGAAGGAAGCCCAGCCCCCGGTGCAGGGGCGCTCCCCATCTAACGCACGGTCGGCGTTTCAATCCAAGAATCTAGTTGCGGATCAGGTTTCTTGAACAAGTTGAGCCAGTTTGTAGAGAAGTTAGAATGACCTTTAACTCACTGGCATCCACCCATGTATAAACTTCAGATTTTCTCATAGCCAGTTCACTCATTCACGAGTACAGAATTTTCACTTTCGAGAGGGGTGGGCTGGGATACAATGGGAAGGAGTTGTCACAGCTGGATCTTGCCTTCAGTAAAGCTGGCTGCATTCTTGTTATTATTCAAGATGGACCTGGCACTGAATGGTCATTAGAGGCAAGTCTCTGCCCTGAGGGGCTTACAATGTACAGGAAAAGGGAGAAGGAAATATAGGGAGAGACAGGGAGACATTCGTGAAGTTGAGAAGTCACCGGGGCACGTGCTTAGCTTAGTTGTAGGGGAGAGGGGGATCCCAAATGACAGGACAATAGAGGGATTATCAGTGAGCAGTCTGTGGGGGTGAGGAGCTAGGGTAAGCCTCATGGAAGAGGTAGGTTTTTAGGAATCCCCAAATGATCACGGTTTAGGGTGATGCAGTAGCTAAGTGCACAATACATGGACCGGGTGGAAGGGGGAGGCCCTGGTTCAAGTCTCGCCTTAACCAAAAACTCACCTTGGGCCAGTCACAATATCGTCTCAGTCTATCCTACCTCGTAGGGTTGTTGTGAGGATTAAAAAGTTGTGTCAAATTATTCTATGTGAAGCGCGCCGCGTTGCCATGGCAGAGGGGGCAGTATATAAAAGATATTAATTATTAATTAATTTATTATTATTATTATGGCCAGCAGGCTAAGATAAAAGAATGTGGGTTCTGCAGTGGCAGCTAATGCTTTAAAATGTTGGTGGGGCTGGGGGAGTAGGAGTCCTGGGGTGGGGCACAATGCAGATTTTAAAATGTGCAGAGGTTCACCCCTCTCCCCTTCACACACCCCATTCCATTATCCAACCGTTATTACGGTTAGGACGTTTTCCCTACTATTCAACTCAAATTGACTATGCTTTGAGACCATTTCCTCTCACCCTAGCTTTGGTGACAGTGGGGAACAAATGCTTATCATCATTTTTGTGACATCCTTTTAGATACCAGTAAACTGATATCCTATCCACCCATCTCCCTTAGTCTTCTTTTCTCTCGACTAAACACACTCAGTTCTTTCAGCCTTTCCTCATATGGCTTGTTGTCCAGTCCCTTCATCATATTAGGGTGTTTCCAGACAAGATGCTACCCCCACATGGCCACCCAGGAGCCACGCATCCGACTGCCCGTCTAACGGTGGGGATTCATACTCCTGTGAGCCACGGAGCACCTACTCATGGCCACTCATGGCTCACTGCCGAGAAATCAGGAGTGCTCTGTGTGGGGCAAACCCAAATAGCTCCGTGGCAATGAGCGGCCATGGAACCCCTGCCCGTGTGAACTGGGATGACCAGCCACGTCAGCGGACTGGCCCGCCGCTCATAGGCACCGTGGGTGGGCAAAGCGGCCTTTGCAAGTCACAAGAACTGGTCAGGAGAGTTGGGCAGCCTGGGTTTTCCCAGCACTCATGCCGGGCCAGCCCAACAAGCTTCCCCCTCCCCCGTGGAGCATGGCAGAGGGAGTGCATGGCGGCTTGCCTCTGTGGCCGTGATAGCCACATTGGGAGCCGCCCGTTAGAATCCCTGCTCACTCCACCCGCGTGGCCTCTCCGCAGTTGTGCCACTCGGCAACCACAGTCTCACCGCCACCACCCCCCAGTCTGGCTCATTTCAACACACCCTTAGTTGCTCTCCTCCAAATTCTCTTCAACTTGTTGATATCCTGTCATGATGTGTGGTGCCCCAAACTAAAGTCAAGGGGAGGTCTCACCAGTGCTGAGCAATGAGGTAGCGTTGTGCCTTGTTCCTGGGGAACTCTGAAGGAAAGAATATAGCCGTTCTGTTCCATTGAGCTGTAGATACAGTCGTCTTGATTTCTTTGACAGGTGCCTGCCCCAACGGGCTTACAATCAAGGATATACAAGGGAAGGGGAGAGGAACAAGGGGGTGTTTTCAAAATGAGACAATAATATCCCGCTGGAATCTGTGTTTGGTCCATGCAGCCCCCACTCACAAGTTTAGCGTGTCCGGCCTCATAAACAGGCAGCCCCCCACATGTATTTCATGCACTGGCAGGCAGTTCCCACTGTCAGCGCAGAGAGAGGGGCAGGAAGCAGTCACTCCTCCGACACTCTGTGATTTTCGCCCGTGACTCTATGGTGCTGGCCGACCTGTACACAACCTAACTGATGAGATGCAGACTTGTGGGCACACATTTGCCTACATTCTGGTGGGTGTTGGCCATGCAGCCAGCGGGGGTGAACACCTAATAGACAGGTAGATACCCCCCTGGTGCGAGCGATCATCTCGTTTGTTAACACCCAGGGTGACTGTTCAGTGCCAGACACACTACTGAGGCTCTACAAATACTAACAACAAAGCAAAGCACGTGCAGCCTCTCCTCTCCTCTCTCCGCTGGCTCCCTGTTCCCGAGCGTATTCTGCACAAGCTCCTCGTCTTCACCTACAAAGCCCTTCACAACCTCGCTCCCCCCTACCTCTCTGCCCTGATCTCCCTCTGAACCCCTGTTCAAGCACTCCGCTCCTCCATCCACTCCCTCCCCCTCCCACGCCTCCCCGGCTCCCCCAACCGCCTTCGTCCCTTTTCCCTCGCTGCCCCGCATGCCTGGAATTCCCTCCCTGCCCACATTCACCTTGTCCCCTCCCTTCGTACCTTCAAGTCCCTCCTCAAAGCCCACCTCTTCCGCTCTGCCCTTCCTAACTCCTAACCATCCCCACCCAGGATTATCCCCTACCTGTTATCTGCAAACCTCTAATGTACTGTAACCAAGCCAAGAACGTGTACCTGAGCTCTCGCATCCTCATGAATGTCGCATCCCTTGTCTCTCCCTCTGTTCCCCCTTCCCTGTCTTTAGATTGTAAGCTCTTGGGCAGGGACCGCATCTATCTTATTCTTTGTAAAGCACCAGGTACATCACTGGCGCTATTAAAAGCGAATAATAATAATAATAATAATAATAATAATAATAATTTAAATTCCCATTTTGCAGACACAGAACTGAGGCTGAGAGAGAGTGTCTTCTCCAAAGCCACTTAGTGACTAAGGTCACTTTTAGACGTGTCTCTACCTTTGCAGATTTCAAAGTCCGCTTCCAGCGACCTTGCAGGGGTGGAGTTTAAATGTGCCTCTCCGCACTGGAAGTCGCCCGGCCGCCATTAGAAACAGCGGTGCCGGGCGGCTCGCGATTTCTTTTTTAAAAACCAGATTTGTCAAACCCCAATATTGAGAGTTGATGAGTCCAGTCGAACACCTTAGCCACTAGGGCTAACGTTGACCCTTCAAGCTCCTGGAGCTCTACGGTTCTGAAATAAGGCTCATTCTCTTGAAATAAGGGGCTATCTGCTGAGCCTAGCCATGAGCAGAGCTGGAGTGACCAAGGATTAGGCCCTTGTTGTTTATTAAACAACTTGTAAACACATTAAAAATAGCAGCCACTTCCTGCCTTTGTTTATCTGTTCCCATCTAGAAGCCTGACCCAAAGCAGCACGGAGATGTCCTCGAAGCTAAGAAGAGCTGACGGAGCGGCCTCTGCACCTCGCAGGATCAGACCTGTTCGCCAAGGGGTCAGGAAATCAGCTCTCCTCATCTTCTCAGCTTTTGCTTAGAAGAACTCTCCAGCCTGGGCTGCCCCCGCCCCAGTCACACAGCCATTCTGTAGCAAGTCAACAATGCAAAGCCGCATGGTTCTGGTCCTCACCAGAGTTCAGCTTGGTTTTCTGCTCCGACTAATCTTCCAGAGCCAGGAGGTCGCCCTTGGGTTCCAATGGTCTTGAGGCAAAGGAGGATTTTCCCGAGGCCAAAGGGGTCTGGGCTTTTCAGGGCAAAACCACCCCCCAACAATCCAGAAACAGACGCCATCGCACTTTCCGGTGCAATGTTCCCTTCGGCCCGCTGTAGTCCATCACCTTGCTCAGAAAAGCAGCAGGAGAAGTACATTCCCAGGGATGGAAGGTGAAATTGAATGTTGGTGACAAGAGGCTCTTTGAGGCCCTGCTTGTCCCTAGCTTTCTGCACCACATTTTCAACCAGGAACTTCATTCCTCCTCTGCCCATCTCTCTCAAACATTTCCAGCAGCCAAACAAGAGACAAGGCCAAGGGATGGGAGAACAGATCGCGGTTCGGGTTCGGCTGTTTGGTCCGGTTTGGTTCACCTGTTGGGTTGGCTGTTCGGTTCATTCACCGCGTTCGGGTTCGGCCGTTCGATTTGGTCCTGTTCGGGCATTTGGAAAAAGGCTCTCTGTGCGAGGAATGATGGCCCCAGACCCATGATGGTGGGTCCTGAGGCTAGAGTGGCAACTTCTAGATACATATTGGCCCACAGCTCTCTCTGCCTGTAACTTGGCCCCAGAACCTCGACGGTGGGTCCTGGGGCTGGAGTGACTGTTTCTTTTTTTATATCTATCTATCTATCTCTATACTAAATCTAACTGCTATTAACTATTCTAAAACCTATTGAACTAAATGGAATATCCTAATAATTAAATACAAAGGCCTTGTCCTACAAACACACTGTATCTCTATCTCTCTCTATAATTAAGCTAACTACCATGTATATCTATCTAGTA
>QEPC01009864.1:236200-255281 GCA_003113815.1 Sphenodon punctatus | reverse complement strand
GTTAGGTCGTTCAGTTTAGTTTAGATCAGCAACCCCCAAGCAAGCCTTCCTGCCCCCCCCCTTTTCTGCATTTGCGCTTCACTGATAAGCCGAGGTCACTCAGAGACATCCCCTCCCCCATTTATTTCTGCCCCCAGCCTTTATGCTCTCTGGCTGGAAAGTCACCCTTAGGGGGATATAATCGTGTGCGGAGCCTGGGCCCTCCTGCGTCTTGCTATGGCCATGGTGGCTGAATGCATGCTCCCATGACCCACACTGCAGCCACTCATGGGCATTGCCAAACATGCCACAGTGTGCCATGCAGGGGAAGCCAAAAAAGTGCCCCATATGAACCGGAGCACCCACCCACACCAACACACAGGTCGCCGGCGGTCCCGCTGCCTCTCCGGTTCCACCCGCAGCCCTACCGGGAGCTCTGAAAGGACACATGTGAAATACACCACAGTGGCTCAAAGCACAACAAACCCCTCTCGCAACGCACAAGAGAAGAGCCAATGCCATGGAGGACAGCGGCTTCCCGCATGATCCGCATGTCCCGCCCAGTAGGCACCTCTGCTCCGTTGTTGCCCTGGAGACGAGCGCCAGCGACTGCGCTAGCTCCTGGGCAGGAAGGGCTTACCGGCTGTGGTGGCTTTCTGTTTCCATAGTGTCCCGAGCTGCGCGGCATGGCAGAGGGCGGCCACACGGGTGGGGGTTGTTGCCGAGTGGGGAGAAATGGCTGTCCGTACGAGTTGTTTGTGGGACCGGTCCGCGGTGGCGGGAGTGTGCGGAGGCTGCCTGCGTCGGTGCAGTGGTCACCGTGGGAGCCCCCCGTTCGACTGACTCCGCGTGCGTGGGCGCTCTGCAGCTGTGCCACTCAGCTGTCACCGACCTCTCCTCAAGTTTTGCTTGTTTAAAAACTCCCCCTTCCACCCCCCACTCTCTCTCACCCCGCCTTGCACATTCAAAGTGCATAAAGAGGGCTGCATCATCTCCCCGTTGCCCTCTCAAGGGCTTTAACGGGGAGGCCACCAGAAGAGGTGCCTGAGGCTTAAAATCTGGACTTTTAACCTCTCTTCCCTGAAAGAGGGAGACAAAGTAGTTATAACTCCTACTTGCCTGAGGAAGGACCCTGTGAGGTCCGAAAGCTTGCACATTTCCACCACCAACAGTGGGTCCAATGAAAGCTATAGGCCCTTTTCACACAGACACCCTTAACACGGATCAAATGGGTGTTACATTTTATTATACATGTTGCAGGGCACCCATAGAGCACACCTGCAGCCCTGCAACATGTATAATAAAATGTAACACCCATTTTTATTAGTGTTAGAGTGTGTGTGAAAAAGGCCATTATTTGAACTACTTTGGGCATTTTCACACACGACACTCACTATACATGTTGCAGGGCTGCAGTGTTGCCCTATGGGTGCCCTGTAACATGTATAGTGGGTGGAGACTGTCGTGTGTGAAAATGTCTCCATCTCTGTCAATTGGGACCAACACAGCAACTGCGCTTTCTCTGAAAGAGGGAGTTTGACTCTTGACTGCTGGGAGGTAATCATCCCTCTCCTCTGGGTTCAGCTATTGTTAACAAAATCTTGGGCGCCTTAGCTTAAGACCCTCAGTCTCTCTGCCAAATGTGGTTGATAAGCCTGTAGGATCAGAAATTATTAAGGGGAATCAATACACACACACACACACATACAAATGTATATGCCTTCTTTCCCTAGGAATCTAGGCTAAATACTGAGCCTTTCTTGCTTTGCCTATAGTTAAATGTTTGACCGAGACGAAAGCGTTGGGGAAATGATGTCTCCAAAACTGAGATTCCAGTGCCCCCTGCTGGCAGGTTTTGGGTTTCACCATCGAGATTACTGCTTGCAAAGTGGAGTACGAGGCGGGGGCTTGTGACAGAACAGTTATTACCAGGGCAGATAGAGCTTGCTTGAAACAAGTGAGGTGGTTAGTGGAAGTGGAGTCCAATAAAGTGGGTTTTATTTGCGAGAAACAAATTGGGCTGCTCGTTCAGCCCTGAGACACGCTACAATTATTGAAAAGGGGTCTGTCAGCCCCCCTAGTAGGGGGGAGGATCCTCAGGCCCAGAGGGCCAAATGCAGCCAGGAGCTAGTTCTTACTTGGTCCCTTTCCAAATCCAGAATCTGGCCCCTGGATCCAGTCCCTAGCCCAAGCACTGAAAGACTAAACTCAGGGCAAGGGAACAGAGATGAGACAGCACGCACAAACGGATAGGGCAGAGATTCATGGTCCTGAACACCCCTGCTCTCAACTAGAGTGAGAGCCACTTGATGCAGTTTGACCCTAAAACCCCCATTTTGGCCTATGGATGTTTCAGGATCAAACCATGAGCGGTGGCAGCCTTCCCCTCAGCATCTATGCAGCCCTTAGAGCTTGTACTAGTTTCCAAAGTGGCTCCTGGGAGGGAAAAGATCCCCACTCCAAACTGCATTGGGAAGCCCCCCGTTGTGTCTGAAAAGTGTTCTGAGTAACCGGAAGTGCTCGGCCAATTTCAGGCGCTAGCCTTGGGCATTGTCAGTTTGGCACCTTTCCTTTGGAAAGAGCTCCCTCAAGCCCACCCCTAGGAGCAGCCCAGGGACCTCACAATGATTTTGGTATGTGGCAGGTATAGGCTTGCCAGGGTAAGTCTTGTCAGGATCTGCACCAGTAAGTCACTTATCACCACAGGAATTAGCATAATAGTAGCACTTTATTTCTATACATCACAGTCTAGTCTCCAGGCTGGGCAGCAAACCTCTGACCAGTTTCACATAGTCCATGATAGAACTCACAAAGCCTCTGGTTCCAGGCTTCATCTCCGGCCTCAGCTCTCTGGCAGAGATGTTGCCTCTTCAGCATCCGCACAGCTTCTGCCTGCAACTTCCTGCTTCCTCCCTTTTATAGTGCAGAGTGGGCGTGGCTCTGGCCCCACTCTCACTCCCTTAAAGGTACCACAGCCTTTTCCTGCTGCTCCCTGCTACATGGTATTTCTTAATTTTGGCAATATTAGTGCTAATGAGCTTTTGACCTAACCAAAATACCAAAATGGTCAAAAAAACCTAAAAATAAATAAATAATTAAAATCTAACTGAAACACCTCCCTTCCCCCAATCAAGCTAGATATCTGGGGGGGTGGGGGGGAAATGGGTATGCCAGTCCCCATTTCGGTCATGGATATTTTCCAAGGACTACCTGGAAATGCAAATACCACCCACAAAGAGTAAACCCGCTATCCACTGCGCTCTCCTCTTATGCCAAACTGTGCAAACCCTCCGCTCCTCTGCAGGGCTCACTGTCTGATCATCCACCTTGAAGCTAAAGGACTCTAATTAATTCCTTGAAAATGACTTCCTGGGAGAAAACAAATCATGCCGCAAATTAAACTTTTTCCGCTTCAACAGAGACGGCGGCGAAGGCCAGCCGCAGTCCATGCCTGGCACGATAACCAGTTACATTGATTAATTCTCAGTGGTTACGGCACACAAATAGCTCGGCAGCTGGGAGGCAACAGAGACGTCCTCATTGTTGCTGGCCCTGCAGGCAGTCACGGTGACAGGAAAAGCTTTTAGACTCAGTGCCAAGGCGGCATCTACACAGAGAGATTATTATTTATTTATTTTAAAGTTTTTACTACCTCTCCTGCCACAGGCAGCTTGGGGCAGCTTACAATCATAGCAAATAAAACAATAAAACTAGAAAACAGCTCATAAAATGGAGAATAAAATATACCTTCCCACAACCACCCTAACCCACTCCCCCCGCCCAATCACCCATCTCCCCCGCCAAATGCCTGGCAGAACAGCCGGGTCCTACAAATTTGTCGAAAGGAGGGGAGATCCAGGGCCAACCGGGCCTCAACCAGGAGGGAATTCGACAGCCGTGGTGCGGCCACCGAGAACACCTTCCCCTGTGTGGCCCCCCGGGGGACCTCGAGGAGGGCACCCCAGGATGACCACATGGGCCAATCCAGAANAGAGTGTGTGTGAAAAAGGCCATTATTTGAACTACTTTGGGCATTTTCACACACGACACTCACTATACATGTTGCAGGGCTGCAGTGTTGCCCTATGGGTGCCCTGTAACATGTATAGTGGGTGGAGACTGTCGTGTGTGAAAATGTCTCCATCTCTGTCAATTGGGACCAACACAGCAACTGCGCTTTCTCTGAAAGAGGGAGTTTGACTCTTGACTGCTGGGAGGTAATCATCCCTCTCCTCTGGGTTCAGCTATTGTTAACAAAATCTTGGGCGCCTTAGCTTAAGACCCTCAGTCTCTCTGCCAAATGTGGTTGATAAGCCTGTAGGATCAGAAATTATTAAGGGGAATCAATACACACACACACACACATACAAATGTATATGCCTTCTTTCCCTAGGAATCTAGGCTAAATACTGAGCCTTTCTTGCTTTGCCTATAGTTAAATGTTTGACCGAGACGAAAGCGTTGGGGAAATGATGTCTCCAAAACTGAGATTCCAGTGCCCCCTGCTGGCAGGTTTTGGGTTTCACCATCGAGATTACTGCTTGCAAAGTGGAGTACGAGGCGGGGGCTTGTGACAGAACAGTTATTACCAGGGCAGATAGAGCTTGCTTGAAACAAGTGAGGTGGTTAGTGGAAGTGGAGTCCAATAAAGTGGGTTTTATTTGCGAGAAACAAATTGGGCTGCTCGTTCAGCCCTGAGACACGCTACAATTATTGAAAAGGGGTCTGTCAGCCCCCCTAGTAGGGGGGAGGATCCTCAGGCCCAGAGGGCCAAATGCAGCCAGGAGCTAGTTCTTACTTGGTCCCTTTCCAAATCCAGAATCTGGCCCCTGGATCCAGTCCCTAGCCCAAGCACTGAAAGACTAAACTCAGGGCAAGGGAACAGAGATGAGACAGCACGCACAAACGGATAGGGCAGAGATTCATGGTCCTGAACACCCCTGCTCTCAACTAGAGTGAGAGCCACTTGATGCAGTTTGACCCTAAAACCCCCATTTTGGCCTATGGATGTTTCAGGATCAAACCATGAGCGGTGGCAGCCTTCCCCTCAGCATCTATGCAGCCCTTAGAGCTTGTACTAGTTTCCAAAGTGGCTCCTGGGAGGGAAAAGATCCCCACTCCAAACTGCATTGGGAAGCCCCCCGTTGTGTCTGAAAAGTGTTCTGAGTAACCGGAAGTGCTCGGCCAATTTCAGGCGCTAGCCTTGGGCATTGTCAGTTTGGCACCTTTCCTTTGGAAAGAGCTCCCTCAAGCCCACCCCTAGGAGCAGCCCAGGGACCTCACAATGATTTTGGTATGTGGCAGGTATAGGCTTGCCAGGGTAAGTCTTGTCAGGATCTGCACCAGTAAGTCACTTATCACCACAGGAATTAGCATAATAGTAGCACTTTATTTCTATACATCACAGTCTAGTCTCCAGGCTGGGCAGCAAACCTCTGACCAGTTTCACATAGTCCATGATAGAACTCACAAAGCCTCTGGTTCCAGGCTTCATCTCCGGCCTCAGCTCTCTGGCAGAGATGTTGCCTCTTCAGCATCCGCACAGCTTCTGCCTGCAACTTCCTGCTTCCTCCCTTTTATAGTGCAGAGTGGGCGTGGCTCTGGCCCCACTCTCACTCCCTTAAAGGTACCACAGCCTTTTCCTGCTGCTCCCTGCTACATGGTATTTCTTAATTTTGGCAATATTAGTGCTAATGAGCTTTTGACCTAACCAAAATACCAAAATGGTCAAAAAAACCTAAAAATAAATAAATAATTAAAATCTAACTGAAACACCTCCCTTCCCCCAATCAAGCTAGATATCTGGGGGGGTGGGGGGGAAATGGGTATGCCAGTCCCCATTTCGGTCATGGATATTTTCCAAGGACTACCTGGAAATGCAAATACCACCCACAAAGAGTAAACCCGCTATCCACTGCGCTCTCCTCTTATGCCAAACTGTGCAAACCCTCCGCTCCTCTGCAGGGCTCACTGTCTGATCATCCACCTTGAAGCTAAAGGACTCTAATTAATTCCTTGAAAATGACTTCCTGGGAGAAAACAAATCATGCCGCAAATTAAACTTTTTCCGCTTCAACAGAGACGGCGGCGAAGGCCAGCCGCAGTCCATGCCTGGCACGATAACCAGTTACATTGATTAATTCTCAGTGGTTACGGCACACAAATAGCTCGGCAGCTGGGAGGCAACAGAGACGTCCTCATTGTTGCTGGCCCTGCAGGCAGTCACGGTGACAGGAAAAGCTTTTCGACTCAGTGCCAAGGCGGCATCTACACAGAGAGATTATTATTTATTTATTTTAAAGTTTTTACTACCTCTCCTGCCACAGGCAGCTTGGGGCAGCTTACAATCATAGCAAATAAAACAATAAAACAGCTCATAAAATGGAGAATAAAATATACCTTCCCACAACCACCCTAACCCACTCCCCCCGCCCAATCACCCATCTCCCCCGCCAAATGCCTGGCAGAACAGCCGGGTCCTACAAATTTGTCGAAAGGAGGGGAGATCCAGGGCCAACCGGGCCTCAACCAGGAGGGAATTCGACAGCCGTGGTGCGGCCACCGAGAACACCTTCCCCTGTGTGGCCCCCCGGGGGACCTCGAGGAGGGCACCCCAGGATGACCACATGGGCCAATCCAGAACCCAGGTGGTAAGGCGGTCCTGCAGGTAAGTAGGGCCTAGGCTGTTTAGGGCTTTATAGGCAAACACCTTGAATCGGTCCCGGAGAACTACCAGCAGTCAGTGCAGAGAATGGAGAGCCGGCGTAATATGTGCCCGGCAACCTACTCCCACCTGGAGACGAGCTGCCGCATTCTGCACCAACTGCGGTTTCAGAGCCGTCACCATGGGTAGCCCCACGTAAAGCACGTTACCATAGTCCAGTCTAGAGGTGATGACAGTACGGATAACAGCGGCCAGGTCAGAGTCCGAAACATACGGCCGGAGCCGTCGTACCAGATGTAATTGGCAGAAAGCAATCCTTGCCACTGCCTCCACCTGAACATCCAGGTAAAGCTGCAAATCAAGGAACACCCCCAGACTACGCACCTGAGAGACTAGTGGAAGGCAGACCCCATCAATAATGGGGTCCGCCATCTCCACTGTCTTTCCTACCAGCATCACCTCCGCCTTGTCAGGATTCAACCTCAGTCAATTAGTCCTCATCCAGTCCCCCACAGCCGCCAGACACCGGGTAAGCACTGAGACTGCCGGGCCTGGGTCTGATGAAAAAGAGAGGTAGAGCTGAGTGTCATCATCATCATACTGATGGCACCGCACCCCGAACCCCCGGACCACCTCACCGAGCGGCTGCATATACACGTTGAACAGGAAAGGGGACAAGACAGAATCCTGCGGGACCCCACATGTCTCAGTATGATGAAAAATAATCCCCAACCACCACTCGTTGGGTTCTTCCAGTTGAGAAGGAGCAGAACCATTTGAGAACAGTCCCGCCCACCCCTGCACGGTCCCGCAGGCGCATCACAAACATCTCGTGATCAATGGTATTAAATGCAGCCAACAGAACCAATAAAATCAACAGGGTTGAATGACCCCGGTCCAATTTCTAGCATCTGTCATCAATCAATGCCACAAACGCAGTCTCAGTGCCATAACCTGGATGAAATCCCGACTGACAGAGATCAAGAAAACCGATACGATCAAGGTGCTCCTGGAGCTGCCGAGCCACTTGCACAATGTCCATGAAGTCATGAATTCCAGAGGATCCTCCTCATTCGGCATTTGCACACTGTGGGGCCCTGAACTCGCCGTGCAACCGGAATAGAAGCAGAAATCTTTTGTAGCAGTGTGCAATTCATTTTCATTATTATGATAACGAAAATTTTGAAATGAACAAAAACAAAAAATAATAATAATGAAAACAAAAACGAAAATGAATTTGGTTTTTGAAAGAATGGTAACAAATGGAAAAACGTATCTGACGATACCTTTTTTGTTTCTTATTCAAATTTGATGAAACTTGGGGAGATTGTACCACCAATGGAGAGCACTAAGTGTACCAGATTTCTGAACGATTGGATAAAGGAAACTGATTTTAGAAGCAATTGAATGTTGTGATTTTAAGAAAAGTTCCATACAGATTCATGGATACAACTTCTTTATCTTCTGTTCGATTTGCATGAAACCTGAGATTATTATGTCCCTCCATGAGACTACTAATCCTGCCACATTTCAGAAAGATTGGATAAAGGGTCCTAATGTTAGAAGCCATTAACTTAAAACTACATATCTGGCTGTAACATTTTTATATTCAATCCTGTTTACAAGACATTTGGCAGGTATGTATCCCATATCTTTCCTCTCCTCTCTGCCAAACAGGACAATTTGATAATGGGCCCCAATTCTATAAGCAATTGAAGTTTCCCCTAGAAGACAGTTATTCAGATAAATAGCAGCACATGCAGTGCCAGACCAGTCAGAGGCAGGCACCTGGCATGGCAGGGGAAGGGAGGCTGGGGAGCGACCCCACAGACTGACAGACATATTCACTGGCCAATTACTGCATGTTTCCAGCTTTACAGGACCAATTGGTGGTGGCTTCGAGGTGGGCATAGGGGGTGGCCCTGAGGCAGACATAGAAGCGACATAACTGGGACTTTGGGGATAGCATCCCAGCAATCAGGAGACAGTTTACACATCCAGGCTGGCCAATTATCATCACAATCACATCCTGCAGCATTGTGAGAGGACGTAAGAGAATCTCTATTGGCTCTTTCCTAAACAGATGCTTCCGACTTTTCAGTAACAAGTGGGGAAGAGATGTTGGGATGGCCACAGCACATAATGAGGATATTTGGTTGACATTTATGCTGGGCAATTGGCATCACAAACTGATTTTATACTACAGTGACATGTAAGAGAATCCCTGGCATAGGCTCATTCTCTGCATATGCTGTGCAGGCTTATAAAATTGGGACGCTTTATCACATGTTTCCGATATTGGGTAGAGATGATCCTGAAGGTGTGCGATACAGCCCTGACAGATTTCATGTACATTGGTTAAATTACAAAGATGTTACAGTCAGACATACATTTATAAGTTAATTGCTTATATCACCAGGAATGTTTATCCATTACTTTTGAAATTTGTCTTAGGTAGTAAACATGGGGAAGGGTATAAACTTGCCAATTGTCATCCACATTATATGGGAGACAAAGAAGTTACGGCCATGAATGTATATGCAGATTTTTGCAAAATAACTCCCTCCAACGGCTTATAAAACCAGGTTCCTTTATCCAATCTTTCTGTAATTTGTTCCACTTAATGCCTTCCATTGGAGGTACAAACCTTCCATGTTTTATCAAAATATAATGAAAAAACTGTGTTTTCCAATAAAACTAATGGAAACTGAAACAAAGCAAAAACGAAAACAAAATTTTGATATTTATGAAAACGAAAATGAAACATTTAAATAACAAAAACGAAAAACAACATGGGTCCCTAGTGCACACCTCTAATCTTTTGCTAGATCCACTCTCCTCCCCCACCCCTCCAGTCAGTGAAAAGGGTGCTTTTCCCAGGTGGCCTTGGAGCTGGAATGGCTTCCAATTCAGAGCAAGTGAAATCGAGGTCTCTGGCCGCCCAGAGTTCAAGGGGCTTTTGATTGGCTGCCAGAGGGGTGTGGGCACTGTCTGTGCCGCGGATAGCAGAGTGACATTGGCATGTGTGTTATCTTCCTCTGTACACAAGCCCAGCTGGCC
Source organism: Sphenodon punctatus (assembly GCA_003113815.1). Taxonomy (NCBI): domain Eukaryota; kingdom Metazoa; phylum Chordata; class Lepidosauria; order Sphenodontia; family Sphenodontidae; genus Sphenodon; species Sphenodon punctatus. The sequence goes on along the minus strand of QEPC01009864.1, from coordinate 245,578 downwards.
CATATCTGAGCAGCTGACAGTGGAAAATAGTCCCTTGGCTTCGATATTAATGCTGTGCTGCCAACGGGAGATATCATTGTCCCGGTGAAGACAATTTGGGTTCAGAGGCCGGTCAGAAAGTCACTGTAGTGAGAAACTCAACAGATTACCGAGGAGCGTTGTGCAAGTGCAGGGCAGCCACTTGGAAGCCAACCTCAAGGACTCTCGAGTTCAACTCCCCTTCTCCAAGGCAGGAGATCCTAGGGTAGAAGTGGGGAATCTCAGCCTTCCACCGGCCACATGTAACAGATGGCTGGTTTTCATTTGGCCCATTCCACTTCCAGGATCTGGCCCCTGGATTTAGCTCCTACCCCCAAGTACGGAAAGATTGAGCTCAGAGAAAGGGAGAGTGGAGATGAGGGCATGCACACCGGGAGAGGGGATTCTTTAAGCACACACACACCGCTCCCAACTTCTATGCAGCCCTCAGAGCTTGTACTAAATTTACGTAGTGGCCCCTGGGAGGGAAAAGGTTCCCTGCCCCCTGGCCTACTGTCTCCGCAAACAGATTTCTGCCCATCTGGCGCTCAAAAATCCCCTCTCACTCCTCCCTTCCCCCAAAATAATTGACTCGATGGCATGTGCCATTTTCTTATCGGTAAGACATATCTGTGGAGTCCTACCTCATCTCAGCAGAAACTCCTTCCATTCCTGCGCAGAATCGGACCCTCCTTTCCCCATGTTACCCCTTTCCAGAGAAAGCAGTGCCAGAAAGCAGAACTTTCCCAACCAGCCACAATGTTAGAGTCTTACCCGAAGGATCCGTTGCTGGTTCTTCTGTTGAGTTTCTTGGCTCTGCCGGTAAAGAAAACGACAAAGCCTGTTTTTAGACTCTGTGGGAATCGGCCTGTCATTCATCAGAAATCACATCCTAGAAGAATAGGCCAAGATTTTCCAAAGAGACTCCCAAGCCCAGCGGGAGACACCTGTAACTGGTCTTAAGTGGGCGTGGGGTACCTAGTGTCGTGTTTGGCGGTTCAGATAATGGAGTCTTGAGACAGGTGATCTTGAGAGCCAGTGGGGTGTAATGGCTAAGTGCTCAGTACTTGGACTGGAAGGTAGTGGAGGACCCTGGTTCTAGTCTTGCCTTAGCCAGAAACTCACCGGTTAAGCTTGGGCCAGTCACATTATTCTCTCAACCTAACCTACCTCACAGGGTTGTTGTGAGGATTAAAAAGTTGTTGTGTTAGTTATATGTAAAGCGCTTTGAGCGCCATGGCAGGGGGGTGCTATATAAACATGATCATTATCATCTCTAGAGCTATGATTCACAAACCATTTATAACTTTGAGGTTAATGGTTTTTATGCACTGTGTCCTAGATATTTTATCCAGGCCCTGTGTGTCTGTCCTGGAGAGAGTCCATCTTTCTTGGTATCTAGTGCACACAGCACCTTGCAGGCTCCAGGTGACACATACCTCCCCAAAGTCCCTATTTAGGATGGACTGAGGGCACTTTTAAACGATACAAAAAACACAGCTGATCCTTTAATCAGCCGCCTTTCTTTGTGATCGTTTAAATGTTTGTCCCGGTTTGAGGCCGGATCTTTCCCGCATCAAACCGGCTGAGGATTCCTGCCCCCTCACTTGCGTCCCTGGGAACCATCGTGTTCCCTGGTTTGCAAGCAGGGGGAGGGTTGGAGGCAGGGGAAAGCCGGCAAAAACTGCCTCCTCCAGGCAGCACTGACAAACCCCCTCCCCCTTCTAAAGCCCCCAGCCAGTGATTAAATTTAAATTTAAATCACTGGCTGGGGCAGAGAAGACGGCTTCTCCCAAACCCGCTTTGGAGCCGTCTTCTCCAAAACGCGCTTGGGAGAGCGCTCATTTAAAAATGCCCTCAGCCTCCTTGGGTGCAGAATCTCACTCTCCCTCCTGCAGGGGGTCAAAGTCCACACGCTTCCGAAAGACTGATATTCAAGCCTCAGGCATCTCTTTCCTGGTTGCCTCCCACGAAAGTTACTTGAGGAGACAATGAGGAGATGGTGGAATGACAAGAAACTAGGCCTGGTTTGAAACAGTTGTTCCATTTATGCAGAACATTCCCATGAAAATCAAACCACAATTTTTTTAAAAAAGAAAAATCAGAATTCTGACTGGAAACTGTTCCGATCAGACTCTCAACTGGGACCTCCTCCCATTTATGCTTATGAAAAACGGCAGCTGGGCCAATTTGCACATTGTGAGGGGCGGAGCTTGTTTGTAAAGCGGGAGGAGTTTATTGATGGAAGAGGCAGGGCTTGCCCCTCTGGGCACTCAAAATGTTATGGAGGGTATGAGGTTTGGCCAACTGAGGGAATGGATTGATATTTTTCATAGGGAGGTGCAAACGCAGTTTGGAAGTTCAGGGTTCAGCCCGAACTCAGTCAGTTCAGATGGTTCACCTGAATAGTTCAGCCGCGTTTGGATGAGTTCAGGTGGGAAAAACCTGGCTGGCAGGCCCAGGGAGGGGTGGAAAGGCTTGGACTAGCAGCCAACCTGCCCAATCACCATCCCTCTTTTCCTCAGACCACTAGCGTGGCAGTCTGCGATTGGTCACAGGCTAGGCTGCATGGAGCCAATGGGGCTTGTGGTAAGGCGGGCGCAGCAAGTAACAAAAGTCATTGCCCTCCCCCTCTTCCATATCATTCTGAGCTAGTCACTGATCCTGTCAGCAGGCGTTTTCACTACTCTCCCTCTCCCAGCAGTTTGTGTTCCTCCCAATCCATTGTCATCCTCCTCCTATTTCACCCATTTCCATGCATTTACCTCCATAGTTTCATTTATTTAGATTAGATTAGATAGACTTAGGTGTTATACCCAGAATCAAGAAGCAGTCACTCCAGCCCCAGGTCCCACCCTCAGGGTTCTGGGGCCTACGTTACTGGCAGGGAGGGCTGTCGTTCCACTTCACTGTCTGAAAATGCTCCATTGTTGCCTGGCAACCCGCAATGCCCGGCCAAATAGGGGTGCCAGCCACCGAGCCCTGTCTGTCTGGGCCTCTGCCGCTGCTCCACTGATGCCAGCCAGCCTGCAATGCCCAGCCAAGTAGGGGTGCCAGCCGCAGTTACCGTGCCCTGGCAATTCAGTGTCGTCTGCTGCTGCTGGTACTGCACGTCAGCCATTTGCTCTTTCCTCTTGTAGACGGGCATAGCTCGGATGAGTGCACCAGCAGGTGGGGGTGGGGGTCCACGAGATTGACCACCGGGCAGGGCTTGTCCAATTTGCAGTAGAGCTTCTTGAGCTCAGTCGATTACAATGCCGGCCTGCAACGCCCGGCCAAGTAGGGGTACCAGCCACCAAGCCCTGGCCGGGTCTCTGCCACTGCTCCACTGATGCGTGGCAGCCTGCAACACCTGGCCTCTGCTGCTTCTGCTACCACTGGGTTTCAGACAGCCAGCCATGCCCCCACAGGCATCCCCGGGGGCCAAACGCAGAGCCTGCCTGCCTGGGGAACCCGGGGTGCCAAGCCCGAAGCCTTCCCGGTCTCTACTGCTGCTGCCGCTGCTGTGTCTCCGACAGTCTGCCATGCCCCCATGGACCCCTTGGAGTGTCCCAAGCCTCTGCCATGGCCAAACTTTCCAAACATTCGGGGGGGTGGGGTGTCCGAACTCCGCAGGACCAAACCCATGAACCCAAACGAAGTTTTTAGCCTGAACGTCCGACCATCCGCACATCCCGTTTTTCAGCCCTTAGCCGAGTGTTTTCCAACCTCAGATGAGCCAGTTCAAACAACTAGATTTCAATGAGAGAAAGAGAGCTGGCCATGACAGTACTGCACAGCCCCTACCCAGAACGGAAACGGAAGCAGCTGAGTGTTGAGGGGGTTCAGAACCTCCCTGTAAAATGTCTTGTGTTGACACAGGAATTTCCCACTGATGAGCGAGGAGATTTTTCTCTCTCAGAGAAGTGGGAAGGGATTTCCTCATAACCAACTTCAATCCCAGCAGCATCCTCTATGCCAGAGATGGAGGGTCTCTTTTGAATCCCATGGACCACTTTGAAGGAGAGAGTCCAGATCATGGATCTGTCCACTGTCCCCGAGTGCATGTCCTCATCTCGGCTCCCGTCCTCTGAAGGCTTTCTTTCAGTGCTTGAAAGAAGGGACTGGAACCAGGAAATGGAAAGGGACCAACTAAAAAAAGCCTGTTGTCCCATAGGATGCACATTCCCCACATCTGTTTTTTTGCTGTTCAGCTCTGGTCTTTCACAGACAGCCGACTCTGAACGGACATAAACATTGTGTAGAACAGGATGTGAATCAAGTGGTTTCTGGGTAAAAACAAATGTGACAGTACCTAAATAAAATATCCCTCCTTCGCTGGAGGCTTTCAAACAGAAGCTGGACGGCTGTCTGTCAGGGATGCTGTCGCTGTGGATTTCCTGCACTGAGCAGGGGGGTGGACTAGATGTCCTCTAAGGTTACTTCCAACTTTAAGATTCTGATTCTAATTTAGTAGCCACAGGTAAAACCCACATTTCGGGGTACCCAGAGGGTTACCCCAGTACTGACCGGATACCTGAAAAAGTCAGTAATTTTTTACCCGTTATGGTTACTTATTTTATGATTACCAATCGGTATATCGGATCGGAAATCCAAAAAATTAGGAGGGAAATCAAAAGAATCAGGACCGGAAGTTGACTTTCCGAGACAGAAAACCAATAAATAGATGTTGGAAGTTAGTAAATCAACAAAAAAAGGTTGTTTTATTTTTAAAAAATCAGTACCAGAAGTCGACGTTCGAATTGGGTTGATTCGGGTACCAGAAATTCAATGGCTCTACCTGTTTTGCGGGCACCTGCTTTCTACTCTACTCAGGGCAACGACCATCAATTATCATCATCATCATCATCATCAAAATATAGTTATAAAACACAGAAAATAAACCTCTTAAAACCACATATAAAATACCCATCAAGTCCTCACCCAGCAATCTTGCCCCTGCCTGTTAAATGTCTGGCTGAATAAATAGGTCTGGAAGATGCTCAGGCTTAGGAAAACCTCTAAGCCACTGAGGACGCCTCTCTGTGTACCAGGGATGTATGGACCCGGGCCAATGGGGGAACTTGCAAGAGCGCACTCTTGGCTGACTTTAGAGGCCCAGAGGGGGAGATAAGTGGGGAGTCGGTCCTTTTGATATGTAGGTCCATTAGAAAAATGCACTGGAGCAGCTAAAACAGGTGAATACTACTTTGAGAAACAACAACAGAAGTGTTGTCTGGAAGACAAGGTAGGTGATTGTTCCTCTAATCGCAATCCTGATCAGGTTCCATCTGCAATACAGTATTGTATCCTATTCTGGGTGCCTCACTTTAAGATGGATATACTGACAAGCTGAATCAGGATGGTAAAGGAGGGAAAGATCAATGAGAGTTTGGAGGAACTGGAAATGTTTAGCCTAAGAAAAAAAAGATTAAGGGGGGCATTATTATAGTTTGCAAATATGGAAACGGTTGCCATAAGCAAAACAATGCCCACTTATTCTCTCTGGTCACGGAGGATAGATAGGACCAGAGAGAATGGGCTTTAATTAGGAGAAAGGTTGTGGAGCCCCCAGCACTAGCGGTTTTTAAAAATAGGTTAGACAGACATCTCTCGGTGATGGGGTAAGCACAGTGGTTCCTGCTTAATGGCAGGGGGCTGGACTAGATTACCTCTGTGGGATTCCTTCCACCTCTAGGATTCTAAGTCCAAAACCGAACAATTGTCGGGGCGGCAGGGAAGACGCAAACTCTCTTCTATTTCCCATTGGATCCCCCAGTTATTAAGGCGTGACAGAGAAAGTGAAGTCTTGGCCCTAGGAATTCTGTCACTGACTTCAGCAAATCAGGTCTGTCGGAAGAGAGAAAAGACCAAGACTTAGGGCTTTAGGGATCCTTTTGGAGAGCGAAAATTTTAGAAATTTAAAGACACTCAGACTGGTCCCTTTTAAAAAAAAAAAAAAAAAAAAAAACAAGGTTCGCTCTACTTTCAACTTCTCTTACACAGTTGAGCAGGTGCACTCAACTGAAATGAAGAGTCATTTTTGTATTCACGAATACTATTTGGACTTTCGGATAGCTATCTGAATAATATCGGCCACCAAAACAGGGATTTTGCATGTCCATTTATTCAGGTATTCTGTTTTAGTTACTTTGCTTATTTTGCAACTTTGCTTCCTTTTGGATATTCAATTATTCCGGTGTTTCAGTTAATTCATTTTGACTGCTGCATATGCACAATAATGCTAATTGTGCCAAGAGGATGGAGCGGACAGGAAATCACCAAACTAAACAAACAAATATCCAAAACAGGTACCCCAAAGAATGCAATCCACATCATCAGTCTCGGTTCGAATAGAGCAAACGTGATGGATTTATTCCTCTGGAGAAACTTTTGTTTCAGTTCTAATGAATAGTCCATAAATATAGCCTAATAGTAATAAATAATAATAATAATAATAATTTCTCCTGATAAACAAGGGAAGGAAATCTGAATGAATATTACAATCCCTGCATCTGGGAAGGAAACTCACAGACCTCCCCTCTAGGACGATACACCACGAGATTGTTCCCCAAACACAATGGGGAAAGGGAAACTCTCAGACCTCCCCTCTAGGACGATACACCTAGGAAGATACACCACTAGATTGTTCCCCAAACACAATGGGGAAAGGGTCTCATTAGGATGCACATATTGTTCACTTAATGAATCTCCTTCATCCAAGTGAAAGCACAATTCCGGGCCAATCCATGCTGCATAGCCATGTGGCCAAATCCATTTTAAATTCTCCTTCCTAATATTGGACCCAACCACATCTTCTCCCACCACATTCCTGTAGCTACCCAAGATATGGGCAACCCAACCGTTATATGCCACCATCTTGGTTAACCAAACAGGGATTGAACCAAAGATGCACGAATCTCTGCAGCTTAAGCTCAAGATCCAGGCCCCGTAGAAGTCAGTGTTCTCTACTCTCTTTTATGGATGAAGTCCCAACAGAGATGCATCAGCCCCACACACCAGCAACCTACATATGCAGCAAGGAGTATTAGGCAATGCTTGGGGATGGTGTGGAAGATCTGACGTAGGACCAAGCCTCCCTAAACAATTCAGCCGTTCAGTCCAGATAAAAGTGTTTACTGCTTGGTTTGCAGCCAACTGGGACTGCTTCCTGTTCAGTCCTCAAACACCTGTTTCAACATCTACTTTATATATTACCTGCCAGACTGTGTTATACTTGTGATCCATCCATGCCAGCTAAGAAAAGGCCCCTGCTCAGTTGGTTACATGAAAAGCCTGCACTGAGCACAACCAAGGGGGGAGTAGAACAGGCAGGCATCCCAAACTTAAGTATCTTGGACCTAACATGTTTCTTCTCTGCCCGTCAATTCGTCGGTAGGTCCAAATTAGAGGCGTTTCTTAGCTTAAAATCAGAGCTAACGATGCTCTTGGTTACAATCTTATTCCTGCAGGGAGTTGGCATTCAGCGCCCCTGAAGGATTTGAGAGAGTTTGGAGTGGATTCTCAAACTCAGTTTTTAGGATGAAATAAAATGATGGCAGTGGTTCTAAATTTATCCCAGGCTGGCAATTCTAAATATATATTGGGGGAGGGGAGGCATGCAAGCAAAGGGATTCTCCTGCCCATTATTATTATTATTATTGTATTTGTTATAGCACCAGCAATGTACCTGGTGCTGTACAATCAATAGTCCCAACCCAAGAGGTTTACAATTTCTAAAACCCCGACAGCAGTAATCTCCCAACCAACTGTGCTTGTTTTTCTTTTTCTTTCAAGGAAGGAAGTAAAAAAGCCTCAGCCTAGTCAGCATGGACAAAAGAAAGGGCAACACAGCTTGCAGAGCAAAACTTAGGCTGGCCCCTTCAAGGGCCCTGCCCTGTGATGCAGGAAATCTGCGTTCTATCCTTGCTCCATCAGACTGCCTGGGTAATTTTGGGCAAGGCAGTCAGTGCCTATGTTCCTCATTTATAAAATGGAGATGATAATTCATGAATAAAGTATGGCAAAGACTTGAGCGGGAACGAGTACCTACAATAATGAGTATAACTGTCATACTTGCAGGACTTGTTTCAACGCGAAGATTTCAGGTACTATTTCGGTACCTGAAGTGGTATTCAATCGGGTATCCATCTGATCAAAAATGTGACTTTATCCTCGTTTTTTAGGTTCCAGTTCTAGAAATCCAACTTCTTGAGGGGTTTCTTTCTTTCTCTCATTCTTTCTTTGAGTTTGGGATAATTTGGGTTCTCAAACGGAAATAATGGTTTTTCAGGTGCACAAAAACCGTGAAACCAGACACAATGCTAACTCCACTTTGACATTTATGCATGTTGCAGGGCTGCATAGGGCACCAATAAAGCCCTTAGGGATGGGCGAACAGAACGCCGTTCGGATGTTCGGTTTGAAACCCGAGTTCAGGTTCGGCTGTTCGGTCTGGTGGAGTTCGGTTCGGCTGAACTCGGCCGAACATCCAAAAATAGTGCTATCGATACCGAATTTTTTTTTATATCGGTATTTTGGGGCCTGAAACCACCCCTGGTGTCCACCCCTAGTGCCAGGAAGTCTGCTCCTCAGCTGCCTCCACCTTCAAGTCATGTTTTTCCGGCCCCCGAACTCATCCGAACTTTTCAGAACTGTTCGGAAGTTCGAGAGTTTCGTTCGGAAGTTCGGTTCGGTTGTCCGAACAGGCCGAGTTTGGGCCGAACTCCGAACTTCCGTACCGCGTTCGCACATCCCTAAAAGCCTTGCAACATGCATATGAAACGTTAACGCAGTGTGGAAGTGGCGTTCGCGTTATGTCTGTCTTCACCCAAAGTTTGGAGTATTGCCTGCGAGTACCAAATCCGATTGTCTAGCTACATATAGGCCTGCATGCCAAATCCAAGCCAAACAGGACAGGACACTAGAGTCCTAATGGGTCAGGGCCGACACACCCTTTCCACAAGCTGCTTGAGCCAGGCTTCCCATCTGTAGGAGGCCCCTCCCCAATAGAATGCTGTGACTTCACAGGATTCCGTGGGGTGGGGCCAGGTTTGAAAGGCCACCCAAGGAACGTCTTCCGCTTGCCCCTTTTCTGACAGAGCCCTGTGTGCTACAGAATGCTGTGACATCACAGTAGTTTGTGGGGATTGGGGCTACATAGAAAAAGGCAAGGTTAAGGTGTGCCCCTCCCTCCCGCATTCCCCCCCCCCCCGAGTGCCACAACCAGGCGTGGCTGGCCCCCCAGGGTGTTTGGGGCGCTGACTGGGAAACAGCCTGGGGGGGTGTGGGGTGCCTTGGGGGGGTGCGGGGTGGGAAACAGCCTTGGGGGGTGCGGGAGGAGGATTCCCATCCCACCCCCCAAGGCTGTTTCCCACCCCG
>QEPC01009864.1:206322-225975 GCA_003113815.1 Sphenodon punctatus | reverse complement strand
CCTTTGTTAGTATGCTGATGGGGCCTTATCCACATGTTGAGTCATCTCAGCTTGAATTCCATCACAGTCTCAGGCCTGCTGGCTGTTCTGGACCATCTCTCTGCTCTTTGCCTTTGCTTGACCGAAGTTAGGTCTGGCTTCCTTTGTCCAGGCCAGGAGAACATAAGATATCAATGACACTATATTCTATTGCCACAGCCCCAAGCCTGCTGACATTCCGGCAAAGTTGTAAAACCTGGCTGTTCGCCCAGGCCTTTGGGGAGGGTGGGGTAAGGTTTTTAGCTCCCCTACCTTATTTATTGCTTAATGGAACCTGGGCCCTGTTTAAATAATTTTATGATTGTTATTATTATTGATGGTTTTAAATTGTTTTTATATTGTATTTTTATTGTTGGAAGCCGCCCCGAGCTGTTCGCAGGAGGGGTGGGGTAAAAATGTATATAATAAATAAATAAAAACTACTGTTGGTAAGGATAGGCAAGTTTTGGGGCCTTTGGCCTTTCCACTCCCACCCAAGTCACTGCTGCGTCTCCTCATAGACCTGCCGAGCACTTGCTGAGTCTATGTCCGAGGGCTGCACGGGGCCTGAAAACTTGCATATTCTCACCAACAGAAATTAGTCCAACTGTTGTCTCCCATCTCTTAAAAACCCCCGGAAGGATAAAAGTTCAATTATACAAAATGTAAATTCACGCTCCTGATCCTTTTGTTGAATCAGGTATCTCAAGCTTTGAAGGGGACAGTTGACGGGCAGAGACTTAGCGTCTTATTAGCCTGGTTTTGTGTATAGAGAGATTGCTTATGCAATTGTCCTTGGTTAGCAAACTGTCCCCACTCCCCAGCTTGCAACAGTAATTTTTGATCCCACAAGCCAATTTCAACCAAACTTGGTAGAGAAGCAAAATGTGCAAAGGGAAAACAAGAACAAAACTTTTATACCAAGAGGGACACCTGAAGGGGAAACGTCGCCCTTTGTACCTGAAAAGTCACCAATGACTTGCACAAAGCATTGCCCTCTTTTTGGAAGCCCGACCTCATTAATTCAGATGCTTGTTGGATGGCTCTACTTGTATGACAAAAGACACCAAGTCCAGTTTGTATAGGACTTTTATTAAAGTATTGCTCATCCATGGCTTACAATATTTGAAAAAATAGTGTCAAAATCTCTTGCTCTCTAGTTCACAGGACAGGTTACACAGCAGCTGAACACCAAAGAGCCCGTTTTTTGCAGAAGTTAGTCCTCATCCTGTTAACAAAACAATTGCAACTGGGAGCAGTGTCAAATTGGTCTCATACAGAAAACTACATGGGGGGGGCGACAAACAAGAGTGGGAAAATACAGTATTCTTTAAATGGTCTAACACAGAAAGAACACTCGATCAGCTTCTCAGCATCTATAAATGCTGAGTAACAGAATTCAGTGACCGCTGTTCCACAGTCTCAATGGGATTGTGTATTACAGCACTATTTTGTTTAAGCAAAACAAAAACCCAACAAAACAAAGAATGCAAGTCAATTCTGGCCAATTCTTAAGGTGGCCATTCTCTGCTGAATTACTGTTCCACAGTTAAAACAGAAGATACTTTTTTTGTATAATGCTGTAGCTCAAATCCTTTCTGTAGGACAATGACCTACCCACACAGAGAAAAAGAAAAAAAGAAGAAAAAAAAAAAAAAAGAGTAGCCTTTTTTTTTCTTCTTAGACAGCTAAAATTATTTGTTTGAAACCAACTTTACGGGCCTGTTGGGCCACTTATTACATTTTACCTGCTAGGTGGTTACAGCAAAGCCCAGAGTTCAAGCCCTGCCTTTTAAGAAACAAACACAACAACTGTGCAATCCTCTGTTGGGATAATGCAAGTGCATGCTAGCAGTTAGCACAGGCAAAAGCTTAATTTGCTTCTATGGGACCCACTAGCATGTGATTGCTCCCACCTGCAAATTGCAGACAACGTGAAGTGAAAGTGTTTTTTTAACACTAAATACCCGGGAAATGCCTATTTTGTTAACAGGCTTAACATGCAAAAATCAAAACAGACTTAAGGTCTAAAACTACCAACAACAAATGTTTTAGATTAAGGTTCATTTTAGAAGCTTCATTTGAGGGATACTCCAATGAGAAGACATCGCCTCCTCCTCCCAAATAATTTTTCCACAGCATGAATGAGATTACGGCACAGTGTAACAGAATATGGAGCAACAAGATCTGACAAAACCCATGTTTTTAAGACAGTTGTCCAAGCAGAGAGCTTTCATGTGTAGGCAATGGCATACAGTCTCTGAATTTTAAAAACAGGATGACCAAATCCTGGAGCCACAAAGCTTAGAGAAAAATTCCAGCAACTGCAACAGCATGTAAGTCCATATTCTTAATCCCCAAATGTGTTCTCCCTACTATTTCAGCCTTCCCAAGATCACAAGCAGGTTTCCTCTCTTCTCAGTGTCACTTCTTGCCTTTGACATATAGCCAAAGCAGGAAACCTTGAAAGGACATTCCCCATTCCTACATAGCCACTAATCTGTTAACACCTTGCTTATGAGGGCAAGGGAGTGAAACAGGATGACAAGAGAGAGAACTCACTCTGCTCCAGATGAGTAATCTAAGAGGTTGTGTGTCCACAATAAATAAAGCTGTAATACCAACATAATTTAAAACAAAATTCAGATGAGTTTGCATGTCAACATTCTCAAGTCCCACTCCTAGTTCCCGTGACAAATGAAAACTGCTGCAGTGATTTCTGGAAGGAGGCCCAAAGGGCTACCCATCTCCTGAATCAGTCTCAGGAGACATCCAAAAGATAAAAACTAATGATCAAGCAAGCAGCTTGAAGGGCCCAGAAGAATTTGGTGGCAAGAGGTTCTCTCTCTAGTCAGCTAGAGAGAGAGGGGGCAATTTCACACAACTTAGCCCCTCAACCTATCCAAAAGGCTACCTCAGTGGCTCAGGAAAGAGAGCCTAAAATAGATAAATGCTGACTCAGCTCATAACTACAGCATTCCTCCTGCATTTAAAGGAAAGTGTGCACATCACTAGATTGATGCAGACGCAACTGAAACACAGGCCCCCGGGTAAGTGGTCCCAGTTACATGCGACCCCAATCCTAGGCTTTAAAAACAAGATACAGATTCACAAATGCAATTTAGATTTTAGCATCCCAAGTCTATCTTCACACTGAAAACAGAAGTCAGCAAGGACGCTTACAAAGAACATGAAAAGCTCATCTGGGAAACAGTGTCTACTTTAAAGCATAATGACTTCAAGTCTTATTCTCCTTTCACATTAATAGACATCAGAGAATTAAATGCCACAAGTGTTTTTCATCAGATCTACGTGTAAAACCTGGATTTTTTACCACATGGTACCTAAGCCTAACTAAAAGGTTTCCTTTTAGAAGCATACACCACTTAGTAGCCACGTTTAAGAATGAAATGTCTCTTGTCACCATTTATTAGTAGGGGAGGGAAGGCGCACTCTCCAACTTTCTACTATGCATGGCCAGCTTCCTTCAGAAAAGGGAACGAAAAAGTAAACACAAGTTCTATAGTTTGCTAATTCTGCAGCACGCACCTAAAATGAAGGTTTAAGCAATGCTGCTCTGTGGTGTTTTCTGAAGGAAATGCAACAGCTGGAATGATTTGACAGTTTCACAAACCCTGAATTGTGAAATGTGTTTTTCTGGCTTCTGAAAAATATGCTAGAATCCAAGACACTTATTGCTTCTCATTGCCCACGGCACAGCAGGTCAATTCCTACTCCAGTCCTCCAGATTCTATGATATTTGTAGGAAGTTTACAATTTAACATGCTATAGGACTCGGAACATGAATTAATTCAGCAGTCTCTCCCAGGTGCGTTGCTGGAGTTCAAAACCCACCATCAGTTAACCTGGGCAACCCTTGTGGTGGTGCCAACAGAGCCAAGGAGGTTCAACATTGTGGACACCAGTTCAGGAAGGTCATAATCATGTTTCCATCCCCAATCCTTGCGAGCGTTGCTGTCGTCAAAGTTCATTGGCCAACTGTCCGCTACAGAGAAGGAAAAGAAAAAGCACAAGTTGCTCTCTAAATATCCAAGTTTCATGTGGAAGAATACTACTCCCACTTATTTATTTTTCTAGAGTGCCCCAAGACCAAATGGTGCTGCTCAGAGAACTATACAAGACAAAATATATCAAAACCATTTAAAATTAAATCTATGTGAAAACAATTAAAAAAGGGAAAGGAAACAGGGGGACAACAAACATTAAAGGGAACCAGCAGTGGATCCTAAAGACATAGGTGCTTTTTAGATGTAAGGAGGGAGGATCTAAGACATCCAGAGGGAGGGAGTTTCACACTGAGGGGCCCCCATGCCACAGCAAAGGCCTGATCGCCTGCCGACATAAGGTGCGATCCCCAAACAGCAGGTGGTTTCTGAGTGCAGATAACCATCAGCGCAAGGCTCAAGGAGCAGGTCTCAAACACAACTAGGGCCTATCCCATTCAGGGCCCTGAAAACCAGCAGCACAATCAAACTCAGTCCATTGCTCTACAGGCAGCCAGTGTAGAGAATGCAGGATGGGTGTAATAGGAGTATGTCTCCTCAAACCAGTAAGCAGCTGTGCTGCTGCATTCTGAACAAGCTGCAACTGACACAGAAGCACTGCTGGCAGCCCAGAAAAGTGGGAATTATGGAAATCAAGCCTCATGGTCACCAGGGCATGGGTAGCTGTGGCAAGGTCAGCCTGGGATAAATACGGGCGTAATGTAATCCTCTTCATTAACTTTGCAAGCAACCAAGGTAACTGAAACAGTAAAACTCACTACAGAAGCAAACTTCCTGCTTGTCATTAAAAGAACAGAACCGTACGGAACACAGAATGCAGCTACCGTAGACTAGCTTAACCTAGGGATGAGTGAAGCAATGAAATAAACAGGTACTAACCAATGGCCTGTCTGACAGCATCCATGTTATAGTTGACCTGGAGCTCCGGAATATGTTTCCTGACTTCTTGGACCAGCTCCTCAGGAGTAAAGCTCATGGCACTAATGTTGTAAGTCCTCATGCTCAGCGAATCTGTGGGTGCTTCCATAATTTCGAGTGTTGCTCTCAGGCAGTCATCAATGTACATCATCGGGAGGCGCGTGTCGGGTTTTAGGTTGCACTGGAATTTGCCACTCTTCATGGCATCATGGAAAATCTGGACCGCATAGTCTGGAGGGAAAGGAAAATCAGAAAGCAACCAACGGTGTTACATTTCCATACTACGTTCTCTGGCGATACAGCACTGCTAGACTGCGGTACGTTCTAGGCTGGTGGGAGGCAGGATCTAGCTGGGAAGGGATGGGCCAAGGACACCTAGGCAAACTCATGTACTACCACAGGATTTCTAAAGTAGACAAGGAGTCAAGAGGAAAATCTTATCAGTCCCAAAGACAAGTCTTTCATTGCCCTTGTGTCTCAGACAATTTTATGACGTGGAAACCCCTCCTTTAAGAATAGCACTAAGTCTGCCAACTCTGACACAATGGCTCAGTGGTCACATAGGCCACGGAACAGCGTGAAAACCACTGCCATTTATTTGTGCGTTTATTTTCAACATTTATATCCCACCTCTCCTGCCTAGGCAGCTAGAGGTGGATTACAAAAATTAAAATATTTTTAAATACACATAAATATATAAGATACATAAGAGGGAAGCATAAAAAACAAGAAAATAAAAGACTTCCCCCCCCCCCCCCAAAAGGTCGCTGAAATGAGGCAAGGTCTGGAACCACCTGGGCCTCCACCAGGAGTTCCACATCCTAGGTGCCATCACAGAGATCACCCTCTTCATCCTAGCCCCCGGCACCACTCGAGGGACATCAAGAAGGGCGCTCCCAGTGGGCTGCAGGGGTCGATCCAGGGCATGGAGAGGGAGGCGGTCTCGCAAACAGGAGGGGCCCAGACCCTATAGGGCTTTATAGGTAAGCACCAGCAGTCTGCCGGGCCCGATTCAAACTATCGGGAGCCAGCGCAGAGCTTGGAGCACTGGTGTAATGTGCGCAAGGAGACGGGCCGCTGTGTTCTGCACCAGCTGCAGTCTCCGGACCGTCACCAAAGGTAGCCCCACGTAGAGCGCGTTACAATAGTCAAATCTTGAGGTGACGAAGGCATGGATGACAGTGGCCAGGTTGGAGTCAGAGACATACATCCGAAGCCGTAGCATCAGATGTCATTGGCGGAAAGCACTCCTCGCCACAGCCCCAACCTGGAGATCCAGGCGAAGCTGCGGATCGAGTACCACCCCCAGACTCCGGACCTGAGAGATCAGGGGGGAGACGAACCCCCTCAACGATGGGGGACGTCACACCCACCGCCCTTCCCCACCATCACCTCCGTCTTATCAGGATTTAGTTTCAGACAACTCACCCTCACCCAATCCACCACTGCTGCCAGACATCGGGTAAGCACCGAGACTGCCAGGTCTGGGTCAGATGAAAAGGAGACAGAGCTGAGTGTCGTCAGCGTACTGATGACACCGCACCCCGTACCGTCTCACAACCTCGCCGAGCGGCTGCATATACATGTTGAACAAGAGAGGGGACAGAATAGAGGCTTGCAGAACTCCACACGTGAGGTCGTGGGGAGAAGATGTACAATCCCTGACCACTACCTGCTGGGTTCGCCTGGCCAGGAAGGAGCGGAACCATTCGAGAACGGTTCCACCCACCCCTACCTAGTCCTGCAGGCGAATCACCAGCATCTCATGATCAACGGTATCAAATACAGCTGACAGTTCTAATAGGATTAGCAGGGTCGAACAACCCTGGTCCAATTCCTGGTGAAGGTTGTCGACCAAAGCCACTAATGCAGTCTCAGTGCCATAACCCGAACAAAAGTTGAACTGCGAGCGATCAAGAAAGCCAGTGTGGTCCAGATGCTCCTGCAGCTGCTGAGCCACCACCCACTCAATAAGCTTCCCTAAAAAGGGAAGGCTAGAGACTGGCTGATAGCTAGTGGAGGAGTCAACGTCAAGTGATGGTTTTTTGAGCAGGGGCCGCACTGCCGCCTGAGGCAGCCCGGCACCCTGCCCACACGCAGGGAGGCATTACCACCACCCACCAGCAATGGCCCAAACGTCTCCCGGCTGGTCTTAACCAGCCAGGACGGGCATGGGTCTAGTTCACAAAATGTGGTTCTAACATCCCCCAGAACATCAGCCCCAGCTGCGGGCGTCACCTCCTGAAACAGATCCCACAAAACCAAACAAGATGGAGCCTTCATAACCTCTGGTTCTCCTATTGTCATAAGCACGGAGTCGAAGTTGTGGTGAATCCTTGTGACTTTATTTGCTAAGTACTCAAACATGTCTCAGCAGGCACTGGAAAACTCCAGTTCCAGGTGGAGGGAGGCCGGACTGACCGTCACCACCCGGAAAAGCTCCGCTGGACGAGACTTCAAAGACGCTATTGGGGTCGGGAAGAACGCCTTCTTTGCTGCCCTGACAGCCACGGTATAGGCCTGTAAACTGGCTCTATGCTGCAATCGATCAGTTTCAGCACAAGACCGGCACCACCGGCGCTCCAACCGTAGCCCTTCCTGCTTCAGCTTACGCAGGCCCTCCACAAACCATGGCAGCCTGCGGTGCTGAGGGAGCGGATGGCTAGGAGTCGTCTGGTCGATGGCCTTGGTCAGCAGAGTATTCCATAAAACCATGAGGTCATCAAGTGGACGGCGGTCAAGATCAGAGGGTAACTCCCATAGAGCATTCTGGAACTTCAGGTTCCATCAGTCTCCAGGGGCAAACCAACCGAACCGGTTTCACACCCTTCCGGGGGCAAACGTGTGCCAGGAGACAGGCCCACAAGAGGTAATGAACTGTCCATGACAAGGGTTCTGCTGACACCTTCCCCACTAACAGGAGCCCCGCCTCAAGGCCAGTGCAGAAGATCAGGTCAAGGATATGTCCTTGACAGCTAACACCTGGGTTGGCTTTGAAGTAATGAAGGGAATTAACATTTCCCCAAGTTTCTCAGCTCCCCTCAGACTGTCAGCTAGAGCAGAAGATTTGTCCTTCTACAGGCATTTAAAGAATACTCAGGGTGGAGCAACGTTCTAAGTTGCCTGGGCCCTGCTTATCTGCGGGATCGCCTCACTCCCCATGGGCCCGTGCGACCCCTGAGATCGTCCGTGGGGGCCTTTTTGGAGGTTCCCCGGGCGAGGTGAGTGGCCACCGATGTTAGATCTTTTTCAGTGGCTGCCCCTGTGCTGTGGAATTAACTCCCGGAGGAGGCTCGGTCGGCCCACACTCTCCTGTCATTTGGACGATTATGGAAGACCTGGCTGTTCTGACAGGCCTTTGGCGAGGGGTAAGGGTTGGGGGGGAGGGTTTGCTCTCCCCCCCACCCCTTGAATAATATGGAATTTTTAATTGTTTTAAATGTTCTATAGTTGTTGCTCCCTGCCCCGGGCTGCCCTGTGGGCAGAAGGGGCGGGATGTACATTTTATATATATAAATAAATAAATAAAGTGGAACAGAGTCGGGCCCTGGGCTAAGTATTTACAGGATACACATCTCCAAGAACCCAATCCCTTACGGGATATCTTCTCCCCAGTGTCCTTTTATTTACAAGTGGAGTCCATCACCAAGCATATATACACAGTATCCGTTCACCCCGCAGTAGCTTCCAGAGTTCTTCCCAAACCGGTCTTTGAGGCACCTTAGTCCACAGGCCCCCTCCTGGCCAGATACAGTTGCTCCTGAAACTAGTCTCAATCTTTTAATTCCTTTAGCATCTTGAGGCGGGTGCTCGCTTTCAAGGCCCCTCTGTCAAGGCACAATCCCTTCCGAAACCAGCATCTGAGGCAGAGCCCTCTCCCCTGTGAAAAGCCCAGCTGGCTCAGCCAGCCCCAAACCCAGCTGGCTTAACTCAGCCACTTAGCTCCCGTGGCTTATATAGCGGTGACGTTTAGGTGCTGTCCTTCATTGAGGTGAGTGCCTGCACTTGTCGTAGTGCCCACCTATGGCATGGTCCT
Organism: Sphenodon punctatus; assembly: GCA_003113815.1. Lineage (NCBI taxonomy): Eukaryota > Metazoa > Chordata > Lepidosauria > Sphenodontia > Sphenodontidae > Sphenodon > Sphenodon punctatus. The sequence goes on along the minus strand of QEPC01009864.1, from coordinate 216,978 downwards.
CAGGCCAGCGCTAGTGCCTGGCCTTCCTGTTGGTGACACTATACACCCTGTCACACCAAGCTTACCAGCTACCCTGGCATCTTTTAAAAACTGCTGTCTAGAAAACTGGTCTCTACTCTGGTCTCTTCCTACATCCCCCCACCCCTCTTGTCTTCTTTCCCTTGTCTCTCTGTTGTAAGCTTCTTGGGGCAGGGACCTATCCTATAACTGACTAATATCAGAGGCGCGCCTCATGCCCCTCTTCTATTTGCTATGCAAGGCATTCAGTTTGCAAGCTGCAGACTTTCATCTGTAGTACAGAGAGGTAACAAGCAAGTCTCTTACCAGTTGTTCCCCCACCAGGCTGAGAGTCAGCCGAGATAATTCCAGGATACCTCAAACATCGGAAATCTAGCCCATACCTGTAATGGTAGTACTGTGGGGGAAAGGGAGCAGATAAGAAAAACCAGAGACAGAGATGAATAGCCTGGCACAGACATTAACAACAGATTATTTCAGATGGAACTACAATGTAGATGTTAGAAATTAAGACGGGAAATACTTTTTAGGAATGGGATTAGTATGAAAAAGCTTTCAAAGCTCCCGAGAGTTGACAGGAAACTGAAAAACATTCTGCATGAAACAGTTGTGTTTTTATAGTGTAAAACTCTCATGGGACCAGAGAAAGAACAGGACTCATTCTGGCGTGTAACTCGATGATGGGGTCTGGCAATATACAATAGAAATAGTCTATAATAGAAATAGTCCCTGAAGTTGAGATTCTTACGAGCAGAGCTTCATTATAAGTAGGACTTACTATGATGAGGTTTAACTGTATTCTCCCCTTTTTAAATAGAAGGCTGTCTGACTCTGCATGCTACAACAAGTTCGTCCAATAAAAGATCTGAACTACTTCGCCTCCATCTCTTACGCTTGGGACTAACATGGCAACTTCCTTCTCTTTCTAGCGCACACACATTAGATACCTAAGCTACTGCACTCAGGCCGCTTTTAGACAAGCGGCAGGTGCTTGCGGCTTGTAATAATGCGCCTTTGAAAAGTGCCGTGGGCGGGGATTAGACACGCCTGGATACGCGACATCGCCAGCCGCACATTCTTTAAAGCCGCAGGTTAAATACAGCGGTATTTCCTGAGTCACGAAATGAAGTGAAGTTGGCGTGTTCAGCCTTAATGCTGTCCCTTGTGGCCATTTACTACAAGTCCTATGATCTCATGCTAGTTCTTCGTTAACACAGTATCTATCGCTGGAGTAATTTAAAGCTACACTAAACAAGACAGCAGAAAGCGCATTGTGGGAAGTCTGTCTAGCCAAGTGTGGAAAAAGTTTCTCAACCCAAGAGCCACATACCCAATATTCACACCAAATTCACACACGTGCACACAAACATGGTGCTGTTCATTTATCATTTCTATAGGACTTTCAGTATTTGAAGTGCTTTACAAATCCTTTTCATGTTCACCCTCACAGGGCTGCTGTTCTCAACTTACGTATGGGGAACCAAGGCTGAGAATGATCTGCCCAAGGCCACCCAGTGAGTTCTTGGCTAAGAAAGGATTTGAACTCTGGTCTCCCAACTCCAAGTACAACACCTCGTCCACTAGACTATACTGCTTCTCAAAAGTCCCGAAGAGCAAGTGGCATAACTGTTATGAGAACTCTGAAGCCTATTAGCTCCCAGCTTCACACTCAGTTCTGTACAGAATTACCTAGGGAGATAATGACAGCTGTTTCATGCTATTAAGAGAAAAGGTCTGTTTGAACTCTAATTGCTATTCTAATTCTTACTTCGCCCATGAGCTCAGCGTGTACTTTGGAGACTCCGTAGATTGTCCTTGGTCTTTGAACACAGAGATCTGGAGTTGGGTTTCTGGGAGAGGTGGGTCCGAAGGCTCCAATGGTGCTGGGGACGAACAGTCGCAAACTGTGTTCAGCCGCGATATCGAGAATGTTGTGCAAGCCTGGGGCAAACAAACAGAAGTTATCAGACTCTAAACCGAAGTCTCCCTTGGCCTGTGTGAGAGTCATGAACTTGGACGGCTAGTCAAATACTGCTCAAGAATCGCAGATCACCTACCGGTGATATTCACAGCTCTTGCCAAAGGAACATTCGCTTCTCCGACAGCACTGAGCAAAGCGCTATAATGAAACAGCCAGGTGATCCGATTGTTCACCACAATCTCACGGAGATTCTTGTAGTCCAAGATATCAGAATAGATAAAGGGGCCTACAATAAAAAGTGAGATCAAATTGAAAATAGAGGAGGACATTTCAGGACAAAGCACAGAGAACGGAGACCTCAAGAGTGCGCGCACGCTTTGCTCAGATCTACATTCAGGAATCTTTGAGTCACAACTCTGGCAAGGCTCACACGGTGGGCTTTCTGCAAACGGGAGCCACCAGAAAACATGCTTTTAGCCCCGCTCAACCATGCCATCAATGGCCAGGCATTTATCAGGCAGGGATTCAATGGAGATAGTTGCTCTGCTGCTGCCGTATTAAGTAAGAGCAGCACCATTCTGCGCATGCACAGAACAGCCCAGCAGCCACTTTGCACATGTACAAACAGGTGGTTTTTTATTTTTAATCTGTTCCGATCAGATTGGAACAGACTATCGTTTGCTCCGATGTCCACTGGAATGGACAAAATGTCCAGTTCTGATTGGAACCAGCGAGATTCCGCTTTCAGCCCCATTAGCAAGTCACTGGGGGGTGGACAGTCTAGCATTTTTAATGCTATGTAGACACCCTCTAGATTCTCTTTTGTTCTTTTAGCTTTAATGCTAAATATGAGGCTCCCCAATTTCCAAAGCAATACTACCCCACAACAATCAGTTTTGGCTACCTCATATACATTTAAGCAAATACCGTGTAGAAGCCAGTGTGGCCTGCTGCAGAAAGTGTTGATCTGTGAGACCAGCTAACCATGAACTCACTGGGTGGCATTGGGCAAGTCACTATTTCTCAACCTCAGTTCCCTTCCTGTAAAACAGGAACAATGACTACCCTCTGGCAGTGCGAACAAGGTACGGGTTGCAAAGCACTTTGAACACTGAAAGCACTATGTAAACAATAATAAAAATAATAATTTATATGAAAATACCCAAGCGTGGATTATCTCCCGACCCTTTCCTGAAAGAACAAATTGCATAAACACTCGCACACTAGCAGGTTAAGTTGCCTCTGGCTTTCTACCCAAAAGTATTTAACGTTAGGATTCAGGTTAACAAAATTGGAAGGGAGACGAGATGGGGGAAATGTACTGCTGCCAAAATCAGCTTCTGGAAGCCAAAAGGGAGCACTGGGAATACTCAAGCTGCGACGCGTTTCATTGAGCAATGCAAGTTTTGGACACCTAGACATGACTGGCTGCAAATGGCCAGCATCTCTTGTAATGTCAAGACCTTGTCAAACACTTACCACTATAGAAGACATTATCTGGGGGCTTTCGGATGTCAGACAGGATCACATTATTCTTTCCAAATCGTTTCCTGCAAGAAAAAAGTCACATGGTACAATTAGCCTGCATGCTTGAGGGCAGGCAATTCATCCGTTACTGTTCTGTTAGATTAGTTTTAACGACAATCCTAGTTTGCAGAACATTCACTGGTCACAGTAAATTCTACAGTGTATATGTACATGCACTTCACGTCCATCCTATGAATAGTGACCATGTAATATATGCCCTTGCACAGTCAGTAAGCCGACTCCTCCAAGACATGGCACAGAAGCAGCAGAGGAGACACCTTCTGCGCTTCACCGCAGGTATAATTCTGCTCCGAGTCTAGCCAGTATAGTCCAGACACAGCTGGATGTATTTGGTGAGGCTGCAAGAATACACGTAGACGCTATTGTACATCTTCCAACAGTGGCAGTGCTAACTCTTCTCCAAACTGGACTTGGCAGATCAAAAGAAAGTGAAGTTCTCTGGATATTTGTGACTGTAGCATATTACAGACCATGGAACAACTTCAGGTCTATTGGCTTCTAGAGGGACACTACACTGCAGAGGACCTTGGCCAGGTCACGAACCGACTCTCATGCGCCCAATGCCAGAGAAATATAGGACTATGGTAGTGGGACATGGAGCAAGTTTTAAGAAAAGTTTAGATAAGTACACGGAGGATAAGACCATCAATGGCAGCTAGCCATAATGGTCAGAGGATGAAACCTTTGACTGTCAGAAGCTGAGAGCAAACGACAGGGGCTTGGACCAAATCACATTGTCTATTTTTGTACACTTCCTCTGCAGCACCTAGGGCTGGCAGTTGTCGCATACACAACACTATGCTAGATGGACCATTAGCCTGATCTAGTCTGGCAATTCTGGCATCTTCTGCACTTACTCTTCCTCCACTTCCACTGGTGGTGTCACCATCCACAGCCTGTACTCGGGCACATAACCTGGAGTTCCTCTTTGATATTCTCCCTCTCCTTTGCACCTTGGATCGTCTGTTGCCAAGGTCTGTCACTTCTCTCTGCATAACACTGCTAAAATGTGGCCTTCCATTACTGCTTCCACTGCCTAAATCGTACTCCATACTCTATCCATCTCTCACCTTGATTACTGCAGCCTCCTCCTCCTCACTGGCATCCCCTGCTTGGACCTTGACCCTATCACTTCTGTTCAATATTCTGCTGCCACAGTCATCCACCTCACCTGCTGCTTTGGTCATGTTCAGCCCTTTCGCTGTTCCCTCTCCCCCAGCGCATTCAGCACAAGTTCCTTCTCTTTATCTTCCAGACTCTTCATGGCTGTGCGAGCTTTCTGCACTTGCTTCCTGCTACATTCCCACCAGGGAGCCTTGCACCACGCCTCTGCTACCACCCTCGCCTGCTCCGACTCTCCTGCTCTTTGAACTGCCCCTATGCCTGGAACTCCCTCCCTGAACACATTTGTTCGGCTCCCTCTGTCCCCAACCTTCAAATGCTTCCTCAAAACAATCCTTTTTCAGAAATCCTATACGATAATAATAGTTACAAATTTTAACATTTTTCTTTTTAAAAAAAAAAAAAAAAGAAAGCAAAAATAATTTGCCATGTCTGAAAAATCTGGTCTGGGTTTTTAAAAAGATTGTCCGTACCTTGATTATGATTGCAAGTTACGAAGCAATGACTTACCTCAAAAGTTGCGCAAGTCCTACCCCAAGTTGGCCCAAGCCCCCTACAAAAGAAGAAAGGGTTTTATGTTGTGCTTGTGTTGTTGTTTTTTTTTTAAGCTAAGTGACAGAAAACACAGTGATCCTAAAGAGGCAAATCACTTGTGATTGATCACCAAACGGGACCCACGTTCACTGCATTTTCCCTATTGACACTGATGGGGAAAATACAGCAAACACGGGTCTCTGCTTTTATCATGTGTACTTGAGGACCAAGAGAAAATCAGAATTAAATAAAGCTTGAACTGAATTGATAAAGCCAGAACAGAAAGAGGTTTTGCTCTTTACACTTAAATATAAAACACAACACACTGGTTCAAGAATAAATGCTTAGGGTGCATGAGATCCTCACTCTGATGCACAAGCGAGTTATGCACCAAAGTGCTACACCCAACTCAACTGTAATTGCCAATCCTCGCTCACCTGGAGACACATCATTGCCCACCCTCCTCTCTCATTTGTGTAGCCAACGTTGCCCCTAGAGCGCAGCACGGCCCCTTCACAGGGTCAGCACTGAAGTATGAACCGACCCCTCGTAACTATCCCCCAGGGACAGAGGTGCATTCTGAGTTCCCACATCACATGCAACGGTCTGCTGACCGCACTGCACAACAAAGCCTCTTGCTAGGAAGGAGGATCCCAACTGTATAGCAACAAGCACATCGGTGGCACTACATAAAAACAAGTGTGGCACCCACTTCAGTTTAGTGAGACACTTGATATGCAGCTTACTCGCGTGTAAACACCCTGCACACCTGGAAAGGGAGGACTGAGTCTCAAGGCTGTGCATCTACTTGACCTCTAAAATTAACTGCACAAAAGGGTCACAATAGGGCATCGATCCTAATTGAAGTCCCTTGATGCTACCTAGTAATAACAACAAAAACCCTAAGATGTGCTGAGCCATAACGCCCACAGGCTTTGATGGGAAACATCCAGGGGGGTGGCAGACAAGCCCACCCCCTTCACTCTGCAGACTGAGACTAGACTCCCCTGCGGGGAGAGATGATTTAGCCAAATACAACTGAATAGTGTTGCTGTTACAACTGGAGAGGAGCCAACTCAGAACAGGACCGTGGGCACGAGACAGGCAGGGTCATTTCTAACTTATGAATGACAAACTGTGCTCAGCAGCTTTCAGAAGAGTCAAGTAATTAAGCAAAGACTGACCTGTTATTAGCACGCGGGGATGATCAGTTTCTGAGAAAGATACTGAATGGAAGCTGGCATCGGATGTTACCTTGCGCGGCGAGAAACTAATGCACCTGACTGACCCAATGGAAGCCTGACAGCCACAACCAGGTCTCTGCAGCACCTGACTCGCTGCTCGGCTCAAGTTCCTGACGATCGGCATTTTCCTCCTTCAAGTCGGCTGCAAAGAGAGTGAAAGCATGAGTCACAAATTGCTCAACATTTCAAAGGGTTCTAATCAACACTCCAACCTCGCTGTAGATTAGCCTGTGTCTAACTGAGGTGTAACACAGTCCTAGCTGGATTATAAGCCCATATCCATCCACACCTTCAAGAGCATGTATAGGAGTACTCACCGGCGAGAGTACCAAAAAGTGGGGGGGGGGGAGGAGAGAGAGGTACATTGCCATGTTGGTCTAAAACGCAAGAGACAGACAAACTAGTCCAGATAATACCTTATTTGACCAGCTGCTGGTGGTAAGCGCATGCAAGATTTTTGCTCCACAACAAGCTCTTATAGTTCCACCACATAGAGAGAGTCAGAAGAGGTGGCAGGGTAGTATCTTACAAACTAACTGATAAAGTAGAGGCATAAGCATTTGTTTCTTCAGGACTGGATTTCTATTTTATATTTGTTTTATGTGGTAACGCGCTCACCGTGTGGTGAGGGGAAGCTATAGAAATTATTATATTAATTAATTATTTACTCGTTAGTCTCCAAGATGCCACCCTGATTTCAGACTAACACAGCTCACCTTCTCTGAACTGATAGACAGTCAGTGTAGCAGACTATGGGGAAAGAGTTTGGTATGGTTTTAATTTCCATCCATACGTACTTTTGAAGTAGGCATGAACAGAAATCAGAGTTGTGAGTGTACATGGAGACAAGCTCAGAATTCAATAGTACCAAGCAGTGATTTTGGACACAGCCACTACTTCACTTAAAAAGAAATATTTCTAGGTACTACATGGAGTTGCCCAAGCACAGCTATTTCCCGAAGCCTTCGTTTTTCACAATATTGCATTTGAAAGTTGCAATTAGATCAGTGCAGTAAACCTACTGCTATACAGGACCTTGAAGGCTATTTACCAATGAGACAGCCCAAGGAGCAAGCCACGAAACAGAAGTAACTCCTTATGAACAGCATGCACCTGCAAAGCATGCTAGGAATTTTACATCCCAAGATAAGAGTGTGACAGACACAAAGTGGTTCAAATGATATCTTTTATTGAACCAACTGTTGGTGGTGGAAATAAACCAACTTTCAGGCCACACAATTTTACAATAAGGTATTGAGGTTTTGGATTACATTGATGTATTGCACTACATGCAATTGCATCATGAACCAGAGTGGTTTGCAAAGATGGTTTCCCTTCTAGATCTTGAATAGATGAGGGTAGAGGGAAGTGGAATTTCAATTCTCAGAACACAAGTCAACACGTGTTCTGAGTTTTTGTTAATGGAGAATGTTTTGGTTCAGTCAGTCAAGCTCCCACCCCCCTACTACCAGAACACAAACCAACTCTCTCAGACAGGATGTCCCAAAAGTAACTTGACAGACGGACAAGCTGGTTTCACAGCTACTAGCTAAGATGCATCTCTAACTCTTCTCCTATAGATTTTGTTCTTTGCAAAGTTTGGGAGAGGGAAGTCTCCAGCTGAAAATTCAGGCAGCAATATCTACCTTAAATAACAATTCCCAGTGCTAACTGCCAAGAGGTATTGAGCAGCTACAAACTTATAATTTGCGAGTTCCTTTCCACAATAGCTAAAGTAACAGGAGCTGAGGTCTACTATCTCCTGGAGTTTTATTTCAGTGCAACAAGAATTGTGCTCAACTGTATGCTATGTTCTCAACAAAAACCTGGTCCTCTCTCCAACTATCTGCAAAGGTTTATAATAGACACTAAAGTGAGATTTTCTTTTACTAGAATTACATTTCTACTGTACAAGTCCACAGAGATTATAAATAACTGAAACTCAACTATTATTGATAAAATAAAATACAATTTGAGATCGGCCTTCTTGCTTCTTACTACTCCCCAATTAACACCAGTGCTTTCCCCACTAGCCAGAATTAGCAAGGTTTTAACTACATCTGTCAGCTGTAAATCTAGTTAAGGTCGAAGCCCTGGACTGCAGATTCAATCTATTATTAAAGTCATGACATCTTTCCACCCTTGCTTACTATAAAAAAAAAAAAGGTGGGGGGGAAGAGAACAACTCTCACGCTACAATCTTGGCACATATTTTTCCTGTCACTCCCAGGTAAATTCCATGTCAGCACATTTAAACTTCATTACACCTGCAAAACTGGAGTAAAAAAAAAAATCTGCCTTGGCAAATGTCACAGCCAAGAGAATTCGGTTTCATTTTAAAAAACCTTTCAAACTTTATTAGAAGCTCCGATAAGGAAAATTATTGGTACTATTAATATAAGCAGCTCCCTACCTTTCCTCAATACCCCCCTGTTCAAAAATTCTTTTCCAGTTACATACTGTAGAGATCTGTTGCCATCTTCATTCTCCTGACCAATTTCACAGACACAAGAGGCAAAAACAGTCAGGATGGTCCCTTTCTTTCATTGAGCCAACTTTTGGGGGAGAACGTGCAAGCTTTCAAAATCCACAAAATTCAGCAGCTCAAAAGCTTGCACACATTCATTAGCCAACAAAAGGCACGATCTCAACAACTGTACTTGTCTCCCAAGCTTGGGACCAACACAGCAACTGGACTCTTTTCATACAATGGTCTAGTTTCCCCTTCCATGTTGCTAAAAGAAAAATTCTTGAGTCACTAGAAATTACTAGTATGAAATTCATTCCACAATATATTTTTTTAAGGAATGAGAATGTTGAGAAGTGATTGCAGTAAGATCAGGAAACCGGTTCCTTTCTGAGCTTACCTCTCTCTCTGGTGACCTCATGGAAGTGAAAGGAGAGAACAAGGAATTTATAGGGGACTGCCTCTCTGCTAAGCCAATCAAAATCCTACAGAGAGTAGGAGTTGGCACCTACGTAAGAAAAAGGGGGTGTGAGGACCAGGGACATTGCAGCGATAACTTGTTTGATTAAAAATACTTTTCCTAGGAGACAAGAATTCCGAAGACAACATGTAACAAGAACTGTTGACTAAAAGAGTGTAAGCAACATAGGATTAACTCTAAAGAAAGCTTTAAAAGAACAAACTTTAAATCGCTGATGACAATGCAAAATTTGTAAGAGTTGATAGCTCGGTTTTCTAACGCAACAACAATTCAGTGCTAGAGAGCAGGGAATCTGAGTTACGCAATACGGTTGCTGTGGGAGGAAAAGCTACACAAACCTCACACCTGACAAGCGCTTAATCAGTCAGATAGCTTTCAGTTTACTCTCCTCTTTCTGGAGTTTGACGAACTAAGTATCCTGATAGGGAACTGGGTACACCTGTTGAACAAAAACATGTTTATATCCACTCATGCACACTGGCCACCCATGTAAGGCTGGAAAACAGCCCACTTACCAGTATGGGAAGGGGGAAGGCACCCTCTTCTCTGTTGCAAGTCCCATTGCAGATGGGGCATGGCACCCTTGCTCCTGGAGCAGGAGGGTTGTGCCATGCTCCCAGAATGCAAGCCCCAGGCTGAGATTCGCAATGTGCGGGGAGCTCTCCCAGTTCTTGTCTGACCAGCTGGTTTGGGGGAAAACAGCACCGAGTACCAGCCAGCACCGCAGGCACTCTGCCATCTGCTGAGCAATTCAGCCAGTTCTGACCCCTACAGGCAACTATCCACGTACCTACTTTGAAAGCATGCACACCAGATGTGAGCCAATCTTGACAGCCCTACTTTTTGATGGGTCTCAACAACAGGTTAAGTCAGAAGTCAAGTTAATACCAAGCTCACCCCTACTATCTGCTACCTCCGCTCTTGCACCCGGGCTGCCGAACGCCTCTGGCGCAAATCCACCTCTCACCCTGACTTCCTCCACTATAAAATCTCCCTCTCTTCCGCTAGCTCGCTGGCGAGGCAACACTACTAGGCCTCCCGGGTTGAATCCTACTCTCGTGACCCTCGCTGCCTCTTCTCCACCTTTGACTCCCTTCTCAAGCCCCCCTCTTCCCTCTCTGCTCAGGATCTCGCGTCATTCTTCACCTCAAAGATTGACAAGATCCTCCAGGACATTGCTTCCCACCCATCTCCTCTCCCCACTCCCTCACCACCCCTCCCCCCTCTCCTTCCCTCCTGCCTCCCTTGAGGAAATCTCCTCTTTGCTCTCTTCCTCCAACCCCTCCACCTGCCCTCTCAACCCAATCCCCTCCCACCTCCA
>QEPC01009864.1:183880-200389 GCA_003113815.1 Sphenodon punctatus | reverse complement strand
CAGGGGGCTACCAATGCCAAAGCTGCACTGGGGGGGGAAGGGGCAAAGCAGCATTGGGGGGGATGGGGGCAGGGGGCTGCCTTGGCTGAAGAGGCGCTGCCACACGCGGGAGATGCGCAGTAGACGCGTGGGGGGTTGTGAAGCCGGTGAGCGGGGCGCAGCTGCCCCGAGGAATGGAAACCAAGCAAGGAGGGGGGGACGCCTCTCCCCCATTAGGGGCGCAGAGCATCTCTAAACTACTGACTCACCTCACGCGCACTGAGGGGGTGGGGATGCGATTGGCTGCTCCAACGGTGACGGGCGGTATCAGCGCGCGCGCCCCCCGCAACCCGTTAGCTCTAGGCAAGGAAGGCCTCGCGCCCGCAGGTGCTCCCCTTTATAAAGACCCGGCTCGCGGCCGCCAGCCCGTGCCTCTCCCTCGTCTTCGTCTCCTGATTGGCCTGAGCGCGCCGGGGAGGCGGGGCTAGACCCGGTGGCGTCGCAGCCATGTTAACCCCGGCGACCAACGGAGCCTTTAAAAAGGCTCGGGGGGGGGGAGAGGAAAGAACCTGGGAACAGCCCAACAAGGAGCGTCATGGGGAGCCCCACCTACCGCACAGCCATGACGTCATCCTGCACAGCCATGACGTCACAGCACTCTGGCTACTACTGCACATGGATCTTTCTTATGAATTATTATGAATGAAAGGCTATTAGCGGGGGGGGGGAACCTTGAGTGAACATCAGGGAACGGACTGCCCTATGTTGGGTATTTTTCTGACAGGGAGATTGGGCACTGTCGGAGACAGGATGCTGGGCTCCAGGGACCATTGATTGGTCTAACAGACCCATTATGGCACTTCTTACATTCTTCTTCTTTTTATTATTATTATTATTATTATAAGCATTTAATATAGCACCAGCGATGTACCTGGCACTTTACAAAGAATAAGATAGACGCGGTCCCTGCCCGAGAGCTTACAATCTAAAGGCAGCCTCATTGCATTAAAATCACAAACACATTCTATTCGCTATGAAATCGGGATGATTCTCCTAGCCGGGTGAAACTGGTAAGGAGGTTCGCTCGGGTGAGCTGTAGGATCTGACCAAATTCCAGGCTGGTTGGATGAAAAGCAAGAATGTTACAGACGTTTGAATTTTGGAGGCAGGATGACATCCCATCCCCCCATATGACTTTCTCTGCTCGTGGAGCCTTCATTCCCGGGAGCAGCATTAACAAATCGAACAGTGGTGGAAAATTCAAGTGTAACCTGTGTTTCCGAGCAAAGGGACAGAATAAAGAGAGAGACTTATGTAACTATATGCATTGAGGAATTTTACGAGCTGGGTGGAATTCCTTTAGGCATGTAACTAGCAAGGATCCGCCTCATCCTAGGCACGCTGCTGAAGCACCTTCACGCCCAACATCTATGAGGCCCTGGGAGCTTGTGCTTAATTTTCACAGTAGCTCTTGGGAGAGAAAAGGTTCCCCACCCCTGAGCTATAGCAACATTTTATTTTTTTCTAAGGATTAAGTCAACATGTCTCCGTCAAACGTTCCTACAGGACCCCAGCTTTCCTCGATCCAGTGTTGGAGTAGTAATCATCATAATAAAAATGACTGCATTAGGACATGCCCTTGGAAAGCTTTGTAAAATTCCCAGGGAGGAGGAGGAGGCCACTGAGAGGTATTATGCCCGCTCGTCCACCTTTGTTCTTTCAAGTTTGCCCAGGAAAATGGACGCTACTTTTAATTCTGCAGTTATGACAAAGCAGAAGCAAGTTACTGGCAGTCGTAAAAGCAGCTTCTGCTGGAAATTTCACTTGTGGAGACAAGCCTATGGGGAGGAGAATTCAAATGCAGGACAAACCGTACCAGACGCAGCTCAGGGTTATTAACTGTTGGCCTTGGCTTGTTCCGAGATAGTGGAGGTCTTGGTTCATGGGGGTAGCTCAAGGCCTCCTACCTACCTCCCATCCCTGTCCTAAGACTTGAAATCAATTTCTGGAGATCATACTGGTGCTTTATTTACAATTATTTTACTCATCATTTTAATATATATTAAAAAAGAAAGTTCTTGTAGTTTTGGTGTGTACCCCTGAACATGGGGTGGTGGTGCAGGTCAATTGTACCCCCGTTCAGCCCCTTCTGCTAGGTCTGGCTGAGGAGATCCCACTAGATGACCATCAAAGCTGGTATCTTGTTTGCAGCCATCACTTAAGAGCGTCAGAAGAGGAAGAAACAGTCTTGCAAAGCACTGTCTTAGGCTGCCAGGTAGGGATGGGCGAATGTGGTTCGGAAGTTCGGAGTTCAGACCGAACTCGACCAGTTCAGTCGACCAAACTGAACTCCTGAACCAAACTCGACTTTCGAACCGGATTTCCAAACTCAGCTCTGTTCGCCCATCCCTACAAGATAATATTCCACTTAGTTCAATGGGGTTTGAATTGCCTAACTTTGTTCGGAAGTTCGGACCGAACTCGAATAGTTCGGTCGACCGAACCGAACTTCTGAACTCGGTTCTGTTCACCCATCCCTACTGCCAGGGTGGGGAAGAAGTTATTTGAGAGCAATTCTTTCCTAAATTTCGCTGGAAAATAGCAATACAGCCTCTACACAACCTTTGGAAAATCACGGAGCAGCCATTCATCTCCCCAAGTGCTGGCAGATCCAGAATGCGAGGGGGAAGTTTCCTGTTACCAAGAAAAATAACCCAAATAATAAACTGTAACGGGGTGGCCTGCCTAACAGTATTTTACACACTCATGTCTTTTTTAGGTTCCTCAACTGTCAAAATTCTCCCACGTTTCTTCACCAGGAATTGTTGTACTTCAGGGGTGGTCAAGCAGTAGATTGCAAGCTAGTCTCCAGTGGATCACGGTGGGGAAGGAACTCGCCCCTAGAGAGGAATGCGGGTTTGGGAGTCCGGGGAGTGTCTCTGGGGAGTGTCTCGGAGAGCTCCTCCAGGTGCTATGTCAAGGGGAGTGCTTCTCTGCACTTGTGAGACCAGTTGGTGAGATGGCCTGGGGGACAGCAGCAAAGCCAGCCTTAAAGTCTGCAGCGCTCAGGGCCGAGATGAAAAGACAGGGTGGTCGCTGGTGGCCCTGTCCCCACAGAGGCACCCTCTGTGAGGGGCCAACTACTTTCCCCCCACCCTGCCCTAGTGAAAATAAACCCAGCCACCACTGTTATACAAGGTACTGTATTTACCATTCTCCTCTTCCCTACTAGCCCATGGCCCTCATCTCAGGCCTCTCTCTATCGGACACATCCTGCCCTGATCAGAGTTCTTCGTCTAGGCCATCCCGCCAGTGGGACCCCTGTCTTGAGCTGCTCCAGCGAGGCTTGCCTCATCCAACCTGGTCTCCTCCCAGAGCTAAGCTACATGACTCGGGTTGCCCAAGAGGCACATTTTACCAAGACACTTAGGAAAAATACATCTTGCAGCACCTGCAACATATATTTTTCCTAAGTGTCTTGGTAAAATGTGCCTATCTGGAAACCTTATCCATGAACCTCTTGGTAAGTCCTTCTTCCCAGAGCTTGAAGAATAATAATCTTTCATTATTATTTATTAAATTAACAATTAATAAACTATTTATTAAACCAGGTGCAGTAATATTTCTGTTAGCACCCCCTGCCATGGCACTTGGGAGCACTTTACATAATCCTCACAAAGAACCCTGGGAGGTAGGTTAAGCGGAGAGAACATTGGGACTGGCCCAAGATCACCCAGCGAGTTTCTGGCTAAGGCAAGATTTGAACCAGGGTTTCCCCCTCCCCCGTACTGTGCACTTAGCCATTACCCCACACTGACCCTTTCCCAAACTGGTTAGCAGTTCCCTCCCTCTGTTTCCATCTAGGCTGGTTTTTAGGAGGTGTGCCTTCACTGCCCTGCTAGCACTTCCAGTTTCAAACCCAGCGCCTCACCCTGCAGCCTATGCCAGGGCTTCCATGAATTTATTATGAACCCATTAGCTGAGCTTATGAAGAAGCCAGGCCCTGGCCAGGGCACGCAGGTCCACCCGCTTCTATTGCGTTTGGGCTGTCAACAAAGACATGAAAGTAGGACTCCCAGGACCCTTGAGGAGCAGGATGGCCAAGTACGTGGGTACTGTGTTAGTTTTGGCCTAGTTTTAGAGCAGTGCCACATTTAAAAATAAGAATGGGAATCCTGTGGCCTGTTATGTGATTAAGTCCAAAACTTTGGCTTGTTTTTATCTGGCCTCTTTCCTGAATCTGACAAGGAAACCCCGTCCCTACCCTCAGGTGTTGAAAAGAATGAGCTCTAGAAGGCGTGCACTCAAGGGCACTCCGCTCCCGGAAGTTCCCCCACCCCCTGTACTCGTCTGCAAACGGCCTCTCACCCGGTGGTCCTCTCACCCATGTCCATCTTGTAAGCTCACCGGACAGGAATCTGTCTCCGTTCAGAACCGTAAAGCACCAGGTACACTGCTGGTGCTATATTAATGCTTAATTCTATACAGCTCTCAGAGCTTGTACCCATTTTCAAAGTGGCCCACCAGAGAACACAGATTCCTCAACTCCTGACATGGATCCATGATCTGAACCTTCCCCTTCCTGGGCTCATTCCTTAAGTGTCTCCAACTGCCACCTCCTGTCCATTGTGGGAAGCTTGTTTTTTATTTTCAAAAAGGCCCCTGCTTTTAACTACTACAGCAGTGCAGCTGCTGAGGGGTTAAACCGGATCCCCTGGCAGGGACAGGTGTGATTGAAGCAGAGAGAAGGAATATTGCTACTCCCTCTTGCTGTGTCAGCAAGAGAGAGCAGCTTTCTTTTGCAGTCTGCTCATGTGCAGAGATCAGACAGAACAGAGGGGAGGGCGAAAAGGCAGAGTGACTGAGTAGCAGCATTGTGAGGCCTGAGATGAGCTCTGCACTGTGATCTGTGATGCATTGACCAATGGGGCGGAAGAGGCCTAGGCCAGCTTTACTGCCTCCACTGCTACTGTGAGAGGATAATTTATTTATTTTGGTTTATACCCCTTTCCCAAAGGCTCAAAGCAGCTAACAGCATAAAAATATGAAGTCAATCAGAATATAAAACACTACAACAATCCAACTTCAAACTGCTCCCAACCCAGCCTTCAAATCCTATCCCCACCTGCTAAAAGTCTGGCCGAATAAGTAGCTTCACAGCTCCAAGCAGCCTGGACTTAGGGGCACAGGATAGGATCCACTCCATGCCAGGAGGGCAGGCAGTCTAAGGGCAGGCTCTACTCCCCCTGGCCCCCAGCAGGGGATATTACAAGTCTACAGCTGGGACCGAGTGCGACAGTCCACCCCCTTGAAAAGGTGGGCTGCTGGAAGCACATTACACCAATGCGTAGGTTTTCCTAGCACAATTCAAGGTGTTGGTTCAACCTACAAAAGGCCTAAACAGCTTTGGCCCTGTGTCAGAAAGACGTTAAAGACCACCTCTTCTCCTATGTTCGATCACAATCCCTCAGGGTCTGCCGAGAACAGGCTCCTGCTAATTCCATCATGGTGCTGACTGGGTACAGGCACGGCCCACAATGAACATTTTCAGTGACTACGCTCCGCCCCGCCTCGATGGAATTTCCTTCCACTGGAAATTAGCCAAAGCTTAAGCCTGAACATCCGCTGGAGGCGATACACGACCTTCCTACGTGGTGGACAGCGGTAGGCTTTAGAGAGGTGGCGTTACCTTTATCCGGAATTGTGTCTCGTTACCCACGGGCCACGTTACGGAGGGTGCAATCCTCTGCCCTTTAAAATCAATGGGAGCTGAGTCACTGACTTCAATGGTGGAGGGTTACAGCCTCATTCTCTCTGCCCAGTCTCAATTCCCCATCTGTAAAAACAGAGATGGCACAAGGCTATGTACCCTAAAGACCAGATACAACATGGGCAGGGACCACAGGGACTCTGAAGGTATACTGATTTCTTTAATAAAGAGCTAAGAAATTATTTTGTCAAAGCAGCCCATTATTTGTATAGATATATTGGTTCCTGTGCGCCTGCCCCACATGGAGGCCTCGTCTGGATTTGGGGTTTTAGTGGGAGGGGAAACCAAGCCCCATTTGTTAGTTCTTAGTGGATGCTCAAGTGCTTGAGCCATGTAGCTGGTGCATAGGATATACACCCACCCCGCAGGGAGGGGTGTGTGGAAATTTGCTCTATAGTAAGATGGGTAGAGAAAGTCAGGTGAGCAGAGTTAAAATAGGCCTCAACGCTGCTTAGAGAAGAGTCTTCGGCATACCCGATTGCACAACATATGGTTAATCTTCCCGACAAGGCATCCTGCATCTGAGTCACTGTGGCGTCGCTTGTGGGCGAGGAACCTTGTTTGCTCCCCATTGTTCACAACAGCTGAACCTACCCCAGCTACAATATTGCTGTTAACAGTATGATGCACTGGTTCCGAGAGAGACAATCTAGCATCCCATGAGAAAAGTAACTGGAGGTGAATGAAGCAGCCGTAATAAAGAGCAGATTCTAAAGTGTTGTACGCCGTGCAGAGAAGCAGGTTTGCAAGATTGAAATGCCTTAGGCCAAAATTTCAAGCAGGAGGGAAGACCAGTTCTCGTGCACATTTAAGCTGAGAATTCTGGGAAAACAGAGAAGAAAGAGGTCTGAGCATTACAGTTAAAGCAGAAAGTCTTGAAGGGTTTAATTCAGACAATGTACACTGTATTCTCAAATTTCAGATCAAAGATGGTATCCACCCATTTCCCACATCTTAAGAGTGCAATCAAGTCAATGGGACTTTAGTGCACCCTGGTTTTTCTGATGAGTTGAACAGAATTTCAAGAGTTAGGAATTTTTGTCAGGTTTCCAGCACGAGGGTCCCACCCAGGAACGGCAGACAGCCAACCTATCAGCACAACACAATGCTGTTACTCAGTTGACTTTAATTTAAAGTTGGATGCAGCAGCGTCTGGTTAGCGAGGCCAGAGATGTAATTACCGCTTAACTCGCGCAAATTCAACGGATACAGTGTTGTACATTACAAACAGTGCTATCGAACGTCACATGGAATTACAAAAAAACCCAAACGGAGATAAGACTTTCTAATATACAGACCCTCCCTGTACAGGAATGGATAGCACTTTCCCCAGAGCTTAGCAAAGCATGTACATTACAGGCACCGATATGCTATACAGTGCAAGTTATATCGTATGCAAAACAGACAATAGTGCACTTAAACAAATCGCCACATTCAAAAAGAGCAATGATACAATCAGTTTCTCCCCCCCCCCCCCAAGATGCATACTCCCTTTGTGTTCGCTAATCTGTGCAAGATCATTCTATTTTTGGTAAAATGGAAAATTTGTGTCTACTGATTTTGGGCTTCTACGCCTTTCCGTGAGGCGCTAAGGTCGCTCTATGCAATTTTCTAATCCTACATCCATGTGTATGTACAGAAAGCTTGAAGCAGCTGTCTTGGCAACAGCACAAGACACTGCTAGGCCAGAGACGCAGACTCAAGACACCACCATACAAACTCTTGTAGGTTAGATGCAACGTGGAGGCAGAGGACAGTCTGCTACAGCCTCACTGTCTTTCACAGGATGGCTACGGTATGGCCAGGGACCTGTGTTCACTGGGTTTTTTCTTCCATGCAGTGAACATGGGTTCCTGGAATGCTTAATGGGGCCCAGCTCTCCACAATCCCCCAAAGCAAGGGGTTCACACTGGCCCATCATAAATTAGATACAGAATGGAGACAGGAAAGGCCAAGAACCTGAGGACCCAACGAGATATGCAATCACATCTTTGCATTTCATTCTGGAGTCTTGAAGGTGGTGGATATGACAAAACGGGAAAGAGATAAGTACCTTACCTGTTACATCCATAGGCCAACAAAACAAACTACTTACTCCAGAGTAGTCCCATAGAGCTTTAATGCAACAACTCTGGAGTAAGTGGTTTGTGATCATGGCCGTAGGCCGCAATCCTGAACACACTTGTGAATTCCATTGATTTCAATGGGGCTCACTCCCACGTGGGTTTAGGGTTCTGGTCACAGGCTATTGAAGTTCTAGGATCTCCTGCCCTCTTGGAGAATGGATCCACAAAAGGCAGTGAGTACAGGGGCCCAATTAAGCCCATGAGAAGTTCTATTAAACATGGGTTTTACTTAATCAGGGCCAACATTCTAGACAATTAAGGAGACCTTTAGGCTTTAAGTCTTCCAGTGGAAAAGCCAAGTGCAAAGTCCCATGAATTTGACTTCATTCAACATGTCTAACCATGAGGTGATCTATGGAATAGGTTCTCTCAGGTAATACCTGGAGGGATAGCTTGAAAACCCATGACAAGCAAGACGCACCTAAAACACAGATTCCTCGATTTAAAAAGGGAAAGGGGATTCTTTGGAAGGCAAGAATGTATTCGCCTTGGCTAACCAAGGGCAAAGCTCAAAGTAGCACATGTAAAGCAACACTACAGGCCAATTAAGTCAACATGAGGGGCCACAAAGGATCTATATTAAGACAGTGGTACAGCTGAGATCTGCACAGAATTAAAAAGGTAATGATAAGTTAAGGCAGATCCTCATGCCATTTGCGGGGGGCTCAAGCGAGTTTCAAGGTGAAACAGCAGCTTTCTGCAACTACATTCTGCCTTGTGCTCATGGTTACTCAATTTTCTTCAACGCACAGGGTTCGCACGAGAGCCTGGCACAGCTACTTTTTGTTCGAAATAAGCAAGTAGGCTACTAGGCCGAAAAAATAATCTCTTCAACCGCTGTGTATTATTAAGCTCCCCAAATAAGCAACACATAAAGAAATGACACGTTTAAAAATGTGCTTTGTGAATGAATTATTAGCGAGTGGAACAATCTCCATCGAGCCATTATTTTCTGACTGGGAGGGACGTATTTCACACTCCTGTTATCCCTGGCGATAGCTCTCTCAAACATCGGGTAATTTGGTTTTTTAATTGGCTGAATGCGGACACGGTTCTAAAAAATAAATAAAACACAGTGATCCCAGTGCCTTAAGAAGGGTCCAGTTAAGGGGGAGGAGGGGGAATAATAATAATCATAAAAAAAAAAAAAAAATCAGACCCTTTTAAAGTTACCTCTAGCTAGACACCCCAAATCACTAAATATTACCGAGAATCATGAACCTCTAGCCACATACACCAGAGTGCCCCTACAGAGCTACTTGAATGTAAGTTGTTTGTAGATAGCAGTCTTGCCCCTACAATATCTTAACATTTTAGCACCCCAAGCTTCCCCAGCTGCAAACTCTGGAAGATTTAAAAACAGACCCTAAAACATTCCCGGTCCTGTTCCATCCATCTAAACAGAAATCAGCAACCTGAAAAGCAATGCCCATGTCTATTTATTCAAATGCTTAGGAAGCCAGATCTGGTTCTTTTGCTTTTTAAAACCCAAGAATTTAGATGGGATTGAAACATTTAAAGACAAGTGCCTGGTTCTACTGAAAAGGCATCAAGACAACCTTGAAGAGATCACCATCAAGCACACTGCATACCTACACAGTCCACGGTGGCAGAGCAATTCGGGAGGGAAGATTAAAAACGTTTTAGGAGCAAGAGGAATCTGTGTGGCAGAAAAAAATAATAATTGAAATGACACCAATCCAGTGTCCATTATGCAGTCTGATCTCCTGCATTCCAGTTTGCTTCAAAAGGGAAATTGTTTCTACCTGCTAGGAAATCTGAAGAGGCAATAGGGGTAATTGTGGATTAGTGTCTCAAAGACATACTGCAGTTTGACAAGTCTCATGGCTCTTTCAGGGGCTCGTTTTCCAGCTAAAACCAAGTGCATGGCTCCCGATTGTCCCCTCCGAGAGGTTCTTACGTCTCAAGAAAGGACACTTGACAAGCTGTTCCTTTGGCTAGGCAGTTTCTAAATAGTGTTTTGGAGATAAAGTCAAGAGACATTTTTATTATTAAATGGAACTAACCTTGCTGCAAATCCTCACTTGAAAAAGCCCAGGTGTATCTTGAGTTGGGCTCTAAGCAAGCCCTTTCCTAGAAGATCCAAAAGTGTGGTCAACCTGGCTGCTGCTTTATGGGGCCACCGGGTCTCAGCAGAGAGTCTTCCTTCCTGTATGCTTCAAAAAGCCTTCTACAGCTGCCCCCGTGACAGGGCTAGACCTGCAATCCCATCACATCCCACGGCCATACATGGCGCTTTGGATGACACGAAGAGTAGCCTTCAGAGAGTTCCCAACTATTCTATGAAAGATTAGGGTCAAATAGCCAGGGAAAAGCCTTTAGAGAGGCCAAGGTTATTGGGTCCCTTTCCCATTTCTCTTCTCTTACTGTGCCACCTCTAGGGTGGAGCACAAGGGTTAAAAGGTTCAGCCTACCCTACTTCAGCTGGTGGAATAAAAACTGCCCAACAACCAAGCTTGCCGGTGGAATTGTTCAGGTGAGTGGGATCAAGCGGCACAGATTCCCTAGGTAAACAATTACTACTTGAGACCCTTGACAGCCTTTTACGAGAGGGAGGAATACATGTGGATACACCTTACTGGAAAGCATGGGCTGCAGCCACACCCATGCAGAAGGCAGACAGAGAAGTCTTTAAAAATAATAAAATTAAAATAAAACTGGAAAACGCACCCTAGTACAGCCTTTGAGCAATTTTAGCAGCTATAAATCACACACAACCATGAACATGCTTGTAATCGCCAAACCCTCTTCGATCTACGCCAAGTTTCTAACCGATGCGGAGATCACATTCGCTTCCAGTTTTCACCTTGCTTCTCAAAGCACATGAACGGCCTAGCCGAAGTGAGACCATAACGACCTCTTGAGAAGGGCTCAAAAAGGTACCACAGGCGTTTGCACTTCGGTATCGGAAGGAACCGGTCCGAACCTTTATACAAAGGTCAGTGCAATCCGAACTTCAGAGAAGGGCAGTGCAGCTGGGGTATAAAGGGCAGTGCTGAGTTATTGTTTAAATCTTCAACAAGCCAACATCTCTGCCGACCGTGACCCAGGTGGGATAGGAAAGGGTTCGTTAACTTTCTCAAGAAGTTTCCCTGCAACACATGGTCAGACGACCCAACAGAAGACCAAGACAGGGAGATGGGATGGCAAAAGCCAACTAGAATTCTTTGCTGCATACGAAGTTCTCCCTGTAGGTTCAGTCGTGTCCCCGGAAAAACGCCAGTTCCTCAATGCAAACGCCATACACTTAAAGGGTACGAGGAGCGTCACAGAGGACAGAAGCAGCAGGTAGTTTCGATCCCTCTTAGTTAAGGGTTATTCCTACTTCTTTTCAGCCTAAAGCAAACACAAAATGCATGTAACATTGGAACCAAAACGTGCATCACCAAAGAGGACGTTGCCTTCTCTGGTGTCGGGAAAGAGAGGCGCTGTGGGGGAAAAAAATATACCTTAAAAATATTTCTAAGAGGAGCACCTGGATGAAACCCAACAGGTCTCCTAATCAAACCTGAAGCACCCGTCTCTTGATTGTCTGCACAAGGCTTAACAGAGGTAAGAGATGAAGCTTGTGCTGATCTCGGACACAATTTATTAAAGCTGCCAAAGCTGCAAGGAGAGGCCGCTCAACCAAATTAAACTGTGCGCGCTCCTGTAAACAAAACAAAACCCAACATCCTAAGTGGAAGGGGTGGGTAATAGTGTCACATGAGGGTTTCAGCAGTGAAGGGACGAGGGTCGGTTTCACTGAAGGGCTCTGTAATGCATGCGTGGTTTGGGTGGGTGAGTAGTGCTTAGTGTAAAGGGAAGTCGCATGATGGAGAAGCCAGCTCTCAGAGGCTCTCCTGCATCTCGTCATCCGTCTTCAGTTCCGCTAACTGCCGCCTCAGCAGGTTGACTTTCACTTGCAGCTCCTTGTTGTATTTGATGATGTTGATCATTTCTTCGTAGGACTCGTCCAGAAACTTGGAGGACCGATTCCAGCGGAGGAAGATGCCTAGAAACCAATTAGGGAAGGTCATAAGAGATTAATGTTACACAGAGGAACCCGACAGTTAGTTGAGATCCATGCAGCACTTCAAGAGTTAAGAATTCGCAGTCAAGATTAATAAGGCGGTTTTCTAAGACAATCTTCTGAGCTACTGAAAATAGCCAGGAAGGCTTGAATATGGTCTTTGAGAGAGTCGGGTGGTGACAGAGCTTAGATTTGGGTTGATCACATGGCTCAATAGTCTGCTTTCATCTTAGAAAGACACCCCCACCTCTTCCATTTTAGCAAAGCTATATTTCTGGATGGGGGAAGAGTGGACTATCTAGCAAGACGGATATTCTGGGGGGTGGGGTTGTAAATAATTGGTGGTTAAGGCAGGCTATATTATGGCTCCGCAGCCATAGGAACACACAGATGGGTGGCGGGGTGGGGGTGGGGGTGAAGAAATCTCATGTCATCCAGGGTCCTCTTCTCCCCCGAAACTATCTGAGCACGGAACAGCTAAAGTTGCCTTAAGAGTATCCAACTGGTCTCCCAAGTTTCTGTCTCCATGGTCATCCCACTCATTCCTTTCTGCTCTTTCAATGACACTTTGGTGCTTTTGAAAAGCCTACCCATTAGGTTATTATTATTATTATTATTAACAAACATTTATATAGCGCCAGCAGTGTACCTGGCACTTTACAAAGTAATAAAATAGACACGGTCCCTGCCCCTAGGGCTTACAATCTGAGAGACAGGAGCTGGGGGAGAGACTTAGGAAGGGGAACAGAGGGAGAGACAAGGGGTCTAACATTCATGAAGATGCGAGGTCTCAAGTGCACGTACTTGGCTTGGTTACGATGAGAATGACAGCAGGCAGGTCCATGTTGCAAGGATAAGGGTAAACCGATCGTAGGTATAGGAATAGTGGCTCAGCAGGATAAAGAGTCAGACAGAGCAGAGCGAAAGAGGTGAGTTTTAAGGAGAGATTTGAAGGTATGAAGGGAGGGGGCAAGGCGGATGTGGACAGGGAGGGAGTTCCAGGCATGGGGGGCAGCAAGTGAGAAGGGAGGAAGGCGCTTAGGGGAGCAGGGAAGGCGTGGAAGGGCGAGAGAAGGGACAGAGGAGGAGCGAAGTGCGCGGGCTGGAGTATGGAGGGCGATAAGTGCAGAGAGGTAGGGGGGAGCAAGGTTGTGAAGAGCTGTATAGGTGAAGACTAGGAGCTTGTGCAGGATTCGTTCAGGAAGGGGAAGCAGGAAGGTTAGCTGTTGACACTGGCTCTGATCTCCTTGGAGAAGGCGTTCCATAGAACGGACCTGGCCCAGCGTGCAGCTGCCTCTCCCGTACCAAATTTGAAACCCAGATGGCAAGAGGTTATTTCGTTTGCACTACAGCCAAAATGCTTTAGCAGCTCTTCAGCCTGGCTGTGGCACCCAAGTGTTCAGGGAGGGGAGTGGGGACTGTATCTCCACGGCTGATGGAAAAAGCACCTGTTCTTCTTGTAGCAAAGGGGGAGCATGGATTTCCCTGCACTGCCCTCCCAGGATCCCCTGCCCCCGCCCGGGAATTACCGACAGTGCTTGTTGACCTCTGGAGCACAAGCAGCTGCAAAAGTGGCTTCCACCTGCCCAAAGAGATTGGGAGGAGAGAAAACAAGCTTGCTGCATTCTCACCTTTCCCTCTCCCTGGGCCTCCACGCTTGGGATTTGCTCCCTAGAGCAGAGGGTGGGGAACCTTGGGCCTGGCGATCAAATGAAGCCCACGGATAGTTTTTATCTGGCCCTTTGCCAGTTCCTGGATCTGGCCCTTGGGACCCAGTTCCATCCCCCAAGCGCTGAAAGACTGAGCTCAGGCTAAAGGAGCAGAGATGAGGGCCTGCACACAAGGAGAGGGGACAGATCCATCATCTGGACCTCTCTCTTCCTTAGTGCACCCCTTAAGTATCTCTGTTCATCACCAGCCTGCCTGAAATGAAGACTTGCCTGACAGGGTCTATACCGGGGCGGAAACGTGATCTTGAGTTTCCCTCTTACCGTTGAGAATCACCGTTCCTGACTCGCTTTAAGCGAGAAACGATAACAGAGAAAAATGCCAATTCTCGACATTTCCGTCGATTTATCTCAGAATGGCATTTTGTGCATGTGCATTACCAGGATGAAGGCAGTACATGGTAAACCGGTATATGGTCAACAGTAAATTGTAAGTGGTATTTCAAGGCGGCAAAAACTTGACCGAGATCTCAGTAACAATTCTTGATTCTTGCGATATTTTTGAGAGAGAGAGAGAGAGAGAGAGAGAGAGAGAAGGGGAGGGGGGGGGAATGATTCTCATTTCAGCCCTAGTCCATACTACAGTATTTTAGTCACTCCAGTTAAGAAATTATTAACACACTCAAACGTCTTGATATTTTTAGCTGGGTGGGTATCTTCTATACACCTTAAAAAATCAAACTTTCCACGTTTGAGCATTCTACTTATCCAGACTCAAGCAGCAATACATCCTGATAAAGAGGAGGCTGGGGAAAAACAAATTCATTCGACCTATCCAGAAACTCAAGTTATACAAGTTCAGCTCAAGTGGATCCCGCTGTATTTCTGAACAGGGACCTATATCCCCCGCATTTCCCCCATTGACACTAAAGGGGAACACGCACCCACCCACGGTGAAAGCGGGTCCCTGGTAATACCCTGGCGCTGAAGAATGAGCGGCTGTGCAGTTCTTAACTACGGCAAGCAGAAGGGGCCGCAGCTGGGCTGAAGAGCTGCGGAAGCATCTTGGCTTTAGCGCAAACCAAATAACCTGTTGCCATCCGGGTTTCAGATTTTTGCAAGGGAGAGGCAGCTGTCTGCTGGGCCAGGGCCACTCAAACCAGTGAATGCCAACCCAGTGGGATGTACTGCTATTCCAAGACGACTTCTATTGCAGCCCAGAGAATGAGGGTTGCGATATTCCAGCCATCAGACAGACACTTCTTCTCTTAACGATTTACCTTCCCAAAGCTGCAGGCTCTGCGGTGCGACAGAAGGCCAGATGACCAAGCTGTTGGCCTCGTAGAGAGGATTCTTGAATTTGTTCAGTTCTTGAGGCCGGTTCACCCAGGACCATAAGGACATAGTCTTCTGCGGCAGCTTGAGTTTACACCTGGGGGAGAGCCATACGGGCAACTTAGCTTTCCCCTGTTAATTAAACGGATCCTGATGAACTAAAATCATCTGAGAAACGTACTTTCTACTTAGGCTGAAAAACCGAGTGAACAGATGGAGCTGCCCTTGATTGAGCGTTTCAAGGGATTGCTGCAACGTTCTTGAAGGCCAACTGTTCCTACAAGATGCTGGCAGGGAGAAAGCATGCTCATGTACAACCGGGGTGGAAGTCACAGCCTTGCTCCCCACCATCTTTCTGCACTGGTCTCCTGCTCCATGCCCACCTAGGAGCTTCACTCCTCCTCGGCCACCCCCTTCATCTGTCCCAGAGTCTCCTGCTCCCCAAATGTCTTTGCCCCTTCTTCCATGCTGCCCCCTAGGCCTGAACTCCCCCCTCCCTGAACACATTTGTTCTGCTCCCTGCCTCCCACCTTCTAATCCCTTCTGAATACTTACCACTTCCATCAGGCTCTCCCTAGCTCTTCCTCATCCCCATAGACTCATCACTAATGCTCTTCCTACCGTCCTTCTATTCCAGGCTCCCTTCTCCCCTGCGACTTCTCAACTTTGTGCATGCCTCTCCCTCAAACTGTAGGCTCCTTGGAGTTGAGACCCCTCTCGAACGATTGCCAATGGGGCTAATCATTAGGACATCTACAGCCAACACCAGTAAGACCCAATTGCCCAGATCTCCCTTAAATTGGACATGTCAAATAGAAACATCGCTCACCCCTCAATCAGAGTGACAGGCTGTGTCAGTCACGCAGTGACTGTCATAGGAGCCACTGAATGAGGGACTGCATGTATTTACATTATTGTATTTTTTTTATAAGTTGTTGGCTGCCCTGAGCTGCTTTGCAGGAGGGGTGGGGTATAAATTATGCAAATAAATAAATAAGTGTGTAAGTGAGTCCTTGGGAGCTGCTGCCAACAGAAGAGCAGGAGACCCAGTCACAAAAGCAATACCCCCTAAGGCGGCCTAGAGAGAGAGTGGGGCAGGAAGGGGTTTGAGGGAGCTGCAGGGAGTCCAATCCTAAAAAAGCTGAGCCGGAGGATTCCCCCTCCCCTTCTTCCACCAAACAAAACATCCTGCTAACCTGGAGGTTTCTCTTCTCCCTAATGGGGCTCTACCAAACGCCCCGATTTTCAGAAATTTACACCCTGCACCCGCCCTGCCTCAGGAAGCTCGGGTAAATTAAACTCTAAATGAGACCGTTCGTTCGGTGACTGTGGAAGGGATACACGTTCAATAGGTTCCCTCTTGTGGCAGGGAAGATCAAAGCACACGCCGGCCAACAGAGATTGCCCAAACAAACGCAGACTCCTAGTTCAATGGGGCCACTGGGAAGGGAAAGACACCTCCCCCCCTCCAAGAATTGAAAAGGGACCAGAACAGGCAGGAGTTGCATTTGGCTCATGGACCTCCCCCCCCCCCCCCGTGTGTTTATGGGACACGATAAGCTTACACCACAGAGGGGCTGGGGGGGGGGGGGGGGGGGG
>QEPC01009864.1:151262-166245 GCA_003113815.1 Sphenodon punctatus | reverse complement strand
CACACATGAATAAGTACTTCCCCCTAAAGGGAATGTCAGCAGATAAATAAGCCGGCCTCTCCAAGGGGGATTTCAAGAGGGGGAGGTAACCCGCCATGTGGGCCGAGGCTCTAATTTGCGCCATCTCCTCCTGCAGGCTCTGATCCCGCAACCTCCTCAATATAATATGCAGGGTGACTCCCAGGTCCTTACCTGCAAAAAAGGAGGGGGCAAAACCTAATTTGCAGAGAGCCCGCTCCACTGCCCGCTGCCACTGACTCCTATAGGTATCCTCCCTCCAATATTTAATTAACCCCTTCCTCTGTGACACATGGAGCTTGGCCCAAAACTTCATCACCAGGGCCCAGGCTTCCACAGACCAGCAACACTGGCCGCACTCTACCCTAATTGCCGCAAAAGGGGTGCCCCCAGGTACCCTCAAAAGCCTTTGGAGGAAGCCCGTCTGAAGACTATTTAGTTTCCCGGACCATTTCGGAAGAAGGGGCATCCAGACCTCGGCCCCATATAGAACCTGGGCACGGACCCTGGCACTAAGGACCTTAAATGCAGGGGCTATCGCGCGCTTCCCTGAATGGCCAAAGAGCCTGGCAAGAGCAAATGCAGAACCCCTTGCCCTCACCAATGCACCCTCTACATGCCTGCTCCATGACCCACCTGCCTGAAAAAGCAAGCCCAAATAGCGATAGGCACCTACTTGCCTAATCGTGTGTCTGCCCACCCTCCGAGACTTCTACTAGCAAAAACATCTTCGCTTAAAGACGCCCAAAGAGATCCAAGGAGCGTCTACGCTGGAAGACTGCTGTCGAGTTTAGCTCCGTGCAGGCCAAATCTCTGTCTGATTGGAAAGCCATACTACAAGGGGGAAACGGGGCTGCTAGTGGAGGGTGTGGATTTATTCAGGCAGTTTAAGAGCCCTAGCGCTCTTAAACTGCCTGAAGCAACTGCCTCGTCAGCCAGTTCAGCGAGCGCTAAAACGACAGGCTCACACTGGATTAGTCGCAAGAGTGTTCACTATCAATTCCCCCAGACCGAGCTGGGCAACCACAGTGCTGCTGAAATATAACTTATTAGGTTTAAACTTTTTTTTTTTTTTTTTAAAGTCAATTTCTTTCAAGCAGAGGACAGTGCAAAAGGCAGAATGGGTCTATTACATCAGAGCTCACCCCCTTGTAGAAAGAGCTACTTATGAGTTCGTTTTAAAACTCTTTGCCCATTATCCCAGACTATCCCGCAGCACGGTATCTCTCTATGCATGGGTGCACATGCAGAATCCTGTTTTGGTTAGAATAGGAGGATTGGAGGGTAGGGGGAAACCTAGCTATACACAAAAAGCAGTACCACAGCACCTCTGTAACAACATCCACTACAACAACCTGGGGGCAAAACCAAGCCAAAACAAATCGGCATAATCCATTTAACGAAATGGCTGAGTGACACCCCTGTAGAACTGGCACCTAGGGGACTATTTGTGTCCGTCGACTGCTAACCAGCGAGGGAAAGGAACCCGTAGTAGTTTGTCTCTAATTAATGTAGGACATATAGTACCATCGTAGTGTCTTTGAGCAGAATGGAAAATTGGGTTCTTACCTGGTGAATTTTCCTTCTACTGGGAGTCCTCGTGGCCAGCCAGTTGTAAACAGTGGGTTAGATTCCCGCCACAACCACTAAAGAGGCAGACGTCGGATTTTAGCTGGAGCATGCTCAGAGGGGATCTGGCTCCTGTACTCCAGTTGTTCTAAAGCTTTGACTAGCGTTAACCTATGAAGCATATTTTCCTCGTGGTTAAGTCTCTTGTACCAGTGTTAGAGGTCTCCCCACGGTTAGTGGGGAGTTTGGTACAAACTGGTGGCAGCGGTGGGATTACAGAGACCACTCCTCAAGTGAGACCAGCAGAGACAGATGGTCCAGGTCAAAGGGCACAGGTAATCTTGGGTGTTCAGCATTTAAAATTCTCTTTTGTTAGTGGGGGAGATTCCTTAAAACTCTCCTAAAACTCTCTCCTTAAAACTCACCTCTTTCGCTCTGCTCTGTCTGACTCTATCCTGCTGAGCCACTATTCCTATACCTACGATCGGTTTACCCTTATCCTTGCAACATGGACCTGCCTGCTGTCATTCTCATCGTAACCAAGCCAAGTACGTGCACTTGAGACCTCGCATCTTCATGAATGTTAGACCCCTTGTCTCTCCCTCTGTTCCCCTTCCTAAGTCTCTCCCCCAGCTCCTGTCTCTCAGATTGTAAGCCCTAGGGGCAGGGACCGTGTCTATTTTATTACTTTGTAAAGTGCCAGGTACACTGCTGGCGCTATATAAATGTTTGTTAATAAAAATAATAATAATTCCATTGGAGAAAAAGGAGTACTGAAAAAGGGAGGGAGGACCCGTAGTAGAAGGATCAGGCATGGGGGCCCCCAGTAGGATATCACGGCCAATCTTTAATCCCTCCCCATATAGTGGAGACAAAACAGGGTGGGATGATTGGCATGAGCAGTTTGAAAAGGCAGCTGAGTTAAATGGGTGGGATGAAGTCCATAAATTGAAATTTCTGAGCCTGTTGCTGACAGGGAAAGCCAGGGAGGCTTATCGAGGTTTTAGCACGGAAGTTAAACAAGACTATAAGCGTTTGACAGACGCGCCCAAAACTTCTTTGGAACCAGCTGTGTGCCCGAATTGGGATCGTGCAGTTTTTTTTTAATTATAAGAAAAAAACAGAATCGGTGCAAGTATTTGGAATTGCCCTGAGGCGGCTGGCTACAAAAGCCTTCCCAGAAGCCAGTTCTGAAATGCAGGACATGCTGGCCCGAGACCAGTACATTAACAATGTTTTTAGTGGGGAAGATGCGAATTCAGCTCCGCTTGGCGAAGCCAACGCCACTTGAACGATGCCATCAAGCTAGCCAATGAGATGGAAGTTGCCAGGAAATTGGAGGCCTCCAATATTCAGCCTACTGAGGCAAGGGTGCACGCTCGTAATGCAGGGGTCCCATCTCAAGACTCCCTGGCCACGCCGACCATGTTGGAAGCAGTGGGAGAGTCGTGGGGCACGCACTAAATCAGCTTAAGGAGACCATAAAAATTCAGATGCAGAGTAAAGAGAGGCGGCAAACCCGGTCTGGCCCTCGGAGGGTTCGGCGGAGCCAAGAAGAGAACGATGAATGCTGGCATTGCGGTAGTCCCAATCATTTCCAGAGAGAGTGCCCTTAAAGGACCCTCGGGGCAGGGAAATGAAAAAGGGCAGAGGACAGGAGCCCGTCCACTGTCGTAAATTGCCGAGGCCCAGAGAAGGAGGTGATTATTGCTGGCACAGCTGGGCTGGGCTATTACCTGGAGACAAAGACAGGGGACATCCAGTGTCCAGTCCTCCTGGATACAGGTGCTCAAGTATCCACTGTAAATAGCCGATTGTGGGAGCAGGCCACACTGAAGACTGAGAGAAACCTTCAGCCCTGAGAAGTGGCTGTTAAGGTAGCTAATGGTTCAAGTGTTAGGAGTGTGGAACACGGTCATTGACCTTCAAGGTTTACGGAGAGCTAGAGGGCCGAGGAAAGATTGAAGGAGCGGCTGGAAGGGCTAGGGTGGGCCAGGCCAGGAGTAAGAAGCCCAGCAGCAGAGACTTAAGCTAGCGGTGCCGTCTGCGAGCAGAGAGCAGTCCCGGGGGAAGACACTGCTGGACCCTGCTGCATCAGAGACGGATCAGAGATCCCCCCCCAGCGTGGAGAGCTGAGCAGCTCAGACAGAGCCAGGCCTGGCCAGCAAGGATTCAGAGACTTGGACGCTTCCACTGCAACGGAGCGCTCTGGGACGAGTTGTGGGAAACCCCTCCGGAGGTGGGGTGGGACCCAGGCTGGTTTTGTGTTCCCTTGTAAACGGTTGTGTTGCTGTTTAGCTATTTTTGAACCCTACCTCCTCCCTAGGGCCTGTGACCATTCCCTTTGCCTAACCTTAGACATAAATACTTGCAGATATTTCCTCGTGGTTAAGTCTCTTGCACCAGGGTTAGAGGGCTCCCCAGGGTTAGTGGGGAGTCTGGTACAAACGTGTTCTTTTACTGCCACCTGCTGGTGAGTAGCCAGAATTGGAGAGACAAAAAGGCTTGTTAGCCATTGAGCCCAGAGGCTGGGCATCCCTAAAACCTTCAGAGGCAACGGCTAAAACCTTATCCAAGCAGACCCACAAAAGCTTTGCTTCCTAGAAGCACCCCCACAAGCAGGGTGTTCTTAGCCATGTTGTCTCCCTTCCATGACCTGAGCCACAAACGACAGCAAGCGGCTACATTAGAGGCTGCTGTTCTGGTTGCCCAGGAGAGGAGGTCAGTGGAGGAGTCAGCTATAAACACACAGGCTGGCTGCATGCGAGTGGCTCCTCTCTTCGCTTCACTGGCTTCCCCTTCCTGAACGAATCCTGCACAAGCTCCTAGTCTTCACCTATAAAGCTCTTCACAACCTTGCTCCCCCCTACCTCTCTGCACTTATCGCCCTCCATACTCCAGCCCGTGCACTTCGCTCCTCCTCTGTCCCTTCTCTCACCCTTCCACGCCTTCCCTGCTCCCCTAAGCGCCTTCGTCCCTTCTCACTTGCTGCCCCCCATGCCTGGAACTCCCTCCCTGTCCACATCCGCCTTGCCCCCTCCCTTCATACCTTCAAATCTCTCCTTAAAACTCACCTCTTTCACTCTGCTCTGTCTGACTCTTTATGCTGCTGAGCCACTATTCCTATACCTACGATTGGTTTACCCTTATCCTTGCCACATGGACCTGCCTGCTGTCATTCTCATCGTAACCAAGCCAAGTACGTGCACCTGAGACCTCGCATCTTCATTAAGATTCCCTGCGGGGGGAACGCGCAGTCCAAATATGCGCGGGGACTGGCCAGTCCAAAAGGCTGGCAAAGCCATGAGGGATGCAGAGCAGGAAATAGAGCTTTGCATCCCGCACGGCTTTGCCGGTAAAGTCGCACCGGGGGGGGGCCTTTCAGACCGGCCGATCCCCGCGCACATTCGGGCTATGCATCCCCCCCCCAGCCCAAATATGCGACGGGGGGGGGGCATGTCTGAAAGTGGCCTGGGTCCCTATCAGTTGGAAGAAAAACTCAGTTCTAGATGGAGGCTACCTAGCCTGTGTCCTGTTGGTGTGGAGGCAGACAAAGAACTGGAGTCTAGGGGCTAGAGCCCCTCCGAGCGTACTCTAGCTAAAATCAGAAGTCTTCATCCTAGTGGTTGTGGCGGGAATCGAACCCACTGTTTACAACTGGCTGGCCAGGAGGACTTCCAGGGAGAGAGACTTTCAGACAGCATCATCTCTCCTGCGTAGTGTGCCGCCACCACCTTGGTCCATTGAGCCCAGCATCCTGTCTCCAAGGGTGGCAGTTTTGGTTTCTTCATTCGCTTGCGAATGGAATGGATCCGCTCTCCGCTAAAAGATACACCAGCGCTAAAGCTACTGACAGACGATCAGCGGGAGAAACTCAAAAGGTAGCAATCCCTGGAGATGCTGAAGGAAGAGGGCAGGTAGCCAAATTGGGCATGGCAGCAAACAGCAGATGCAATTCTGGACGGCACCCAGTCTAGCCATCGGGAAAGACGGAATTCCTATTACCACCATGTTGGTGAAAGTACCGCTGACGTGGGGTGGTTTGGGAATCTTGTTACTGGAAAGACAGACGCCTGGAGGGAGTTCCAGAAACAAGGTGACTGGGAAAAAAACAACTTCTGAGGGAGAGCAGAGAGCCTAGTCCGTCTCTTGCATTTACGACAGACACGGCAAACCTCCGACCCGGGGGCCAAATGCAGCTCCTGGCAAGTTTTTAATGTGACCCCTTTGCAGTTCCTGGATCTGACCCTTAGAGCCAATTCTTACCTCCAACCACTGAAAACCTGAGCTCACGAGTAAGGGACCAGAGAGGAGGGCCTGCACGTAAGGAGAGAGGACAGATCCATGGCTCAAACCCTCTTTCTTAAGTGTACCCCCTTAAGCACCCAGCACCCCCAGCTTCTATGTGGCCCTTGGAGTTCGTACTAATTTTCAAAGTGGCCCTGGTTCCCCACCCCCGATCAACGGCTTCGGCACATCTCCAATTCATTCGATCCCCCACGGAGAATTCTAAGCAATACAACCGGACACCAGTCTCTCAACGCACCCCCTCCAGAAGGGGAAGGGACCAGTTAGGATGGCCCGCCCTCGGAGGCTGATGGAACCCCAGCGGTTCCAGGAGGTCCTGAGGGAGCTTACTCTGGATGTGGACGGTCATTCTGTGGATGAGCTGGTCCGGCATTGGAACAGCTTGCTGGAGGAGGCCATTGACAGGGTGGCTCCGAGGCGCCTTCTGCCTCGGTCTCGTCACCGCAGGACCCCTTGGTTTACTGAGGGGCTGCGGTGTATGAAGCGAATGGGCAGGAGGCTAGAGCGACGCTGGCGTCGGACTCGATCTGTCTCCGATCGTCTTCTCCATAGGGCCCATTTGCGGTCCTATGTTGAGGCTGTGAGGACGGCGAGGAAGGAATTCCTCGCGGTCCTCATAGCGTCTGCGAAGTCGCGTCCAGCGGAGCTGTTTCGGGTGGTGCGGGGGCTGGTTAGTCCGGCCTCCCTCCGCCTGGATGGGGACTTGTCCCGGGCCCGCTGTGAGGAGTTTGTCATCTACTTCGCAGACAAGATTGCTCGGATTCAGGCCGATTTCGACGCTGGGTTGATAGCAGTAGGGGAAGAGCGCGGGGGGGCGGAGGGTCCGTCTGGTCCATCTTTATGGGGTGAGTTTCAGGAAGTGACGCCGGCCGATGTGGTGGATGTCCTGGGGTCTGTGAGGGCCACGTGTTGTCAACTAGATCCGTGCCCGTCCTGGTTAATAAAAGCTTCCGGGGAGACGTTGGGGACGGTGCTGGCGAGGGTGGTGAATGCGTCCCTTCGGCAGGGGAGGTTGTCGCCTTGCTTAAAAGAGGCTGTGGTGCGCCCCCTGCTGAAAAAACCATCGTTGGACGTAGACGCGCTCGCCAGCTACCGACCTGTCTCTAACCTTCCCTTTTTAGGGAAGGTTATTGAGCGGGCAGTGGCGCTCCAGCTCCAGGGTCATCTAGATAATATCGGGCTCCTTGACCCTTTTCAATCTGGGTTCCGCCCCGGCTATGGCACCGAGACGGCGTTGGTGGCCTTGGTGGACGACCTCCGCCGGGAGATGGATGCGGGATGTTCGACATTTCTCATCCTGCTCGATCTCTCGGCCGCTTTTGACACCGTGGACCATGGGCTGCTGTTGAGACGACTGCGTGACCGGGGGGGTCTGGACGGGACTGTTCTTGAATGGTTCCGTTCATTCCTCTCGGGGAGGAGCCAGCGGGTGGTGTTGGGGGAGGAAACATCGAGCCCCCGCGCCTTACCGTGTGGCGTTCCGCAGGGATCGATCTTGTCTCCATTATTATTTAACATCTATATGCAGCCCTTGGGGGAGGTCGTGAGAGGGTTCGGGGTGCGATGTCACCAGTATGCTGATGATACTCAGCTGTACCTCTCGTTTTCTACCGACCCAGACCCTGCTGTCTCGGTGCTATCCCAATGTTTGGAGGCCGTGGCGGATTGGATGCGGCGGAGCAGACTGAAGCTCAACCCAGATAAGACGGAGGTGATGGTGGTGGGGAGGGCGAAGGGGGTGGTGGCCCCCCTGGTTGGGGGGGTTTGCCCCCCTGTAGCTCAGCAGGTCCGGAGTCTGGGGGTCATATTGGACGCAGACCTGCGGCTGGAGCGGCAGGTGGAGGCAGTCGCTAAGGCTGCCTTCCGCCAGCTTTATCTGGTACGTAGGCTGCGTCCGTATGTCTCTGGCCCGGACCTGGCCTCCCTCATCCATGCCTTCGTCACCTCGCGGCTCGACTACTGTAACGCGCTCTACGTGGGGCTTCCCTTGTTCTTGGCCCGGAGGCTGCAGCTGGTGCAGAATGCGGCGGCCCGTCTTCTTACGGGGACGGGTCGCCGGGAGCACATTACACCGGTGCTCCGAGCGCTGCACTGGCTGCCGATAGTGTGCCGGGCCAAGTTCAAGGTCCTAGTAATGATCTATAAAGCCCTATACGGCCTTGGCCCCTCTTACCTTAGGGACCGCCTCGCCCTTCGCGCCCCGGAACGGCTCCTGCGGTCTGCCGGGGGTGCCCTCCTGGAGGTCCCCCGTGTTAAGCGGGGGGCCACGATGGAGCGAGCATTCTCGGTGGTAGGGCCGCGGCTGTGGAACTCCCTTCCGGAGGAAGCTTGCCTGGCCCCAAGCCTTTTGACATTTCGGCGGAACTGTAAGACCTGGCTGTTTGCCCAGGCCTTTGGGAGGGAGGGTGGGGGTGTGTGATTTTAATCCCCCGCCCATTTATTTATTTATTATTGTTTTCTAGCCCTGTTTTATTGATGTATTTTATATTTATATTTTTAAGTAATTTTAATTGTTTTTATTACTGTTGTTAGCCGCCCCGAGCTGCATTGCAGGAGGGGGCGGGATATAAATTTGTAAAATAAATAAAAATAAATAAAATATGGAATTCTGCTGCTAAGAGACAGACCAAAGTTACGTGGAAAAACAAAGAAAGTTTCACTAACTAAGCACAGACGTAAAACGGTCACTTTCTGAAAGAGTCTGCAATCCCAAATTGAACATGCAAGCTTTTACGGGCGCCCCCACCCCCCCTTTCCAATTTCTTGATCTGGCCCAAGAAACCAGCCCTCGACCCACAATCACTGAATGCGTGAGCCCAGGGGAAGGGAACGGAGATGAGAGAATACACTTAAGGGCCCTTTTTAAATGGGCCGTGACTGGGGATGGGGAGGTCTGTGTGCTCGCTGCTGCAGGGGTAGGGCAGGTACACACACAGACACACAATCACCACCACCTTGCACAGAGCAACCTGCGTTTTCACCGGTTGCCCCATGCATGAGGGGTGGGGTGGGGGATATGTGGGTTGCGGGAGCACACAGCCACGCACCTCCACGTTTACACAGGATGCTCCCCTTTGTGGTTGATGGTTGTCCATGTGTGGGAGCATCTTCGGTAAAGAGAGCCAAGGATAAGGGGATGACCCTTGATTGGGACCCTTCCCATCATACCCTCCCCACATCCTGAGCACACCTCTTCAGCACCCACCCAATCCCAACTTCTGTCTGGCCCACAGAGCTTGGAGTCATTTTCAGCTCATAGTGATCCACGAGAGGGGCGAGGCTCCCCAGCCCAGATCTGAAATAAGCATCAGCCTTCAGTTCAACACTCAATTGAGACACAACGAAACGGAAGCTTTGCCCTCCCAACACTTCCTCAGACACTTAGCTTAGCTCTCCAGTTCCCCTCTTGGCACACAATCCACTTCGTACACAGTGAAGACTTCCCACACAAGCATTTCTAACGGCCTCCACTGTGCTGACAAGGTCTTAATTTCTTCTCCCATAAAGAGAGCTGAATCGCAACAAAAGTCACCTTCCCGGGGCTCTTACCAGTCACACATGGGTGACAACAAGCATAAAACATCCATCTGAACTAGGCGCTCTCAACTCTCCCACCGAGAATCACGGTTTTCGACTCATTTATAGTATGAATCGATAACCGACAAAACCCTTTGGTTGAGAATTCTTTTCAATTTACCATTTACTGTGATTTACCGTGTACCATATACCGAGTTACTACGTACCACTTACCGTAGAGTCCCAGTAATGAGTATGTACAAAATGGCTGCCCTTTTCCAAAATGGTGGCAATGCTGCCATTATCATCTTAGAAGAGAGCAGTGCATGTGCAGAACAGCTGCGGTGGCCATTTTGTGCATTTGTATTACCAGGACGAATACGGTACACAGTAAATTGGTATACAGTACACGGTAAATGGTAACCGCTGCAGAGATTCTCGCTGAGACAAGATCTTGGTTACCAGTGCTCAATTACCGCGAGATTCTTATGAAAATTAAAACCTATTCTCACTTCAGCCTTAGTATGAACCGCTGTTTTTAAAACATCGTCAATGGATATCCTTTGCATTAAGACGACATGCTAACGGATGTGGTAAGTGTGTACACCTTTATGAACCATGGCGATTCAGCATCATTAACGTTCTCTAATGTCCACAACATTACAAGCTGGTAAAGACCAGTAAAACCATCTTTGGCACTGGTGAGAGTTTTAGCACAAACATGGCTCCTGGAGTAGAATTCTTTACCGCTGTCTTTAGTTAGATCACGAACACAAGTCTAACCAGCATGGTGGTCGGAGTAGGCCAAAGAACTCTCTCTACACATTAGCAGATTTTAAAAGATGAGAAGGGGCCACTGAGATCATTTGTACAGCACAGGCTAGTTGAATTTTCTTCCACTACTAGAAGCTCAGTAAACAGTATTGGGGGAGGCATCTAAATCTTGATTTGAAGGCTGCTCGGCAGCCTGTTCTAATGGCTAACTAGGCTAAATTATTAATTTCTATTCAAGTTGAATTTGTCCAGATTTAAGTTACCAGCCCTTGGGTTCAAGTAATGCTTATTTGATTAAACTCACGTGAATAAGCTGGTTAAAACTCAACACTATCTTCCTGTGAAGATCCTTGTACACCATAATCTGGTCACCTCAAACTTTTTGACGGATTAAGCTCCTTAAATCTCTTAGTGTGTGCTCACACACACTCACATGACTCTTCTCCTGGGTTCTTTGATGTGGGAGTTCGTATTCCTGCATTTTAGTTGTTCCTACGTTCCCTCCCCTGCTTAAATCAAAAGTTAGCACAGCAGGAACTGCCAAGGTCCATAAGAAGTGTCCCATTAGTATGCTTTTTTGGTTTGTTTTTCTTATTAGCAATACATTATCCCCACTGGGCAGGCGATGGGAATTTGTCATCCAAGGGGAAATCGCCTCTGTTCCCCTCTACAGCAATTAAGGCTAGCTGATATCCAAATTAATCCTTCACACCAATCTCTCTTACCACATCACCAATTTAAAAAATAATAATAAAAAAATAAAATAAAATTTAAAGATAGAGACCAAGTAGTTCAGATAATATTTTCTGGTGGACCAACTTTCACTGGCAAGACTATGCAAGCTTTTGCAAAGCAAGATAGCATCTAACTACCCTCCATCTTTTACATTTGGGAGCAACACAGCACTCATTCTTTGTGTCATCAGTGTTAATTAACATCAGCTCAGCTGACCCAGGGAGAATCCATCGGGGAAATGAACTTTCCAGGATTCAAGACTGGAGACTCTTTATTATTTCATTCTTGGACAATGGGGGTGGGGTCTCTCGCAGTGGCAGCTGGTAGGGCACAGGACTGGGCCAACGGTAGCCAAATTTTGAAATAAATATGGAAGTTAATACAGCCCCGGTTCCCCATCTGGAAAAGAAAATCTCTAAAAATGGAAATGGGTGCGTGCTTCTCTCCCCCCCATGTTCCCCTCATCCATGTCTTTCTTAGACTTTAAGCCCACTGGGCCAGGGACCCGTCTCCAAAAACTGGAGCCCACAAGGACCCCTCTCCATCAACCAGCGGGCCCACAAAATGGCTTCTGCACATGCTTGGGGGGGAAAAGCAGCAGTGCATCATGCAGACACAGAGCAAGCAAAGCAAACTCTCTTAACCCAACAATATTCTGTGAAGTCCTTAGCACACCATCAAAGCAGCAGCATGGAGTTTCCCTTCTCCCCCAAGATCCCAAACAAGCTGCACAGTTCTGCTGCAGTGAAAAAGGCAGCTGCTGCAGCCAGGCAGGGTCGACTAGCCATTAGCCAAACACCACGCGGCATGGCCTTCTTGCAGAAAAACCTGCCACATCCCACCACTCCAAAGGGGCCACTTTAAAATGCAGGGAATATTCAAGCAAAGAGAAATGCTTCCATCCAAGCCCTGAACCCAAGAGACAGAAAGCAGACAATTAGGGTGGAAAACAGCAAAAGGACCATTTATTTTTGGACATTAATACTTTGGAGCATTCCATTTAACAGCTAATTTAGAGTGCAAACTAGACGAGAGAGAGTAACTAGAAAGAGACATAACTCGCCTGCCAATTCCTAGAACACGTAATACAGCAAAGAGGGTTGATATGCAGTTTATCAGCTTGTGGTGTCAGCCGCTTAGGTTTCATCATATACTAAACCCCTAAAGTCTCTTTGAAATCTTTTATATAAATAACTTTTTAGGGAAAAGCTGTAAAATCTGATGGCATGGTATTTGGTTTTTCAAGTGATTATGGGGATAGAATTGGTGGTTCTCTCCCTAAAGCTATTCTAAAATTTACTACACTGCATATGAACACAAATTTCAGAAATAAGTCATTGTCAAAAAATTAGAAGTTGATTACCCATAGTATCCAGAATTGTTTTCTAGTCGTTTTTGCAGATAAAACTAAGTGTATATGTTTGTAATAGACAAAATATTTTGAGAAGAAAACCAGGTAAAATAGTTTTATTCTTAATATTGATGTATTTATTAAAAGTTTTGCTACCCCACCCCTCCCTGCCACCGGCAGCTCGGTTAGGATCCTATAAAAACATAACACCAGATTCTGCTCTGTTATTTAACAGTGAACAAATACGAGTAACCTCCTTAGCTGCACCTCCAGCTACTCTTGATTGAGACCAATACAACTGGACAGAACTGTCCCATAATTTATGGATCTCAAAATTTTCCTTCTTCCTATGCAAATTGTTGCAAAACTGGTAGCTTGAAACCACAGAAACTGTTTGAGCCACACGCAAAGCAATATATCCTATGCTAGAATACAGAACATGAATGATCAAGACTATAAATGCACCCATTAGGAAATTTAAAGTTATTTCCATGGAACTAGCTCATAGCGGTTACTATTTTTGGCATAGAGGGCAATGCTTGTCCCTATATTTTTATACAATGATGCATTTCCAGCTTCTCTTAATTTCCCAATCCCACCTAGTAATATCCAACCCCGGGCCTCCACCCCCATTCTATCCACTCACCCAATACCACCCCTAGCCCTCCATTCTATATCCAACCCTGGACCCCCACTCTACCCACCCAATCCCCATTCTACCCCCTGGGCTCCATTCTTCCACACTACACACCCTCACCCATTCCCACCCCGAGCCCCATTCTGCCCGCACACCCCTCGCAGAGCCCCCAATCCCACCCTGAGTCCCATTCTGCCCACACAGCGCACACACCCTCCGCAGACTTCCCCATTCTCTACCCCAGGGGTGGGGAAGCTCCGGCCCGCGGGGCGACTTCCTCTGATCCACCTCGTTGTCACCCTGCTTCAATGGTGTGCGGCCCGGCACCCACCTCTCGGTGGCTGGCACAGAGTTTTGCATGAGCCCCTACCCTCAGAAGCAGCCTGGGCAGGGGGCGGAGGAGGAGGAAGTACCACTGCCCCCGCCTCCCATCTGCCTGGGTGCCCCACTGACCCTGCCTTTTGCCGCGCTGCTGACCCGCACCGCCCTTCCGCCTTGTCAGTGGTGGCAGCAGCATACGTTACTGCCTGTAAAACGTTCCTCCATGCACACCAGGGCCAGCCACTTCCTGAATCTAGCATGCTGGGAAATGTAGTTCCAGCATGACGGATTCAGGTGAGGGACTTTTGCAAGCAGCAACATCGTCGGCAGCAGCAACGGTGTGCATCTACGTCCGTTTGAGTGACTGTGTGCGCATGCCCCATCCCTCGTCATTCACCCCAAGCTCCTGGCAGTCAAAGGTAAATTACTCATTAACTTATTTTAATTCATTTTTAATTTTAAAAATCAATCAATTTATAATTGATTTTGATGTGCAGCCCCCAGCCTGTTCTGGGACCAACAACGTGGCCCCTGGCTCGAAAAGGTTCCCCACCCCTGCTCTACCCACTCCCCCACCGAATCTCATCCCACAGACCCCAATTCTTTCCCCCCCCCCGCCACTGCATCCCAAGAACCCCAATGCCACCCCAAGCTACCAATCTGCCCGTGGGGGGGCTATTTAACATTAAGAGGAGCTGAAAGGCCCTTCAAAAGACTTACCAGTCAGAAGGAGAAGCACTAACAGCAAGGACTAAGATAGCAGCATGCGGTGATTGCAGAGATGAGACACCAGCCTGCTTCGTGACTGCTGGCAGCACACACCGCGGGTTCCACCTCCCCCCTTCCTCCTATCTCCCTCCAAATCAGAGAGAGTCCTTGGCCTTGGGCCACCCAGGCAACCAATAAAATAGCTCTGCTTCCACCTCAATGAAACAGTGCCCCCAGTGGCACATACAAAACATTACTATTTCCCAATGATGCAGTATGGACGGTGCTCCTAGCCACCCATACCATATTTTGGGAGGTCTGTTTTGTTCACTGAAGGCTTTCTTAGGGGCTGGGGTGGCTGGCTCTTCCTGTCGGCCCTGCCCACCCCAACCCCTAAGGAAACCTTCACACTGCCAGCCCAGCAGCTGGCATCACGTTAACTAGCTTGCTTCTTGTCCCTCGCCTGGCGCGCGCATCCACAGCAGCGCATATCTACACCCGAGAGTGCGGCGCGGCTCTACTAAGTCTAAGGTTAAGTTCTGAAGTGCCACGCAGCCGCAGCACTATGGTGCCACCAGCCACAGATAATTACAGAACGGAGTGGATGGGACAAATTAGGAAAGTTTGAGCTCGGTGGGGCAGTGCCCCCAATTTCCAAGCGGTGCACTGCCCCTGCTCTCTCTAAAGACCAAAGACGCACTAGTCCTTTTAATGAAGGGCTCAGAAACAGGGGCGGATTGGCCATTGAATGCACCGGGGAGGATTCCCGGTGGGCTGGGGCCGGGCTGGGGGCCGGTCATGCTGTCTTTTTAAAAATTATTCTTAACAAACCAACCCAAAACATTGTTGGTCCTGACCCCTGTCGGGTTGGGTTGTGTTGGAGGGGAGGGGGAGGGCTTACCTGACTCTCCCTCCTAGTAGCGCTGAAGCAGCAGCGGGGACAGCGATCGGGCTGGGAGATAAGGCTGTTTGTTTACAAACAGCTCCTGCCCATGTGCTGATCAGAAGGTTGCTACCTTGTAAAGAAGGTTCTTCGAGATGGCTCC
>QEPC01009864.1:137303-148113 GCA_003113815.1 Sphenodon punctatus | reverse complement strand
CCCCCCTGCCATCCCCCCATAACCTCCCGCTCACCCCTGCCAGGCTGCTGAGGATCTGAGTCTGGGGACTCAGCTCCGATAGGCCCCAAATCTGGTACACTCTGCCCACCCCAAGCCACGCCCCCAAGCCACGCCCCCTTAGCCCATTTCCGGCGCGCCGGCGGCTTTGCCGCCGGCACAGGGCCACTAACACTATATTTTCCCGGGCCACTTTTATTTCCCAATCCGCCCCTGCTCAGAAAGCTTCCATTTACAGCTGAAATGGGGAGTTAATTTGCTACCTGCGGGCAATACCTAAAATTTTGGGTAGCCTGTTGGGTGCGTCCAACCAATATCTGATTACCGAGTCAGGCACCCGATTAACCAAGATACCAGTTAATACCTTTACTGAGTTGCTAATATTCTGTTTGACCAATCCATTCCAACGTATTGCTTCACTTTACTTTTTTTTAAAAAAATAATTAACGTTTCTGACCATTTCCCCATCTCAGTACATGGCAGAAATGGAAATTCAGTAACCAAAAAAAAGTCAAGTCAAGTACCATAATGTTGCCAGGTATACCTATTTTTTTCAGGTACTCATTACATCTCTATGCCTATTCCATTTCTCTCTCTCTCTAGAGAAGGTTCCAAAAAAATCGAGACAGAGAGAGAGAGAGATCCAGTACTCTGATGGAAAAAATTCAAGATTGTTTGGCTTTTACACACAAAAAGCCAAAGATTGCAATGCATTTTTATGACTAGCACATGTCTGCTCCACGGACTTAGAAAAAGCCACCCACGCAGGAAAGATTATTAAAAAAAAAAAAAAAAGAGAGAGATGAACTTGAATGTGTGTTCTATAAAAAGGGGTCTTATTTTCTCTCCTGTGTGATGCTTCTGTTTGTAGCGATCAAGAATTCTATCCTACACACACGAAAGAAAGAAACCTCAATATCAAACCCTATGTTGTGGTAAGCATTTCCGGATTTCTTTGCATTAATAGTATTTTTATTATTCTTCATCAGTTATATAGCACTTCCAGTGTTCAAATGCTTTACAATCCTTATCTAACTCAACCTCACATCAGCCCTGTGAGGTAGGTCATTGTTATTCCTATTTTATAGATGGGCAACATCTAAAAACTCTGTATATCCAACTTACTACTGAATGGAGGACTTCAAACTCTCGCTCGGGAAGAAAGGAGTGCCAGCCATCTTCGACAACTTCAAACATGGGCCGGTAAAAGAATGGGTACATCAGGGTGATGGAATCCAAGGTGGACAAGGCCTACGGGGAAGAAAAAATTAAAAAAAAGGAATTCTTATTAGGCAGTTAAGAGTGACTTACACCCAAGATGTTCATTCTTTCAGCCTTGGTAACTCAAGTTCAGAATATGTACATCTCACACACCGAATCAGATGGATATCTTA
Source organism: Sphenodon punctatus (assembly GCA_003113815.1). Taxonomy (NCBI): domain Eukaryota; kingdom Metazoa; phylum Chordata; class Lepidosauria; order Sphenodontia; family Sphenodontidae; genus Sphenodon; species Sphenodon punctatus. The sequence continues at coordinate 146,701 of QEPC01009864.1, read as the reverse complement.
TTTACCGTCTTAAGAAATTGCTGTTCTCTTGGTTCAGAGCCCATTACTGCAGTAGTTCCCAAATTTTTATTTATTTATTTAAAACCTGCAAGATCCTCCTTTGAGACCTCAATATAGTCCCATGACCCCAGACAACAACAACAAAGCCATGCAAATTTAAAACTACACTATTTTACACACTTACAGGGGGAGAAAACCAGGAAATGGACTTCAGGGCATTTTAATCTGGTATGGTAGTTTCTGATGATCCCTCACCTCCACAACCATCATTAATCTTCTCTAAGCTCCTGTGAATTTTTGCAATTCTGCAGGCAAAAATAGCCACTGATTTCGATCGCACAGAGACTATCACCCAGTAAATACATAATCTGTTGGATATTTGACCAAGAAGAGTCCCAACCAATGATTTTCCGTAGGAGGTGACGAGGCTCCTTATACAAGGGGCATTTCAAAAGGTAGTGTCCCAACTCTTCCACCTCTTGCCCACATGGGCAAATCCGCTCTTGTAGTGGGATCCCTTTATATCTACCCTCTACTACAGCTATTTGAACTGTTTGAAAACGTAGGCTCGTCATGGCCTTCCTAAGCACAGAATCCACTAGAGACTCAATATATGCAGCCCCACCTCTACTAGGAATCAAGTATTTATAATAGGGGGAGACACAGGAATTAGCCGACTCTGCTCTTAGCTTTTTTCTGTCGGTGTCCCAAGCCCTTTGTTTAAACACCTTGATTACCACTTTACTTGGATTACCCCTAAAAAATTCTTCTGAAAAACCCAACAATAGGAGACATCTCTCCACATCCACCCACCAACGGTCCCTCCCCCCTACTCTATCTTGCTGTTTTTCAGCCCAAACCTGGGCTGTCTAAGATAGGTTTGATGTCTCTCTCAATTTTGCCCAGAATGTTAACTTTCTGATTACTATGTGAGCATCCATTGAGTGATTTCCCATTTCCAGATTTAACAATGCAGAACTGACTGAGGGGGGTAATGCCAAGACCTGTCTCCACAGGGCATTAAGAACTGGTTCAAGGTATTTAGATGCCTGTGGATCGATTCCCCATATCAGGGCACCGTATAGCATACCGTATAGCTTTGCATTTACAATCCTTCTCACTGCCTCCAAACCACATTGCTCATACCGATAGTGAAAACACTGGATTCTATTTTTGCCTTCTGTTTCGCCCCAGCAATATGATTTGACCAAGAGTTGTTATTGGAGAAAGTAATGCCCAGATAACAGTACCTTCGCACTTGTTCAATTCTATGTCCCTTTATAAACCAAGCTTCTTGTACATATCTTTTAGTAAAAACTACAATTTTGGTTTTATCATAGTTTATGACAAGTTTTCTTTGTTCACAGCTAGCCTCAAAATCCATTAAAGATCTTTCCAGGCCTCGTCTACTAAGTGCCAACAGGACCGTATCATCCGCGTACATTAACATAAAAACTCTCCTGTCATTAATCCTCAGAGGATGATAAGCCCCAGTCTCTCTATGTCCCTGTGTCAATGCATTAACATAGATATTATACAATGTTGGAGCCAGCAAACAGCCTTGTCTGACACCACGTCCAGTTGGAATTGACTCCGAAAGCAAACCAGCTGGGTTTACTCTAATCCTTAGAGTGGTCTCTGAGTACAAGGCTTTAATCAAGGCCAATAGGTGTTTATCCATCTGTAAATGTTCTAATTCTTGCCACTGTATTATTCTACAGATAGAATCAAAAGCTGCCGAGAGGTCGATAAATACAGCATACACATTCCTTTTACGTCGCCTATATTTGTCAACAACATGTTGCAATACAAAAGCCTGACCTGTTTTCTCTAAAGTCTGCCTGTTCCTCCTCCAGTATATTGTTCTCCACCAGCCAAGATTGCAGCTGGGACAGTAAAAGCCTTGTATAAATCTTTGAGATGATACATAATAAACTGATAGGTCTATAAATTCTCGGCTGGCTCCTATCCCCCTTCTTATAAATGGGCACAATGATACTAGATTTCCAAATCTCAGGAATTGCTAAAGTGGCATTAATAAGTGAGAACAAGTGGGCTAACCGCAGCTAGCCACCATACTGGTAGTATCTTGAAAACTTCTCCAGGGATAGAATCCGCCCCCGCTGCCTTGCCATTCTTGAGTGTGGCAATAGCTTCACTCACTTCCTCAGCTGTAACTCTGTCCCATACCGGTAAATCTTTATTCAAGGGGGGCACATAAGCCAGCTCTAACTCATCCGCAGCAAACATCTGGATATAATGTCGGGTCCAAATCGAGGTAGGGATCTTCACCTCCTTAATAATAATTCCCGGAAGGGGAGGGGATTTATAAACTAATTGCCAAAAGTGTCGCCTATCATTCTTTATCAGTGTTTCCAAAAGTTGCTGCCATCTTTGGGCCTGGAATTCATTCTTTTTAATGGCTAGTAGCTCCTTATAATCCCGCCTGAGGTGCCTAAAATTTGCTACTGCCTGTTCCTCATTTGTTCTATGCAGTGCTCTACCAGCTCTTCTCACACTAGCTCTAGCCAAAATACACTCCCTATCCCACCAACTCTCAGGTTTACGGACCTAACAGGCCCCCATCCTGGGTACTGATGTCACTAGTACACTCAACTCCATCACTTGCTGCCATAGCCCCATCGCATGGTGCACATCCATGGATGCCATAATGTATGCACATTTTTCTTCATTTTCTGAACGTCCCAAGTATGCCAAGACCTTAGTTTCAACAGACTGAGACCACTGAACTGGGCAACGCGACATCCCCCTTATCCTACTTTCAGAACACCTCAAATTACTAGGTATCAAGATGGTAATCTCGGCCACAGGCACATTCTCTTGGCAAAAAAAATAATCTGCAATGGGAAATGATCACTCAACACCTGTTCCCCAACACTGAAGGACAACAGGTATTCATCAAAATCTAAGGAGAGCAGAGCGTAATCGAATACGCTTCCTTCTCCTCTTCCAAAAAAGGTAAAGTTTCCTCTCCTACCTCCACTGAAATTACCATTAAGAATTCGTAGGGCTAGATCCAAGGCAAGCTTTTACTAACCACCTTTGCAGACTATTGTGACTTAAATTCCTTGGAAATAAGTTATGGCAAAAGTAAGGTCCTTTGCTTTACTAGAAGAAAGGTGTCACATAGATGAATGGCAGTGAAGTGGCCCAGGTTAGGGTTTTCAAATACCTGGGCCTCCTTTACCAATCAAATGGTGCATGGTCTATGCAAGTCTTGGCGGCTCTTAAAAACGGGCCAGGGTTCTCTCTGTAAATATCATCAGCTTTTATAGATGGAGGGGCGGGCATCTGATTTCCCTGGCTCTGAAGTTATTTTCAGCTAAACCGGCCCCACAGCTAACATACAGGGCCCAGTTTTGGGCTCTTCAAAAGTTGTCTTTGCTTGAGCAAGTACAATCAGGTTTTATACGAGCCATTTTAGCAGCTCCAGCAGGAGCCCCAAATGCAGCCCTCTATGCGGAATGTGGGTTTTTGCCGCCGAGTATGAAAATCTGGGCCGGAGCTTTGCCGATTGGCTTCGGCTTCTTTTTGGGCTAGCTGCTCCATGGTCTCTTCTGGTCTGCTGGGATTCGTTCCGGAATTCTTGGGTGGATACAGTTATAAAGCGGGCCGGTATGTTGGGCTTCTTGTCTGAAGCTTTACTGCCTATGGGCTTCAAGTGCGCCTCTAGACTCCTGCTTAAGAGATTACAGGAGATCTCTGTGCAGGAGCTGAGGGCCGCTTTGGATTCATGTAGTTTTTTGCATATCTACTCTCAGACGATAGCTTTCCCACAGCCCCTCCCGACTTATTTGGATTGGGGGAGGGGGGGGGAGGGTCTTTGCCGACTGGCTAGGCATCTGTTCTTTTTGGCTAGGGTGGATTTAGTACCCCTGGCTCCTACTCAGGGCAGACAGAGGGGGGTGCCGAGAGCTGACCGCCTTTGCCAGTCTTCTCAGGGGAAGGTAGAATCACTGGCTCATGTCTTTTTTTCTTGCCCCTGCATGACCTTTCCCACAATAGGTATATAACCCCTCTGTTAGATTTCCACCAGAGCCGTTGGGATGAATGGTGTTTGCGGTTTTTGTTATCCGACCGCTCTATGACTGATACTTGGGCTGTTGCCACCTTTTTGGCCCTAGTTCTGAAGACTAGACAGACACTATCAAGGCATAGGGGAGGTATTCTAGATCTCTGCAAGCTGCTTTCTTGGTTTTAGATTTTTAATTTTTCTTTTGACTTATGTAATTCTACATTTTGGGGGGCTCATATGGATTTTGTGTCTCCTCTCGGGAAAGGGAGAACCCTTTTTATAGTGGTTTAAATTGTTTTAGTCTTTGGATCTATGTAAATGTTTAATTTTCTTTGTATATGTTTTGATGTACCTTCGAGCTCCGAACCATTGGTTTTTAGGACCCGCATTTGTGTCACGCTATGTGGGGTTTCGAAGTTTGGATGTGATGTGATGTTTAGTTATTCTTCTGCAATGGCTTTTGCCAAGCAATAAAGTTATTATTATTATTATTATTATTATAATATAGATCCTTCCCTGCCTGATTGATTTTACTACCCCGTGATACTCTACCCTCATTAGTATCTGGATAATCTCCCATTCTCTAGATCCAGGGCTGACCACATTTGTACGGCAGACTCCCCTATCCGGGCATTCAGATCTCCCACCACCAAGATTCCTTCCTCGGAGTATCTTAATTGGTATGCTACAATAAACTCTTCGCTGGAGGATTATAAACATTCAATAAAAGAAAAGACCTCTTCAAAGTATTTACCATTACCCGTAATGGTAGTGGGAGAAGGTTATCGGACCTACATTCCAATTCTTCTATTTAAAGTTGAGCCTTCACATCTACCAAAACCAATAGGCCACCCTTAGCCTCCCTACCCACCCCTTCTGCACTGGACGGGCCCAAGAACGATATCCCTCAAGATCTACCACTTCCAAGGTACACCACATTTCTTGCAGACAGAATATATCAAAATGAGCAATATATGCCAAAAACTCAGGATCCCTGTGTTTGCTCATCCAACCTGCAATATTCCAAGAGGCAATCTGGAGTTTCCCCTCTTTAATCCCTACCCTATGTCAATCGATATCTGATAACACCTTCCTAGCATTATTACCCTCCTCCAATATCATCGTCGTCACTGGTGGTATCAGAGACATAGAATTATATTCCGATTGCACAAATGAAGTTTCTAAAGCTGGCATACTTAGATGTAATGAGCGGTTTACTACAATTTGACAAGTGGCCACATCGGCCTGTATACCAGCCTTATTCCCCAAAGGAGTGAAGGTTAGCTGTGCCCCAAACACTTGCTCACTATACAACTCAATATTCCCTACCTTACAAGGGTTCACTAAACAAACTGAACCCCCCTGAGGGGATATCTCCTTGACACTACCCTTCCCCCCTTCATTTATTCTCTCTCTCTGGTCACTGCAAATTATACTGAATATCAACTGGGATTGCTACCCTCACCTGTAGATGGCATGGTTTTAGTTGGTCTGGGAACCTTTGCAATACAGCTTCTGATAGCAAATAGGAATTCATTAGCTATCCAATTTCTATTGAATTTCTACAGAAAGCCACGGAAGAGTTATAGCAGGATTAACTCCTGTCAAATGGACTAATGCTGGTAAACCACCACCCAGAGAAACAGTCTCCAAAACTGTTGAAGAAGCTGCTGCCCATTCAATCCTTCCTGGCCGCACAGTACCCAAACATGGTGGTTAGTGGGATACGGACCTAAAATTATTAACTGATTTCACAAGGCAGTTAACCAGTAGTACAGCTGTGTTTAAAAAGGGACTGGATACGTTCTTGGAGAATAGGTCCATTAACAGATGTTAGCCAAGTAGATTATGAGATAGGAACTTCTTACAGCAGGGAGCGATCAACATGGAATGGATTGTTCTCCTCCTACTTCTCTGACCGCTCCTTCAATGTATCTCTTTCTAACTCCTACCCCTCCTCCTCCAGACCCCTCTCGGTTGGGTTTCCCCAAGGCTCTGTTCCTTGGCCCTCTCCTCTTCTCTATTTACACTCAATCCCTAGGCAAACTCATTGACTCCCACATCTTCCAATACCACCTATACGCTGACAACACTCAACTCTCTCTCCACTCCTTCCCTCTCCCCCTCTGTTCAAGCTCTTCTCACCAACTGTCTCTCCGATATCCCTGCCTGGATGTCTCAACGCCAACTCAAACTGAACATGGCAAAAACTGAACTCCTGATCTTCCCTCCCAGTCCTTCCTCTCCCTCTTCCCTGTCAATTACCATTGACGGGGTCTCCATCCTCCCTGTCCCCCAAGCCCGCAGCTTGGGCTTCATCTTCGACTCGCACCTCACCTTCAAACCCTATATTGACTCCGTGGTAAAATCCTGCTGCTTCTCCCTCCACAACATTGCCAAGATCTGCCCTTTTCTGTCTCCTCTGCCAAAACTCTCATTCACGCCCTAGTCATCTTGCACCTTGACTACTGTAACTGCCTCCTCGCTGGCCTTCCCCGCTCTCACCTTTCTTCCCTTATCTCTGTTCAAAACTCTGCTGTCAGGATCATCCACCTAGCCTGTTGCTTTGACCACGTGCAGCCTCTCCTCTCCTCTCTCCACTGGCTCCCTCTTCCTGATCGGATTCTGCACAAGCTCCTTGTACTCGCCTACAAAGCCCTTCACAACCTCACTCCCCCCTACCTCTCTGCCCTGATCTCCCTCCGAGCCCCTGCTTGAGCACCCCACTCCATCCCCTCCCTCTGCTTCCCCAACCACTTTCATCCCTTCTCCCTCGCTGCCCCGCACGCCTGAACTCCCTCCCTGCCTACATTCGCCTTGCCCCCTCCCTTTGTACCTTCAAATCCCTCCTCAAACCCACCTCTTCCGCTCCACCCTTCCTAACTCCTGCTAACTATTCCCACCCAGGATTATCCCCCACCTGTTATCTGTAAACTCCCAACTTACTGCAATCAAGCCAAGAACATGTACCTGAGCTCTCGCATCCTCATGAATGTCGCATCCCTTGTCTCTCCCTCTGTTCCCCCTTCCCTGTCTTCCCTCCCCCTGTCTTTAGATTGTAAGCTCTCGGGCAGGGACCGTGTCTATCTTATTCTTTGTAAAGTGCCAGGTACATGGCCAGCGCTACATAAATGCTAATAAATAATAATGACTGCTGATACTTCTCCCATGAGATCGAAACTGGCCACTGTCGGAGACAGGATGCTGGGTTTGATGGACCATTGGTCTGAGTTAGTATGGCACTTATGTTCTTAATAATCAGATGGTAATCGCTCATTTCTGTAATAGGCAATGTTCCAATTGCTTTTAAAACCCTTGCCTAGTTCATCCTCACAGCCACCCTGTGAGGTAGGTCATTATTATTCTCATTTTACAGATGCGAAACTGGGCCCAAGATAGTGTGACTTGCCAAAGGCCACCCAGTGAGTCCATTGCCAGGACAGGATTTGAACCCTGATCTCCCACGTCCAAGTCCAACACTTTACGTACTAGCTCAACCAGTCCCAGACTAGTCACCATGGTGCAAACCTCCACCACTCCTATCAATACCGATCCATTTGCTGAGCTTGTCTCTTTCGCCTTCCATTTTTGCTCTCCTAATCATTTCCTGTGTCTCAAGATAAAAATGGGACCTGCTAAATCTTTTTACGTTATACATTAAAAAAATGATAAAAAGCTTTTAATTTGGCACAGGCCATTTTAAGCCCCTTTAGTTGAAGGAGGAGGCAAGGCCGATCTTTAATAGAAGCTACGTTTATATAATTACCCCTGAAAATACAGCACGTCAATGTAATTGCTGTAATTTGGGTACCGTGTAATTTAGCTGCAACGTAATTGAGCTACGAGAAGTTTAAAGTGGCAGCCACAAAAGCCAACAAAACACACCAAAACAGATGCATCTAGACCACGCATAGGATTCAGATATATTCAAAATATATCGGAATGACGGAGTAGATAAGAGTTGGTGGTAGAGTGGCTCTATATGTAAAAGACAACATTGAGTCAAGTACAATTAAAATTTTAAAGGATGCAAACTGTTTCCTAGAATCTCTATGGATAGAAATTCCAGGTATAAAGGGGAAGAGTATCACAGCAGGACTATACTATCATCCCCCTGACCAGGACGGAAAGACTGATAAAGCGATGCTAAAAGAGATTAGACAGGATACTAAAGTCGGCAACATAATAATGGTTGACTTCAATTACCCTAATATTGATTGGGGGAATGTTTCCTTGGGGCGGGACTTGGAGGTCAAATTTCTGGATGCCCTAAATGACTGCTTCCTAGAACAGCTGGTTCTGGAACCAACGAGATGAGGAGCTAGTCTAGAACTAATCCTGAGTGGCACGCAGGATCTGGTGCAAGGAGTAACTGTGGCAGAGCCGCTAGGCAACAGCAATCTTAATATGATCACATTTGACATAATTTCTGTAGGGAGAAAGATAAACAAAAGTACAGCAGTAGCATTTAACTTTAAAAAGGGAGACTGACAAAGTGAGGAAACTAGTTACAAAGTAACTAAAAAACCCAGTTGCAAGGGTTACAAGTTTGCAAGAGGCGTGGAGACTGTTTAAAAGCCCCCTTCTGGAAGCCCAGATTAAATGCATCCCGCCAGTTAAAAAAGGAAGCAGGAAGACCAAACGTCTTCCACTGTGGTTAAATGGGGAGGTGAAGGAGGCTCTTCAAGCCAAAAAGGCATCCTTTAAGAAATGGAAGGCTAGTCCCAATGAAAATAATATGAAAGAGCATAAACACTGGCAACGTAAATGTAAAGTGTTAATAAGGCAGCCCAAGAGAGATTTTGAAGAGAGACTTGTTAAAGAGGCAAAAACAAGCAACAAAGACTTTTTCAAATACATCAGAAGCAAGCCTGCTCGGGAGTCATTTGGGTCATTAGATGCCAAGGGAGTAAAAGGGACACTCAGGAAGGATAAGGACATTGCAGAGAAGTTGAATGAGTTCTTTGTGTTGGTCTTCACTGCGGAGGATTTGGGGGAGGTACCCACGCCGGATCCTTGTTTTGTGGGCGAGGAATTAGAAAAGCTGTTACAAATCAATGTGACGTTGGAAGATGTTCTAGGGCAAACTGACAAACTGAATACTAACAAGTCACCAGGGCCAGATGGCATTCCCCCCAGAGTTCTGAAGGAACTCAAATATGAAATCGCAGACCTACTGTTAGTAATTTGTAACCTGTCACTAAAATCTGCCACTGTACCCGAGGACTGGAGGGTGGCAAATGTAACCCCGATATTTAAAAAGGGATCCAGAGGCGATCCTGGAAACTACAGACCAGTAAGCTTGACGGCTGTGCTGGGCACAATGGTGGAAACCATCATTAAGGACAGAATTACAGGGCAT